>OY755040.1:65069413-65669413 GCA_963576565.1 Aspidapion aeneum | reverse complement strand
GTCGGCTGTCGTCAACGCGAATGCGGCCGGTCGAAGGTCAAGCGAAACGCGTAATATTTGAAGTAGGTATGTAGACTGATTAATAAATACGTACCTACCCCAGGTCGATTTAATTTTCTGTTTTATAATATTTGGGTGATCCGTGAAAATAAACCCAGAGCGGAGGCAATTGCAAATTAACAGAAAAAGTAAAATTTAAATTTTTAAAAGGTCATAGTTTTATAACCATTTTTTGGATTTTTATGAAAATTTGAGAAATGTCGCATATTTTATATGGTTATGTTAATATTTGCTGGGAGACAAAAATTTACTAAAAAATTTATATCCACGGTTTAAACAGACAGACAGAAAGGCGTTAAGGCTATTTCCTAAATTTTAAAGGAGCTAAAAACGTTTTATGCCCTTATGAAACAGACGATAGGAGCGATATTTGCAACAAACATTCTAGGTCTTGAACTTGTTTTTTTAAACTACTGGGTGGGCCAAAAAAAACCGGATTTTTTTTTCATTATAACATTTGAATTATACCATCGATTTTAATGGGACAAACTGCACGTGCCAGAGAATTAATCAGAGATTTAAATAAATATATTTTTTTGTCCGCCATCTTAAAATGCAAGATGGCGGATGAAATTAAGTTGTACCCTTCAAAGATTCTCGTTTATTCTTGTGTTGCGAACACGTTTTAATTATTTTTTTAAATCTATAAAAAAACTGCATTCTTGCCACGCACAACAAGGTACGAATTAACAAAATCGGTTCGGTGGTTCTAAAAAAATATATTTTTGTTTCAACCATTGGTTTGAATATTATACGATTGCCAATCATGTCTGCATTTATTTCCTTATAAATTCATTAATACTGAACCGATTTTAATGAAATAAATAACGTCCTGGTCAAAATTGATTGCCTTTTAAAGACTATATGATCAAAATTTACAGCCATTCTAAAATTTAAGATGGCGGACAGAATCATACTTGATTCTTTAAGATGACGTGTTAATTCTTGTTTTCTGACAATGTTTTAGTTTTTTTTTAATCTATGGAAAAGCACTACTTTTGGCTCGCACAAAGTATCTGGTAAAATCGGTTTGATGGTTCTCAAAAAATCTATTTTTATTTCAGTCATTGTTTAAGAGATTATACGATTGCATTGCTAATCCTGCCTGCATTCATTTCCTTATAAACTCATTATTACTGAACCGATCTTAGTGAAATAAAAAATCATTAGGATATTTTTTATTTTATTAAAATCGGTTTAGTAGTAATGAATTTATAAGGAAATAAATACAGACTTGATTGGCAAGGCAATCGTATAATATGCAAAACAATGGTTTAAACAAAAAATTTTTTTTTTAAACCACTGAACTGATTTTGCTGATTCGTACCTTGTTGTGCGTGGCAAGAATGTAGTTTTTTCTTACTAATTTAAAAAAATAATTAAAATATGTTTGCAACAAAAGAATAAACGAGCATCTTTGAAGGTTACATTTTAATTTGGTCTGCCCTCTTGGATTTTGAGATGGCGGCAAAAAAATATATTTAATCAAGTCTGATTAATTCGCTGCGAAGTGCAGTTTGTTCCATTAAAATCAATTCTACAGTTCAAAAGTTATAATGAAAAAAAATGTCCGGTTTTTTTTGGCCCACCTGGTATATAAAAGGTTTTTTTATTCGAAGGTATTTTAGAATTTGGCGTGTACGCCCTTTTATTATTACAAGCTTTTATTTAACTTCACCTGTATGTATGTATGTATAGTCTTTGCAATAAGGCTAGTCCTTTTGTTCAATCACCCCGTAATTCTGGTAACAAAACGCACGTGTATTCTTAATTCAGTTTTAAACCACAGGTTCCTAAGGTAACTGATAATGGATGCTGTAAAACGAATTATTAGTTACCTTAAGGTTAATATAATCGGTCACCACCCTTTATAATAAGGGTGGTGGATCGGTGTTTAAACTGTCAATTGTTTTGAAATTTTTGACTTTGAAAGATTATCGCTTATTTTTTATTTAAATTCTGATTCTGATTTGGAATATTATAATCTATAATCTTTGGAATGGTTTTTTGAGAAAAGTTTCTGTCCCAATATGATTTTATGTAGTGAAAAATTTATGAACAATTTGGGTTCCCTGCCGCCAAAGTTTCTGGAAGATTTTCAGTGCGACTGACCGTAGAGCTACAAACCATGAACAAACGATAATTTAATTTTTTCACAAATGTTAGTTTCACAAATAGAGTTATGCTAAGCTTTGCTTTTTGTTTTGGTATTTATTTTATATTTATATTATAGTTTTTAATATGATTACCTAAGCATAAAGACTTAATAAAATTTAAATTAATATTATTTGTATTTTCCACAAATATACTTTAGCTCGACTCATAATAATGTAGGACATACTCATTTCTTTGTTATAATAAGTATATAAGAAGCATTTATATTTTTTGTTTAGGGTAAATTAAAACAGACTTTTATTATTATTTTTAATAAAAAAGATGTTCATACGAAAATCTCATATTTTTTATGATCGACACTTGGATCTTTTAAAAAGGATAAAAAAGTTGCAAACTGATTTAACTGCAAAGGCTTTGGGAATTTCAATAAAAACAGTATTGAGACATACAGACTCTTTCTTTAGAAATAGCTATATTGAGGCTACTACTAATTACTAAATTTAAAATGTTGCAGTAGAACAGCTCATAGGATTAAGTTCAAATCAAAACATGAAAATAATTATATTAAGCTCTATTTGTATGGTTTTGAAAACCTTTTTTCTTAAAATAAAATAAAACCAACCAAAAAACCGAAAATCTAACTAAAAAAGAACTACGCAAAAATGATTTATTCTCATCGTCCAAAAAAAAATCGTCTCATGAATTGCCTTCGTCAGTTATGACGAGAGGAACGACATCAACTAGCTGTTTCATTTTCTTAGTCTTCCAGAATTAGTTTGTCGCAATGCATCATTAATTCTAACAATGCGTTTTATCTTTTTAAACAATAGTTTTACAAACTTTTTGAATTCGTTTTTTAACGACGTTGTTTTGAAGGGCATCCGAAATTCTTCATACTTTTTGTCATTACCAATTACTGTGTTTCTTGAATTTTGCTCTGTAGTTATTACGGATGGGACCGAAGATCGAAAGAAGCGTACAAGCGCGACTATTTTTCTGAGACTATGTTAATACTTCTAAATATTTACTTTACAAAATACTTTTACTACTAAATTTTTTGTTTTGAAAGTTTACTTTCATTGTCAATTTAAACTCTGATAGACAGACAGGCTTGCAACTGCCAACTTCAATCTGGGGCCAACAATGATTTTCGATGCTATTTTCTGTCTTCTTTATAGCAGAAAAATAAAAAAGGATTGCAAAGGGACTTGGGGTATTGCAAGGACTATATGTATGTGGGTATGTATGTAATCAAATCTTGCAACTCATTTTTGAAGAAGTTCCAAACATCCGATTAACTTCAAATTTCGCATAGCGTCTTAGTTCCGATGACAATACAATAATATGGTTTCATCCGGTACCTACCTCCCCCTAACGTGGGGGATGGAGAGGGGGTAAAACTTTAGTTTGTCCGATTTCAACCAAAATTGGTATTTTTGATCAGATTATAAAAATTCAATATGGCGGATTCAAATTGGACGATTTAATGTCAAGTTTTTCTGATTACTTTCAACTGACTTCCACGTATCCGATTGACTTCAAATTTCGCATACCGTTACAGTTCCGATGACAATTCAATAATGTGGTATAACTCACTGCCAACCTCACCCCTAACCTGGTGGGCGGAGAGGGGGTAAAATTTTAGTTTGTTGGATTTCCACCAAAATTGGTATCTGAGGGTTTTTGAGGATGAGGATAACGAATTTTTAATCAGATTACAAAAATTCAATATGGCGGATTCAAAATGGACGATTTAATGTTGTGAAGCTGCCCCAGAGTTTCGTAAAAACCGAGCGAATATTTTTCTAAGTTACCCCGGGTGCAGTTACAAAATCTTTACCATCTTTTTAGCGTAAGCGTTTTAGCGTAAATTGCTTTGTTTACAACCGTTTTATTGATATAAATTAAACACTTTCATTAAAGCAAGTTATTATATATTGATAAATAAAATATAGTACATATCCCAAAGTATTGCATGTCGTTATTTTTATTCAAGTCACACAAAAGTTAAATTTATAACATTAAAATCATATTTTTCAATAAACTCTTTTTAACCATAGTCTATCAGTTAACATATTAGCAAAACGCTCTTGTGAGCAAAAGTTTGTATGGTAAAACAAAATGATTCAAAGTCAATTTTCATATTCGACGAATTTTAAGCAACAACTGATAGATTAAAGTTCAAAATAAATCTCTCACCATAATTACAGCCAGAATGCCACCACTAATATTTAACACTACTTAGTTTTTTTTTGTTTTGTGGCATTACAGTTACCTTTGGTACATTTAGTCACTTATTATTTATTTACTTATTTTCACTTTTTGGTTTGGATTCAAAAATCATAACTTATTACGAATGATATTAAGTTTTTGACTGATTTGAACTGATCTTAACAGAGATCATTACTCCGATTAAAATTAATACTCCGACTGATCTACTCCGATTGATTTAAATATTACAACTGATCTACTCCGATTAATCTATTCCGATTTATCTACTCCGATTGATCTACTCCGATTGATCTACTCCGATTAAAATTACTACTCCGATTGATCTACTCCGATTGATCTACTCCGATTAAAATTACTACTCCGATTGATCTCTTTTGCTATCCAGATCGTGCTTTTATAACAAGTGTTAAAGTGGGGAACAACATCAAGATTTCCTGCTCGTGATTTTCTGTTTCTAACACCATTTAAGGTCATACAAAGTATCAAAGTTTGGCCTAGTGGGATTAACCTCGAGGTCTGTCCGCTTTTATTTTTAGCAATGCGCAAAGCCATGCCAACATAGACTCAAGATTTTGCCTTGTTTGGCTGTCCTAATTAAAATTAGGTAGCGTTGGCGCCGATTTTGTCTCGAGGCTTTAGAACCTTGATTTGGCGGATATTTCATCATCGAACAGAGTTGATAAAAAGGCTAGGATCTATTCGTTTATTATTTAATTTAAGCTCAGAGTCTCCATAAGTAAGGTGTTGTCAAGTGTTAGTCAGTGGTTATACAAAGTCTAAGTGATGGGTTGAAGACAATAACGTGAGTTACTTTAATTTAATATCGTACAATAGTGAGTGTTAAAAATAAATGAATTTTCTTTACGGTTCAACCTCTAACTGAGTAAAATTATTAATTAAGTTGCCATTGTAGATTTTTAAAATTAAGCTGTTAGCTGACCCCTACATTCCTCCCTTCTTACAAGACCAATGTAAGCTCTTAAATAGCTTACAATTGGTTTATGTACTTTTCATTGGATGAAGATTTTTTTTTAATATAGCATAGTTTTTATTGTGACATAAATATAAGTAGTTATTGTTTATATAAATATTTACCTTGATAGATAATAGACACTTTATTTTAAATTAAGTTAAGAGATATTGCTGTGCATTGTTAGATTAAGTAAAAAATGTAAAAAAACTAAATATGAATATCATTAAAGAAAATATTACGATTATCTTTGTGACTTTATTTTTATGTTAACCTATATTTTCTTTTGACCTACTATTATTGTATACCAATAATTTTTATTAAGTATTCCTAGTAATTTGATACAGTTGTCTAAGAACGTCTGTTAACGCCTACCTGCTTTAAAGCCTCTTGGGATTGTGCGACAATCGCTTTAATTCGACCCACTTTTATGAGACCCTAACTTTCTGTTGACAGAAACGATTTATGGCTTTCCAAAGAGCTGAATATTTAATTATTTTATTTTACTTTGGCCTATTATAAAGAGCCTTTAATCTGCAAAACCAAAACGACAATCAACTTATTTGATTGCGAATGACTCAAATGGCAACAATTGAGATTTTATTTATTGCCATTTCCGAAAATATAATATTTGTCTTGTGCTTTTGTGCTTAAAGGTAAGGTACATGCCACGCTGAAATTAAAATTTCGTACAATCATTAATCGGTTTTAGTATAATCTTAGAGTGTAAGCTATTTACCAAAAAAAAATACCTAAAGTTTCATTCTTTAAATTTTAAATTCTACTTACATCCTTAATCTGCATTTATAATACCTATGTCTAACCCTCATTTGCTTCTTAGTTTTCGTAGCTTTCTACAGGAAAGAGGTGGTAGATATCGAACTGCAGCTACATCTGACACCGTCCCGTTCTAACCATATTCCAACACGTTTGTAATTAGGTTAAACTTTTCTTTTATATTCACTTATTTTTATTTTTTTTAATTTCCACTTCACTTTTGAATTATTATTTTCTTTTATTGCACTCTACGTAACCTTTCTTATTAATTTTGAGTTACTTAGCCTCCGCACTCTTTCAAATTTATCATTTTAAACTTAAAACTAAAGGTTAGTTTGACACATACAGAACTAAAAGGATTTACTGCTATAATATTTCCTAAACTAATGCCAAATTTAAATTAGAACATTTTTAATCTTTAGCGGCCTAAAATAGTTTACATGAAAGCAATATAAATCAACTTCCTCTAAAGTTTAGCAAATACAACCCAATAACATATTTTATAAAACATTTGCTCCTCTAGGGCTTAGTTTCATAGCTGTCACTATTTAAACACTTAATAACCCAAATCGAAAAAAATACTTCTCATGACAGTAATAACAAACGCACCCTGAATATCTTCTTGCACACTAGTTTAAGCATTCACCGCAAACAAAAAAATATATCATCTCAACCTATAAAGTTGACGCACTACAAAATATTAAAATTATAATATAATATAAACAAAATCCGACCGCAAGCAAGACACTGGCTCTGCCCGGTCTAGGCATCTACACTGCATCTAACCCTGTTTGCTGTTCTCGGTCTAACCATTTTCACTATAACGTAGGACTTCTCTTTTCGTCGAGACGCTATGACCCAATTAATGTATTTTCCTGGTTCAAATTTCAAGTCGTCTGTCGTCTAGTATATTGTGGACCAGTCCGATGTTCGATTGGTTTATTTATTTTTACTAACGTCTAGTAAAAGAAAAGTGACGGCACAATGGGTCGAGACAGGAAGGAACTCTCTTTAGTTCTTTTACGCACATTTTATTTTAGCTTTATTGTTACCAAGGCATTTTGTTGACTACTCGCACTTTTCTAACTTTGCAGAAATCTTGCATCGCGCCACTGAAGTACTCTCAGAGAACTCTTTTTTGAAAACTGCATTTTGATTTGTACATCAAAATGTTGTGTCGTTGCACATTTTCCATTTCAAAACTGCTTAAGTTCTACTGATTCATTGGATGTCTTCAACAACTTCTCCGTGACTATCTCTGTCACAGTAGCTGACCATCTGCCTGCTACCAAATCAGCGTAACTGACCTTCTCTCAGCTACCTTAAAACTCAAATGATCCCGGGTCATTAAAACTGCTCTCTTTTAGCAACAACTTCTTTATTATCAGCTCAACCAACTTTTCACATCACCTCCGGTACTGCATCTCCACAGTATCTTATAAAATAATTGGTCTAACTTCATAATTCCTCTATATTGATCAAAGTTATCTAAACTCAACTTTGTCAATATCTAAACTCACCATCCAATTCTTTATTTAGATCACATCTAAATTCTATTTGTGCGAAATTTTTTTTTCTTATGTCTCTTCTACTTTTTCTCATTGGTATATACTTGGGATGCTTGTTTCTCTGTTTCCCTCTTTTTTTAAAATCTATAATAACTAAACCTAAAATGCCCATCAAAATTTCTTCACCACTGTCTGCATAGTATTAACAGGGAAATCCCATCAAATCCGTTTGCAATTTCACTGTAGTACATATAAGTTATATTTTATGCAACTAATTCTATTGTCGATTTTTAATCAATTTGAGGTTTAGCTATTTAAAAATCTCGGCAATATCTTCAGAACACACTTGTCAAACTTCTTGTTCTCTTTGCTCTGCATTAAAAACTCTGGCTAAAGCCGTTTTGCGCAAGACTCTTGCCACAAGCAATCACTTAGGATTATTCATTACTGGTTCCAGAACCATTTGCTGGGTATCAACTTTGGATATTTGGCGAACGGTTACTGAACAAAGTGCATGAATATGCGGCGCTATAACTAAGTCGTCCTTTAAGTACACACACCTCTTTCTTTCTTTTTCTGTCTGCTACTACTTGCTCTGGAAAGGACTACTTTTCGGGCCTTCACTTCTCTGGGGTTTCTCTAAAACCGTATCTCTCGATTCCGAACAATTTTGTTTTTTCTTTCTCACTGAAGAGTTTCTGCTGTCGGAAGCTGCAGGCTTCCCTTCCTCTGTCGTTTGGGTTGTCGTTTGGATCGAAGAATTAATCCTTGAGTTGTTATGACACTTGAGACCGGTTGCCGCCGATTCAGTGTACAAGTTCTCAGTAACGGCACTTACATGAGAACTTTAATTATTTCTTCCTTCCTGGGACAAAGTAAGTTTCGTCAACTCTTTTTAAACACTATTTTTCTTGTAAAATTTTTTATCTGAACGGAAGTTTGCTTGCATATCTTATTGAACAAACTATCGAAACTTCTTTTCTCTTTAATTAAGGGTATTTCTCTCTTTAAGAGCGTACATTAAATAATTTCCCCATTTTTTCCATATTTTTGCAAAAAATCTAACCTAAGTAAGCTCCAATCCTATCAACTTTTTTCAATAAAAATTGTTGAGGCACTTCTAAATCTATAAATCAAAACTGAATACAATATTTCTTCTAATGTGGGTATTAATTAATTCTTTGGTTGAACCCCTTTGCTCTATGGGTTTTTATCAGGGATAATGCACTATGTACTAAAGCTGAATATACACGTCTATTTACTTGTACTTTAACCATATTAAACGGGGTTCCTTCGGACGTGCACGCAAATATCCCTACCCTTTCGATCTTTACTCCCATCTTTTTTCCTCCTCAGCAGAGCCCCTGGGTTTCTGGTCAACTGCACTACAGTTTACTCTATTTCTATTTTCTTCTAAGGTTGTCTGCCAGAAGCGAACCATATGACTAGTGTCTAGCGAAGCAGTTTCTTCGATGAGCGCTAAAAATCTATCAACGCTGGTTTGTCTGTCGTAGGTCGAGATCGAGTCGTTGCCTACTTGAACCTGCTGCGGGACTTGAAATACTATGGGTGACGCTGAAGGGTTTTCGGTTGCCATATTAAAAGCTATTTACTGTCCAAAGGGGACCTAAAACTTTTCTGAGTTTGTTGTTTTTTTTTCTTCTTATTCTAGGACTTCTCTCTCTCTCTTTCTCTCAGAAAATCATCCTACCGACTGCGCCAATTGTGAAGCTGCCCCAGAGTTTCGTAAAAACCGAGCGAATATTTTTCTAAGTTACCCCGGGTGCAGTTACAAAATCTTTACCATCTTTTTAGCGTAAGCGTTTTAGCGTAAATTGCTTTGTTTACAACCGTTTTATTGATATAAATTAAACACTTTCATTAAAGCAAGTTATTATATATTGATAAATAAAATATAGTACATATCCCAAAGTATTGCATGTCGTTATTTTTATTCAAGTCACACAAAAGTTAAATTTATAACATTAAAATCATATTTTTCAATAAACTCTTTTTAACCATAGTCTATCAGTTAACATATTAGCAAAACGCTCTTGTGAGCAAAAGTTTGTATGGTAAAACAAAATGATTCAAAGTCAATTTTCATAGTCCACGAATTTTAAGCAACAACCGATAGATTAAAGTTCAAAATAAATCTCTCACCATAATTACAGCCAGAATGCCACCACTAATATTTAACACTACTTAGTTTTTTTTTTGTTTTGTGGCATTACAGTTACCTTTGGCACATTTAGTCACTTATTATTTATTTACTTATTTTCACTTTTTGGTTTGGATTCAAAAATCATAACTTATTACGAATGATATTAAGTTTTTGACTGATTTGAACTGATCTTAACAGAGATCATGACTCCGATTAAAATTAATACTCCGACTGATCTACTCCGATTGATTTAAATATTACAACTGATCTACTCCGATTAATCTATTCCGATTTATCTACTCCGATTGATCTACTCCGATTGATCTACTCCGATTGATCTACTCCGATTAAAATTACTACTCCGATTGATCTACTCCGATTAAAATTACTACTCCGATTTATCTACTCCGATTGATCTACTCCGATTGATCTACTCCGATTAAAATTACTACTCCGATTGATCTCTTTTGCTATCCAGATCGCGCGTGTTAAAGTGGGGAACAACATCAAGATTTCCTGCTCGTGATTTTCTGTTTCTAACACCATTTAAGGTCATACAAAGTATCAAAGTTTGGCCTAGTGGGATTAACCTCGAGGTCTGTCCGCTTTTATTTTTAGCAATGCGCAAAGCCATGCCAACATAGACTCAAGCTTTTGCCTTGTTTGGCTGTCCTAATTAAAATTAGGTAGCGTTGGCGCCGATTTTGTCTCGAGGCTTTAGAACCTTGATTTGGCGGATATTTCATCATCGAACAGAGTTGATAAAAAGGCTAGGATCTATTCGTTTATTATTTAATTTAAGCTCAGAGTCTCCACAAGTAAGGTGTTGTCAAGTGTTAGTCAGTGGTTATACAAAGTCTAAGTGATGGGTTGAAGACAATAACGTGAGTTACTTTAATTTAATATCGTACAATAGTGAGTGTTAAAAATAAATGAATTTTCTTTACGGTTCAACCTAACTGAGTAAAATTATTAATTAAGTTGCCATTGTAGATTTTTAAAATTAAGCTGTTAGCTGACCCCTACAATGTCAAGTTTTTCTGATTACTTTCAACTGACTTCCACGTATCCGATTGACTTCAAATTTCGCATACCGTTATAGTTCCGATGAAAATCCAATAATGTGGTATCACTGACTGCCTACCTCCCCCTAGAGTCCCTGTATGTTGACATATTTGGATAAAAATATGAATCAACATACAGGGACTCTACCTCCCCCCTAACGTGGAGCGCGGAGAGGAAGTAAAATTTTAGTTTGTCGGATGAGGATTACGAATTTTTGATCTGATTACAAAAATTCAATATGGCGGATTCAAAATGGCCGATTTAATGACGATTTTTTCTGATTACTTTCAACTGACTTCCACGTAGGTATCTGATTGATTTCAAAATTCACATGCTCTCTCACTAAAAAGGGGGGGGGGCGTAGAAGAGGTAAGGCTTTACTTTGTTCGATCTCGACCAAAATTCATAATAATAACGACAGTTTTAGCATATGTCGCCTTTGTTGGACGGCCTTCTCATCGAAGACAGATATTTTAAAATTGACAGGAAAGACTCCCTGCAATATCGATGCGCAAGCTGAAATGCATAGACTTAGACAAATCTAAAAATTAAAAAATAAATTTAAAAACGTTATTTTTTTAACTAATAAATAGGAAAACAGGGTTTATGAAAATGTAAGTAAGTAATATTTAACTTTTAATCAAATAAGCTAGGTATACATTTTAAGTTATGTACTTTGTTAACTTTGATAGTTTTTTTAGTTAAATCCTAAAAAATTTATAGAATATTACAGTGATGTAAGGTAGATGAGGGGTATGAGCCTCACCTTTTTTTACGACTGAATTATCTTAAGACAAAAGTAGAAGCTAATATTTTTGTGACAATTTCCAATACTTTATAGAGTTATCCAAATAACCCTATGAAAAAAAAACACATATAGAAATATTTTACCCCTCTTTCGAATAGTACTGGTCGCCTAAAACTACACTATCTTTTTTTTTTAACGTGGCAGAAAGGCACTACAACATTTGGTGCGAAAAATTGCCCTAGCTTGTGAAATGAGAAATAGATTGAATGTTTAAATATACCTCTACTTTTTTTTATAGTTAGAGCAGGATCAGATCTTTATTCAGTTTTAGGGCATTCTTATTATTTTGGCCACCACTGTATTTCTATTTTATTACCCTTTCTCTTGAGTAAACTGTTCACGAAATGATCCCGTGTCAACTCGCTAGACATGCATTGTTTCGCGACACACGCCCGCTCTTCATATAATTTTATTGGCTTGAGAAAGTTAGGGTGACCATTCGGGCTACTTCGTTGTCAACCCAGTATAGCGTCTATCTTGTCGAAGACGCGACGCAACGTCGTCTTATAATTTGGCGTACATATAGGGGCACTTCCGGGGCATTGCGGGGGCCTTGTCTGGGCATTTCCCGGGCCTTGCGGGAATTGCCTGGGCTTTTCCGATCCATTGCTGGGTACCTACCCAGCAATGGATCGGAAAAGCCCGACGACCTCGTCAAAAATTCTTGAAAATGACCGGAGCTTTTTTTATTATATATTGGATGTTTCAATGCCTTTTAAAGTAAAAAAGTTAGCACCGATGAAACCCTCGGACAGGATAACCAGCCGGGCCATTTTGCAAAAGAATAATGCGAAAAATAAAGAAGCTTAGCAATATACGTTCAACTTATATACACCCAACAAGTTTTCGTAGCTACAGGGGTAAAAATGGTCTCGTTTCTCTCGTATTTGATCGTGGGTAGCTCGAAAGATTAGTCTAACGAGGGTCCAACATCTGATGGATCTATTAAGTGTTGAGAGTTAATTGTTTCGCCCTTATAGAAAAAAAAATTGCAAAGAAATGGTGTAGCGAAAATTTTTATAACACATGGCGCCGCGAAAAAACATTTTGGTAAAAACTGAAAAACTTGATGCCGCAAGCGAAAATTATAAAAAAAATTTAAAATCTTCGGTAAAAATAGTATCAATTGTTAACATTTTGGTTAGTTTTGAATATTTTTGCCACCGCAGTTGGAAATTTTTAAATCAATAATTAATAAGAAAAACAGAGCATTTCACTGGCCTTGGAATGACGCTAATTTCCTCCTAATTAATAAGACCCCCTGTAGTTACTTTTATGTGAGACGCATGCTATATAAGTAGGTATGTTAGAGTTTAAGGACGTAGGTTTAGTGTAGTAATTAATATGTACTGCATGACAGTTTTTATTTTAGCTTTCCTCTAAAAACCTCCTCCGAGTAAAAAACTTTATTTTGATCGGTCTAAAATTAATGTGGCGAGATTCATTAAAATGCCATGATTTTTTGCAATAAAATAAATATATATATTTTTTAAAGTTAAACGACTTTATAATATAAAATTTCACAAAAAAAATAAAAATAATTTGCTAGATTACTACTGTCTAGATGTACCAATAGTGTTACTGGTACATTAGATATTTTTAAAAACGTGGCGCGATTATTAAAGATCAAAGTGAGATGTATACGCGCCACATTTTTATCCCGAACGTAGAATTGATGGGTGTCAATATCTTTAATAATTTACCCCGACTTTGTATTGAACTTAAAAATATATAATGTGCCAACAGAAATCTTCTAAGGTATTTTTAACTTTTTAGTACAATTTTCGAAAAAAATCGTTTAACTAAAAATATAGATTTATATTATTTTTAAAAAAATTTTTTATGAAAAAAACAGAAGTATGCAAGATGTATAATTATGGCTTTCACAGCCTTTCCATTTCTAGTAGTGCCTCATGATTACAAGGTTTCTTTTCTGAAAATTTTATACAATCCCATTCCTCAATCCTTAGTTTATCATGCGATACCTCCGTTTTTTTCATAAAATATTATTGTCAGCAGAACAAAACATAAATCTGAAAATCGCATGTTCGTATTTATTTAAATATCAAAGGTCAGAATTTACCTCTTTTGCACTTCTCACCAACCCCTTAATTCCGTTTTTTGATTGTCACTAAATCAAATCATAAATCTAAAAATCGCATATTCGTGTCTGTTTTGATTACTAGTTATGAATTTACACCCTTTACAGCCCTGACGTCCCCCTACCGCCGTTTTTTATCATAAAATTATATTGTCACCAGAAGCAATCATAAATCTGAAAACGGCATGTTTCTATTTGTATTTTTACAAAGTTCTAAATTTACCCCCTTTACAGCTCTTACCCCTTACCACCCCCTATTTCCGATTTTTGTTCATAAAATAGTATTGTCACCCTATCAAATCATACATCTGAAAACCGCATGTTTGTATCTGTTTTGGTTTCAAAGTTCTGAATTGCCCTCCCTTACACCCCTCACCTACCCCCGTATTTCCGATATTTTTAAATAAAGATGTATTTTCATTACATCAAATCGTAAATCTGAAAACCGCATGGTCATATCTGATTTGGTTTCAAAGTTATGGATTTATCCCTTTTACACCCCTTAACCACTTTCTACCACCCATCTGTTTTCATAGTATATCGTCATCGGACCTACACTAGTTTGCTAAATTTCATTAAAATCGGTTCACGGGAAGTGTGTCAAAAATAAATCGCTAGATTTGATGACAGACATCGCCAGGCTCTGTGAAGTTAATAAAAATCGTTTAAAACATGGTCACCTTAATAGTGTATCTGAACAGGAGCCTTGCATGCCTCCGCCACTGACGAAACGTGGCGCGAAAGCCAAGTTCTCATTGTGAATTCAAACTCGCAAAGAAACGATCGCAGAGCCCTCTTCTTCTGGCAAAGTTTAACTGGGCCCGCGATTGAGCGATGTGGCGGAGGTTCTTTAGATGTTATATGTTCTCTGCTTGCACGCACAGGGGTGATTTACAGTCAATCAATTTACTTTAAAATAAAGTATTTTGTGCAAAAACAGTTTATGCTAGGTAATAGGCAATAAAATTTTCTTTTCAACGCTGTACAACCTAATTGAGTGAAGTTAATTTGTTAAATAAAGACTTAGAATTAAACTAGGTTTTTGAAGTCACTATATCGTTTGCTGTAAGTTGAACCATACTATATTATACATCGTTGGAAACAAAATTTTATTCTCTTGACAATATTTTTAATAATTTTTTATCCTAAAATGCTTAGTTTTTAAGAAAATTGCAAAAAACATTTAATAAAAATGATTTTTTAAGAAGATTCCTAGGTTGCGGACGCGTTGTGCAAGTCAGCAGTTAAAGATCCGAGTTTATACAATTATCATCACTGTCGACGTTTCGTAAAAAACGCTAAAAATTTTTTTTTAATTTCTTACCCAAATCTTTTGTCTTGAAAAATATAAGAAAAAAAGACCCATATACAAGGAGTTTTAAGTTCCAGTGTCCACCATTGCTAACTCTCGTATTATTAAAGATGGAAATAGTTAGATTTGCCGGACCCTTTTTAAGGGGTCAATATTCAGTGGCTCGAGGAAGAGGGGGGGTGTCAGGTAAGAAAGGGGGCTGCTTTAGCCCCTAAGCCCCCTTACTACTTTCTACGCCACTGGATTTATACAAAAGAATTTAAAAAAAAATAAAAAACGTGCCGTTTAAATCACAAATTTTTTTGGTAATTTTTGATATTAATGGATGCTTCTGTTATGCCCGCAGTAAGAAAAACGATAAATGCAATGGACTGTATAAATTAATTAATGAAAGCGCGAGCAAACATAAATATATTGATATGAATTACGAAATAATCAAACGTCCATAGGTGAAATATTTGGTGCCACACAACGGTAATCAGATACAAATGCACTCACCAGTTTGCATCCACTTTCTCCGCGTTCTAAGGGGCCCCTGATTGGATCTAATGATGTCACCACGTAGCTGAAGGGCTGAAGTTTCTAGTTCTATGCTTCAGTACACAAAAATCGAGCACTTTCAGGTGTAGATATTTGAAATAGTTGGAGAACGAAATTAACACGCCATTTTCTCGAGGCGGTCGACAAGGATCTCCCTGGTTGTTGGTGCGCATGTCCAAATACGCGAAATGCGCTTTGTCCTTCATACAATTGTATGGTTTTAAAAATATATATAAACAACCGCGAAATTTAGCGGGAGCTAACATAACTCCCTCCAAAACACACAATTTTAGAATCTCAACCGGACAGATATAGATATAAGAAAAAGAATCGGCCGATAAATATAAATGAATGAAAACAGATAAGTATCGTAAGTTTATTTAGAGATAACGAAATCCCGAAAAAAGGCAAAACAAACAAACAAAAAATTCAAAAAAAATTAAAAATAAAAAAAACCTATTGTAATACCCGGTAAAAGGTAGAAAATTAAAATTACTTTTAATTTGGCAAGAGGCACAGTTTTACAACTGGCCGCTTATAAACACCGGTAACCGTTTGTACCGTCACAACACGCACCTGACCGTCCCCGCCGGGATGCAGTTCGATGACCCGACCGACCGGCCATTTCAAAGGCGATTGAATGTGATCACTTGTTATGATAACCAAATCATTTAATTTGATATTTGGGGACGAATCAGCCCACTTGTGTCGCTGTTGTAGCGTATGCAAATACTCTATAGAATACCGTTTCCAAAAATCATTATGTAGTTTTTGGATTAGTTGCCATCTCGAGAGCCGATTTAGGGGAACCTCGGACAAATCTGACTCCGGAATTTCTGAATTAAGGGGCTCAAGTGTCAAAAAATGCCCAGGGGTAAGAGGTTGAAGATCGTGTGGGTCTGAAGAGGCAGGAGATAAAGGGCGACTATTAAGTACGGCTTCTATGCGACAGGTAAGGGTGGACATCTCCATGATAGACAACTTCTGGTCGCCGACAACTCGTACAAAGTGAGTTTTAAAACTTTTGACGCCAGCTTCTGCCAGGCCATTGAAACGTGGACTGAGAGGAGGTCCCAGATGCCAACGAATAGAAAGTCTGGTGGCAGCACTTCTTGCGTAATCCAGTAATTGGTTACGAAACCCTATAAAATTACTGCCCTGATCTGACCAGCATTGCGTCACGCTTCCGCGTCTGGAAATGAATCGATGGAATGCACCTACAAACCCTTCGGTGGACAGTTCCATGGTTAATTCCAAATGCACGCAATGTGTGGCCGTACAGACAAACACACAGACATACGATTTGAAAGCTTTACAACCACGGTAACGATGAGGAATCACAAAGAAAGGTCCACAAAAGTCGATAGCTACACTCGAAAAAGGTTTAAGTTGATTGATTCGATGAGCGGGAAGTGAACTCATTATGGGCGGTCTATAGGGTTTAGGGTTGATTCTAAAACATTGCAAGCACTTGGATATGGTTCTTTGAATTGCCCGTCTGGCAGATAATATCCAAAATTGCTGTAAAAGCAGATTATGTAATGTTTTAAACCCAGGATGAAGATATTGTCGATGAGCGGACCCGATAAGAAGAGTAGTTAAACGATGGTCACTCGAAAGTAAGACGGGGTGTTTTGCAGAATAAGACAAAAGGTCAGATTTTTGTAATCTGCCACCGACTCTAATGATATTATTCTCATCAAGAAAAGGTGAAAGTTTTCGCAAAGGTTTCGGTATTGGTTTATCCTTAGATAACGCGGAAAAAAGCTCAGAAAAACAAGAACCTTGAACGCGTTTGATAAGAAGGTGTAACGCACTTTGCATCTCACCGGTGGTAGGAAAAACAATAACTTTTTGGTCCGGCGGCTTAGTGGGTTTTTGATAGGAATGGTTTTGAAAAAGGTTAACTATTCGAAGGACATAACAAATGATACGTTGAATTTTTGATATAGATGAATATTTGATAAGAAGCTGATCTAAGAAGTTGACATCAATTATCGCATTGCAACAGACTTTTGGCTTTTCCTCCAGATTAATATCTCCGAAATCAATCGGCATTTTTGATTTATGAAAATCGGGCCATTCGTTTTCGGGAGACCACTAAAACGACGGCGCGTTCCACCACATGTCATGTGACATGAGCTGTGAAGGGGTGGCCCCTCGTGACGCAATATCGGCTGCATTCAAAGCAGAAGGAATGTAGCGCCACGAGTTTGAGGGAATGATTTCTTGGATTCTACTGACTCGATTTCCAACAAAGGTTTGCCAGCGATTAGGAGGGGATGAAAGCCAGTGCAATACGACTTGCGAATCGCAGAAAGTAACGATATTTGTAAAAGTTATCTTTCCTTCATAGCTAGATAAAACGAAGTCAATTAATTCGCTTAAAAGAAATGCGCCTAGGAGTTCTAGCCTAGCCAAAGTTTGTGACTTTATAGGCGCGACCCTAGATTTTGCAGATATGAGAGAAACAGATATATTATTCTCCTCCTCTACACGAAAATATACGACGCCCGCGTAGCCTCGAGTTGATGCGTCACAGAAGCCGATGATTTGACAGGTATTGGTTTTTGACAGTTTGATTTGTCGGGGTAATTGAAAATTGGAAAGAAGCGGGAATTCAGAACGAAGTTTGTTCCAAGAGTCGATGATAGAAGAATCTGGTTCTTCGTCCCAGCCTATTTTTGATATCCACAACTGTTGCAAAATAAATTTTGCCTGTAGCAACAAGGGACAAAGAAAACCTAAGGGATCGAAGATTGTTCCTATGATAGATAAAATAGCACGTTTGGTAGGGGGTTTGTCCTTCATTCGGCATTGATAAGAAAAAATGTCGTTTTTTGGATGCCATTGAAGTCCTAAAACTTTGATAAAGTGGGGTTTCTCCTTGTCGAAAGAGAGAGGCATTTGACGATCGGACTCTGGCAATGTTGCCAATAACTCAGGACAATTGCTTGCCCATTTTTTAAGTTCAAATCCTCCCGACTTCAACAAATCATTGAGTTCTGTTTGAAGGGAGAGAGCTTCAGAAAGCGAAGGGCTAGTTCCCAAGATATCGTCGATATAGATTGACGTTTTTAGAACAGTACTAGCCATAGGAAAACGTTCCTTTTCTCTCTCTGCCAGCTCATTTAAGGTACGCATGGCTAGAAAAGGTGAGCATGTCATGCCAAAAGTGACAGTAGAAAGTTCCCACACTGATAGTGGGTCATGTGGAGAAAACCTCCACAATATCCTTTGATAAGGACGGTGATAAGGATTGATAAGGACTTGACGGAACATCTGTTTGATGTCAGCAATGTAGGCAATAGGATTAAGACGAAACGTAAGGAGTAAAGAAGCAATATCCTTTTGAAGTTTCGGTCCAGATAACAATGTGTCATTGAGACTAATATTTTTTGGGGTGACTGCCGAACAATCCCAGACTACCCTTAATTTTGTACTTAAGCTTTCCGGCTTTAATACACAATGATGTGCTAAAAAGCACGATACGTCGACCTTTGGTTGACTAGATAAAACTAAACTCATATGATTAGAATCGATATAGTCTTGCATGAAACTTGAATAGGCAGTGTACAGATCAGGATTTTTGATTAATCTATTTTCTAGAAGTAAAAATCTAGGATAAGCTTGCGGATAAGTATTTCCTAGGTCAGGGTTTATTTTATCTTTAAACGGAAGATCTACCATGAACCTACCGCTCGGTTGCCGTAATACACTAGCAGTAAAAATTGATTCTGCTTGTTTTTCTTCCTTTGATAAGATTTGTTTTTTAGGCAAATGTTCGATTTCCCAAAACCTAGGGATAATGACCTCTAAAGGCGGTGAATGACTCGTTAAAAAACAACTGGTTCGTTCCGTAAGACTACGTACTTCGTCAACCTTTCCCATGACGACCCAGCCAAAGATAGTTTCAAGGGCTGAAGGCTGCCCTACCTGTCCAAGAACCCTGCCCTCCTTGAATATCTGTGCGAATAGCTCGCAACCAATAACCAGGTCCACAGGTCTATATAGATAAGATGGGTCGGCAAGTTTAAGGTTTTCCAAGTGTTTCCACTGATTATCGTTCAAAGAGAATGTAGGCATATTGGAACATAGTTGTGGAACAACAGTTGCTTCGAAATTAAGTAAAGGAGTGACTTGTCCTTGTGGCTTAATGTGACATTGAACGAGCCCTTTGGAAGTAAAAGAAGACATCTGATTTAATCCGAATATTTCAGTGGTGTAACTTCGCCTAGGAAGATTAAGACGCTGAATACACTTTTCACTGATGAATCCTGTCTGTGATCCAGAATCAAGCAGTGCCCTTACAGGTTGAAAATTTAAGCAACCGTCCATAACATCTATTATGGCGGTGCATAAAAGAAAGGTACCTGAAGGTCCTGAGGCATTTAATGACACATGAAGATTATTGACAGGTGGTGTGTGAATGACAGGACTAGTATCTTGGCTTCCAGACTCTTGATTAGTTTCTAAGATATGAGTTAAAGTGTGGTGCCTTTTACTATTGCAAGTCCTGCATGAATATTTTGATTTGCACGTATCTACACCATGCAAGGGATGAAAACACGCTAGACATAATTTTTTCTGCTTGACGAAAGATAGGTGATCGATAGGTGAGAGATCAAGAAATGTTTGACATTTCGAAAGCACGTGACCTTGATTACACCGGAAACATTTTATTCCCGTACTTGAATTAGTTGAGGTGCCAGCCAGTCCTATAAAAGGCGAATTGGATGATTTATAGGTAGGCTTTTGCCCAAACTGATTTCGCATAGAATTTGAAATTTGATAGGTAGGCTTTTGCCCAGACTGATTTTGCATAGAATTTGATTTTTGATAGATAGGCACCTTTTTGGGTGCTGTTGATTGAGGAAGTGATTCCAAAACTTTACATCTTTTTTCTAGAAATTGAAAAAGTGACTGAAAAATGGGAATTTCGGTATTACTATTGGCGTGACTCATTTCGAAATTTGAAGGCGTCGGAATATCCAATTTTTCTAACAAAATGAAAAAAATAATAAAGTCCCAACTGTCAACGTCAAAGCTAAGTGATTTTAAAATTTCTAGGGATTCAGAAAAGGTGTCAATTAAATTACGTAATTCTTTAGCTGACTCGTTTTTTAAGGTGGAGTTCATAATTGAGCTTAAAGCATCATTTGCGAGTTCTCGCTTGTTTTGATATCTATTGACTAATTTGTCGTAAGCAATTTTATAATTTTGATCAGATAAGCTAATCCCTGATATCAATTTTAAAGGCTCATCCTCGAGATATGAAAATAAATATTGAAGTTTTCGAACGTTACTTAGACTTTGATTTTGATCTATAATGTTATTAAAAAGATCGAAAATGCTTGGCCATAATTTTTTATCACCTCGGAATATGGGAATACCTAACTCTTTGGGTTTTGGAGTTTCAGATTCGTTTAGTCGAACATATGATCCCGAAAGGGTTGGGGCCTCAACCGGAAATATTTTAGAGTAAACCCCCTTACACGCATAAAAATATTTACGAGCTTCTGAAAGGATCGCATCCTGCGTTTTAAACTCCTCGTCGTCCGCGTCATCTATCAACATAATGACGTCATTATGTGCCAGCATGCATTTATCGAAGGTTTCATCCAAATCGGAATACCTCACTTGAAACTCGTTTCTCGCTTTTTCATCCT
The DNA here is from genome assembly GCA_963576565.1 of Aspidapion aeneum. Classification (NCBI taxonomy): domain Eukaryota; kingdom Metazoa; phylum Arthropoda; class Insecta; order Coleoptera; family Brentidae; genus Aspidapion; species Aspidapion aeneum. The sequence goes on along the minus strand of OY755040.1, from coordinate 65,648,092 downwards.
TTTCCGCGGTCTGTGACAACACATACACTCGGTGATCGCAGATAAAAAACCCTTGCGTTTTTGCGCGGCTTTTTTGACAGACATGATTTTACCTTTGAAATGACGAATTTGTCGGTAAATATACAATTAACGCTAAATTAATGCTTCTGAAATAGAAAAATGACGAATTGTCAAAAATATGCACTAATTTGTCGCAATTGATGAAAATTATTTTAAATATCGAAATGATATGGAACACATCTAATCACAGAAATGTCGGTAAATATACAATTAACGCTAAATTAATGCTTCTGAAATAGAAAAATGACGAATTGTCGAAAATATGCACTAATTTATCGCAATTGATGAAAATTGTTTTAAATATCGAAATGATATGGTACACACACTAAACGTTTGTTTTGATTCCTTCTCGGTTTTGTTTATAGCACGCGGAGTAGACCCGTTACCATAGCAGCGGACCAAAAACAAGTACTGCGCCGACACCACTCTCGTTTCAATACAATGCGAGAATTCAAGGCCGCCTTGTTTTTCGTCGTGAAAGTAGTGGCCGACCTATTAATACCGTCGTATGGATTTAATTTAAAATAATTCGGCTCGCAAGGAACACTTATGTTATGCCCGCAGTAAGAAAAACGATAAATGCAATGGACTGTATAAATTAATTAATGAAAGCGCGAGCAAACATAAATATATTGATATGAATTACGAAATAATCAAACGTCCATAGGTAAAATATTTGGTGCCACACAACGGTAATCAGATACAAATGCACTCACCAGTTTGCATCCACTTTCTCCACGTTCTAAGGGGCCCCTGATTGGATCTAATGATGTCACCACGTAGCTGAAGGGCTGAAGTTTCTAGTTCTATGCTTCAGTACACAAAAATCGAGCACTTTCAGGTGTAGATATTTGAAATAGTTGGAGAACGAAATTAACACGCCATTTTCTCGAGGCGGTCGACAAGGATCTCCCTGATTGTTGGTGCGCATGTCCAAATACGCGAAATGCGCTTTGTCCTTCATACAATTGTGTGGTTTTAAAAATATATATAAACAACCGCGAAATTTAGCGGGAGGTAACATTACCCATAACATTTATTACGTTTTGTGATACATCGTTTAAAAGAAAATTTTATTGTCCACCAAGCAGAAGAGAAAATTTTATCGTAAGAAGCTTAGTTTTGAAGAAAATTGTATAAAAAATGTAACAAAATTAATTTGTTTGGTGATTTTAACAAATTGTTTTAAATTAAGGACACCACTGGAGCGGTAAATATAAAATATTTTTTAACATGTTATACACCGTTTGAAAAGAAATTTTATTATCTACAATGAAGTAAAAAACACTTTTTTGATAAAGCTTGGTTTTTAAGAAAATCAAATAAAACGTGCAAAACATAATTACAAAAAAAAAATTAAATGACCCCCATGTACGGACCTCGGTGGCGGGTTCGTTGTAAGTCAAACCCCATCGAGTTGTACACTGATAAAAAGGGAATTTCATTGTCAATAAAGTGCAATATAGCAATTTTTGACATTCAGCTTAGTTTTTAAAAAAATTAGATGATACTTTTAACAAAAATATTTTAATTTGTGATTTTTTAAAATTGGTTTAATTTACGGGCGCCTGTAAAGTTATTACCATGAAACCAATCCGACTTTGTTATACACCATTTAAAAGTAAATTTTATTATCTACAATAAAGTATAAAACACATTTTTGATAAAGGGCTTGGTTTTTAAGAAAATCGAATAAAATATGTAACAGAATTAATTTTTTTGGTGATTCAAAAAAATTGTTTTAAATTAAGCACACCACTGGAGCGGTAAATATGAAATATTTTTTACCATGTTACACAACGTTTAAAAGGAGATTTTATTATCTACTATGAAGTAAAAAATAATTTTTTTGATAAAGGGTATAGTTTTCAGAAAATCAAATAAAACCTGTGCAAAACATAATTTTAAAAAAAATTAATTAAATAGCCCCCATTTACGGACGTCGCTGGCGGGTTCGTTGTAAGTCAAACCCCATCGAGTTATACATCGTTGAAAAGAAAATTTTACTGTCAATAAAGTGCATCATAACATTTTTTTAAATTAGGCTTAGTTTTTAAAAAAATTAGATAAAACTTGTAACAAAAATATTTTAATTTGTGATTTTTTAAAATTGGTTAAATTTACGGGCGCCTCTGAATATATAACCATGAAACCAATCCGACTTCCTTGTACAGCATTTTAAGGGAAATTTTATTTGCTACAATAATGTATAACACATTTTGTTCTATAAACCTTGGTTTAAAAAAATATCGAATAAATCATGGAAAAAACATGGATTTTTTACTTTTTTAAATTACTTCAATTAACGGACGCCGCTGAAGAGTTTATAAATAGTTGACCCCCATCGAGTTGTATCTTTTTCAAAAGTAAATTTCATTGTCTACAATAAAGTATATTACACATTTTTCTCTTAGAAGCGTATTTTTCGAGAAAATTTGAGAAAACCTAAATATGTTAGATTTTGGGGGGTCTGGGGGGGTTTTTGAAGAGGTGGTTAGTTTAAGGAGGTGTTTGACCCCTAAGCTCTCTTACCTTTTTGTACGTCACTAAATTTACACAAAAAAATAAAAATAAATAAAAACGTGCCGTTTAAAGCACTAAATTTAAAAAAATTATTATTTTCTAACTTACTTACTTTAAGTTAAAAGTTACTCCCACTCCATTACAATATTTAAAAATACATTTAAAGAATGGATTTTATAGCTGATAAAATTCTCTACAAGATAAGTTCTTCGAACTTTTACCCTAGAACAAAGTATTTCGGAGCTTATGCCGTCTAAAGTAGAAAAAATCTAAAAATTTGCCCAAGCAGGTGATTTTAGTCATTTTTGGAAATTACCTAGCTCCGTTACTACTGCTCGCAGAACAACCATAGTACCACCCAATTGTAGGTAATTATATCCTCTAAAAAATTTTGCGATTTAGTGTACTGGAACGAAGTTACAGGCAAAAAACTACAAAAAGTGCTAATTTTTGATGGTTTTTTCAATACTTTTTTCAATGGGTGGGGGTGACGAAAACTCAGATTTTTAACTAACCTTTCGACCTTAATAACATATCCAAAATTCAAAACTACCGGACCTTTTGTAGGGTAAAACTCCTCTATTCATTGTACTATTACTCTTATAGAAAAATAATATACCAGAATTGTTTGGTAGCCATATTTGTTTTAATCCGCGATTAAACTCTGATTTTGTTAAAATTTCGGAGCGAAAAAATGCATAAAATCAAAGTTGTGCTCAATTTTGTTCTCTACATATTGTATTTAAACTTTTTTTTTATAGCACCTACTCCAACGGTGCTATTTTCCTCCAAGAGTTTTCATTCCCTTCTTGTTCTAGGCGGCCACTAGAATAGCGACGGCCCTGTTCGCAGAACTCTAACCTCATTACTCAGTAACCGAGTATCCCATTTAATCTTAATGAAAATGGGACAAGATGTATAACTATTGTTTGATCATTTCCTTGTTTGTTTTAGAGATTATTTGAACAGTCAAGTCATGGTCAATAACCAAACCCAAACGTCGAAGGCATCACTGTACAAGTAATAGACACATTAAATAATTGACACTTTAAAGAAGACTAATATCAAACTAATGAATTTCAAAAAACTGAGAAGATTGGTGTTAGTGGCTTTTCTCTGGCATGGTTATAAAATGCTGATTTATTAGTTAATATTGTGATCTAGAGTACCAGCGGCTACCACGTTCTAAAAGCTACTTTCTTCCCAGACAGCACAAGTACGTGCTATATACGTACATAGTACGTAACTCTGCGACGTATGTACGTACATAGTACGTACATTTTTCGACTTACGTCCATATGTGTACGTCCCAGGGACGTACATTTAGCCATTATTTTCCTTCGATATGTACGTACTATGTACGTACGCAAGTACGTACTATGTACGTACGCAAGTACGTACTATGTACGTACAGGGTGATTTTTTATAATTGCAAGATCGCTATAACTCGGTTATTATTGGGAGTAGAAAGTTCAAACAAAAACTGTTCGGTTTGGTAAATTATGGCCACTTTAGACCCACCATTAGTATTTTTTTATAGGTTATAATATACAGGGGGCGACAATCAGATCAATTTTTTAAAGGGAATACCCTATATATTTTTGTATTTTTAAGTTCCGTAAAAAATTAGCTTTACAGATATATGTAGCACTATGGCTCTATCTTTGTTAGTTTTCGAGATATTGACGATTGAAATTCCGAAAATTAGCAAATTTTAAATAGGTATACGGTGCGGAGTATTTAACGTATAGACTGTAAATAACAAACTGAAACAATATTGACTGACAGTTTGATAAATATAAATAATCTTTGTCAATTTTCATAGAAATTTAAAATCAAAAGACGACAATTTTTTAAATGTTGTAATTGTTTAAAATCCAGTAGCAGTAGCAGTGGTATTTTTATTATTTTTCGCATATAATAAAAGTATCTCTTGCTTTTCTGCATTAGAATTAAACAACATTGTTGATAAATATTTAAAATTTGGCACTGACAATGTCATTAGGTATCCACACATCTTAATATTGTTTGTGACTTGTCACAGGAAATACTCCGCATCGTATTTAAAATTTGCTAATTTTCGGAATTTCAATCGTCAATATCTCGAAAACTAACAAAGATAGAGCCATAGTGTTACGTATATCTGTAAAGCTAATTTTTTGCGGAACTTAAAAATACAAAAATATATAGGATGTTCCCTTTAAAAAAATTGATCTGATTGTCGCCCCCTGTATATTATAACCTATAAAAAATACTAATGGTGGGCCTAAAGTGGCCATAATTTACCAAACCGAATAGTTTTTGCTTGAACTTTCTACTACCAATAATAACCGAGTTATAGCAATGCACCTAAAATGGAGTAATGTATGTAACAAAATCCTAGTAGGTACGTCCATGGTACGTTAATTTTAAGGTAAAATGTACAAACACCAGACGTACATAGTACGTATATTGTACATAAAATGTACGTACCGTGGATGTACAAAAAATGTAAGTACCCTGGATGTACATAAAATGTACGTACCCTGGATGTACATAAAATGTACGTACCCTGGACGTACATGGTATACGTACATAGGGCGTCAAATTAAAACAAAGAAACTGAAGGATTAGGACTAGGTATCATTTAAAATAATCCAGCTACCTGAACATTCCAGTTCCAGTTTTACCTCGAGACTCGAAGTGTCCACAGGTTTCATTAAGTTTGTTTTGCTTGATTTAATATTTAAGAAATATATCTCTAACAATGCCGCTAAATGTTAACTAGTGTACGCCATCTGTTACCAAATGCCGTTGTTACATTTTCCGAAGCGCATCTCTAAAATGAACGTAAAATGTACGTACTATGTACGTAGTTGGTGTATGTATTATGTAAACTTGTACGTACTATGTACGTACATACTTGTACGTACTATGTACGTACATACTTGTTCGTACTATTTATGTACATACTTGTACGTACTATATACGTACATACTTGTACGTAAATTGTACGTACCTTATTGGTCTTAAGAAGAACCGACGCAAAATGTACGTAAAATGTGCGTACCAATAATGTACGTACACATTTGTACGTACATATTACGTACCTAATTGGTCCGAGAAGAACCGACGTAAAATGTACGTACCTATAATGTACGTACTATATACGTACACATTTGTACGTACGTAGTACGTACCTAATTGGCCCGAGAAGTGCCGACGTAAAATGTACGTAAAATGTGCGTACCAATAACGTACGTACTATGTACGTACATATTTGTACGTACATAGTACGTATCTAATTGCTCCGAGAAGTACCGACGTAAAATGTACGTAAAACGTACGTACCTATAATGTACGTACTATTTACGTACACTTTTACGTACTATGTACGTACACACTTGTAAGTACTATCTACGTACACACTTCTACGTACATAGTACATACCTAATTGGCCGGAGAGGTACCGACGTAATATGTACGTAAAATGTGCGTACCTATAATGTACGTACTAGGTACTTACACACTTGTACGTACATAGTACGTACCTAATTGGTCCGAGATGTACCGACGTAAAATGTACGTTAAACGTACGTAAAATGTACGTACCTAATGTACGTACCTAATGTACGTACAGGGTGTCCCAAATTGGGCACTTTTAGGGGATTTAAGGTACTTCCAGGGGAGACAGAGAAAAACTGACCACGCATTGCGAGGCTCAAATTTCAAGACAAAACATATAGTGAAAACCGCATTTTGAAATATCGTCTCGTCTTTGAGCTACGGGGGCTTTTTGAAAAGTCTGCATTTTGGAAGGGGGTCTATAACTTCATTATTAGTGTAAATTTTGATTTAGAGTAAATTGAAATTTTATAGACTTTGTCACGAGGAATTCACCCGCTGAATTAAATTTTAACTGTCACTATTAGTTTTTGAGATATGACATAAAGTTGCATTTTTTCTTATGGAATGGCCTATATTTTAATTAATTTTCGAATTCGCCATTAAATTCTTTTCAAAATGATGTAAGATCTGTCATAGTTTGATTGAGCGGTTTAGGAGATATTCAGCTTTTTCACTTATTTCTAGTGCGCTATGATTTCCTGCTGAGGCAGGTTAAGGCACTCGAGTATTTTTATTATTTTACCAGGTCAAAAATATAGTAAGCCTGGTTTGGAAAAATTATAACATTTGGGACACTCTGTACATAGTACGTACCGACGTAAACTGGACATAAAATGTACGTCCCTGGGACAAAGTGTGCTGTCTGGGTTATATTACGAATTTTGAAGCGTTTTTGTTTTGGCTCACCCTGTTCACACAAAATGTAGGCTTTTGTTTGAACAGGGTCCATGCATCAAGAAATAATAGGGAAAAGGCGGCCACTTTTACGGTTTAAAGCGTGATTTAAAAAAATCTTTAAATTTCAAGGTCTAATAATAACAATAATAATTGTTATGGTATATCCTAACTATTTATTCTTCTTCTTACTATTCAAAATTTTTCTTATACACTGAGAGAAGAATTTTGTAACAATAACAAACATTTTGTAACTGTTACCAAATGCGTTGCCCATATTTGGCTTATTAGATATTTGTTTGCAGGTAACAATTCAGAAATTTCAACAATTGAAACAAATATTTGTTAATAAAAACAAAATCGTCTGGTAATATTTAAAAAAGCTACATCAAGCACTAATATATTGTTGGTATTTAGAAATATATGTGAGTTTAATTATTAATATACTGTATATTTATTATAAGGATCATTCTCATTTAATATTAAATTAATTAATTATGGGTTATTATATAATTAGTAGCTGTAATTATATTTAGTTATTTTGCCTTAATAAGGTATTTGTAGGTTTCACGTTCTGTTTAAAATACAGGGTGTTCATTTTAAAACTTCCCACCCCAGATTTCTCGAAAATGATTTTTTTTAAAAATGCCAAAACACGTCAATTAATTTATTAAGGAGGACACATTCTGGCTATCTTAAAATTTTTGTAGTACACACCCCCTTTGAGCGGTACATTTTACCCCTATATTTTGAATATGGAAAGTGGGTCAATTGACACTTTTTTTTGAAGGTTACTTAAATATCTTTACAAAGGTGTACAAATTTTGAAAATCTATCAATTTGTTTTTGACATATTCACTTATTTTTTCAAAGGGGGTGTATACTACAAAAACTATAAGATAGCCAAAATGTGTCCTCCTTAATAAATTAATTGACATGTTTTTACTTTTTCTCAAAAAAATCATTTTCGAGAAATCTTGGTTGGGAAGTTTTAAAATGAACACCCTGTATATTTCTATAGGGTTAATGGAAATAAGGACACCACTTTTGATCACAGACCTGTATGTATTTCTTTGTCTTCCTCAGGCTACACCTTAGCCTTAGGAAGACGAAAATGGATCGTCGAAAAGAAATAAAGTTGTGTGATCAAAATTGGTGTCTTTTTTCCCATTAACCCTATAGAAATGAATAAGGTATAGAATAATAAGAGAATTTTAATAATAATAAAAAGCAAGTTGTTTTGATGAAAAATATTTATTTGTATTTTATTATAAAACTGGAGTCAAATTTTTTTATGGTGGCTGGTAATCTTTGTTTTTTTTGGAAAGGTTGGTTAATGAAATATACACACGTTTGTTCCATGTGAGATGCACACAAAATATTGTCAAATCTGACATAAACTGATTTTACCTCACTATAAGTTCGGGAACTCCACCATTATGAAAGGCCGCATGGGTAGCCCGTGTTTTTTTTAAATGTTTCACCTTTGTTCAATTACTTCCTCCACCTTCAAGTCAGTGCTGACCTGAAAAAGAAAATAAATTTTATATATTTGTAAATTTAATACAGAACCAGTGGCGTATATAAAGGGGGGCCTGGGCCCCCCTTTAAAGTTAAGTTTTTTTAGATATTTTCCACATATTTTATGAATATAAACATAAAATAGCCTAAAATACTGCCTCATGAGGTCTCGCCCCCCCCCCCCCCCCGAAACCGTCTCGCCCCCTCCCCCGAATTTTTTTCTATATACGCCACTGTGCAGAGAATTAAATGTTTGCTTTAAGTTAAAAGGTTTAAACTTTACATTTTCATACTAAAGGCTCTTTGCTTAAAAATCTTTAATAATTAATTCAAAGAATTGAAGCCATGATTCAAATAACATCAAATTTAAAATTATTAAAATCACAAAATACAAATATAAAGCATTCTAAAAAAAATAACAAATAACACTTACTATGTTATTGTGGACGACCAAAGCCAGATTGTTTCCATCTTTAAGCGGATATCTGAAACAAAAAAAAGAGTATGAATTTTATATTAAAAACAAATAAAGCCTACGCCTATGGATACTTGTCGACAATTAGCACATAAATCAGTTAATTAAAAATCAATCCTATTTACTGTTTGTTTATAAAGCAATCAGTTTCCACAGAACAAAAAGTTTATACAATGAATACGTTTTTATTCTTGAAGCTATATTTCTACCTTTAAAGCGTTATTCCTGATGACCTTTTGTTCACTTCGACTCTTGCAACCAAAACACCATTATGATCCCATAAAAATACCCGCGTATTTGGGTCTGTATTAGCACAAAAACTATACTTTGTTTGGTCAATGTTCTTCCCAAAATATGGCGTCCCCTTGATTTTTAGGCACAGTGTCTGCAGAGACATTTCTCTATGAGTGTCTGCGACGGTCTGTAATACAATGCTACGTAGGGCGTCGGGTCGGTTCGGTCTAGACCGCGGCTCATACGTAGGGGAGAGCGGGGCTCGTTGGGCATAGGGGCACGTTGAGAAACCCTTATTAACTCGACAATTAGACGTCAGCTGCCAACGCCACCCACGTGGCAAAGTCGCCTTTGCTCATGCATTAGTCCGCAGTGAGAATCTGTGATGTGTGTATCTCCAAGAAACAGATTTTGACCTATTTTTTTTTGCTCTGTAACGAAATAGCGCGTATCAAAACAGCGCTTTTCAAAACAGCGCGTTTTCAGAATAGCGCGTGTTCAAAATAGCGGGTGTTCAAAACAGCGCGTATCAAAATAGCGCGTGATCAGAATGGCGCGTATCAAAATAGCGCGTATTAAAAATAGCGCGTATCAGGTCTGCTTAGGTATATTCACGTAAACAGTTTGAGCAAGGTCAGATAAGTTATACTTACTTAACCGTTAAATAAACTGATGGCTTGCTATACTAAAAATGTTTCGGTTTGGTTCGGTTCATTTCAGCTCGGTGCGGTTTGAATCGGTTCGGTTCGGTTCGGTTTTTTTTTAAAATATGTTAGAAAGAGACCCCTTACTCGAACTATTTTGTAACAGCGACGTTTGTAATGGCGATCTTTCAAAACGCGGTATTTTTAGACGCGCTATTTTAAGGCGCGCTATTTTCAACACACGGTATTTTAAACACGCGCTATTTTGATACGCGCTAATTTGAATACGCGCTATTTTGATACACGCTATTTTGAACACGCGCCATTTTGATACGCGCTCTTTTGATACGCGCTATTTTGATACGCGTTATTTTAAACACGCGCCATTATGATACGCGCTATTTTGATAACGCGCCGTTGTGATACGCGCTATTTTGATCACGCGCTATTTTGAACACGCGCTCAAATGAGCGCGCTATTTTGATACGCGCTACTTTGATACGCGCTATTTTGATACGCGCTATTTCACTACAGAGGCATTTTTTTTTTGGACCTCGTAAGTAACTTTTTGTTATTTCGGAAAACATTTTCCAGATTGTTTTATAACACCTGCATGCCCCCCCCCCCATTCGGTTTTTTTATAGTTAACTTTACATATTTAGACAGAGTTTAATGAAATTATAACGATGCTAATATTTACGCAAACATGATTGCCGACTCTCTCAATTTTGTATGTAGGTGTGCCGGCCCAGCTAACCCCATACATTTTCTAAAAACATTTTTTTTTATTTTAAGGTTAAAATCAGCATGCGTACGTATGATGGACTAAAAATCACGTCATGTAATAATTCTCGCCCTAAACAAATGTTTTAGATTGTCCGCCTCTTGAAGACTGCGACGACTTGCGCCTGTAGTTATTTATCAAAGTTACCTTTGGCAACGCTGAAACGCTTTCGACTGGAATCGGGCATATTGCGGTCTCTTATTAATATATGCTATATTCTATCTGTTTTTTACCCTCTTATGGAAATTAGGCCCCCTAGATGTGGACTTGTTCACGCGGTATCTTGATTGGTGTTCTCTTGCAAACAAAAAACGATTAGTTTTTCTATAAAACTAAGTTATTGGCAGAAGTTATAAGCCAAAAATTGTGAAAAAACAGTAAAAAAGCCGCCATTTATTTATTTATGACATCACACAGACCCTTCAACTCAAATTTGAGGCAAATACCCGGTGACTTAAAATTGTGTGATCTATTATTACCAATCGAAAGCTGGCGAAAGAAAGACCAAGAATATCAACCGAAGAGAATGGTCAACAGCTATACTAACTGAAACTCCGGTTAAAGAAGAGTTGGAACGTGAAAAAAGTTTAAAAAAAAAAGAAAAATCTGTAACCAAAAATGTCTTCAAGGAAAAGAAGCATAGAAAAACTACTCAGAAAAAGAACACTGAAAGATGACAGCGATGATGAAGAGAAAACATTTTGTCTAGTCTGCATGGAACCATTCTCAAACAGCAAACCAAAAGAAAAATGAGTACAATGTTTAACTTACAAGTTTTGGGCCCATGAAACATGTGATGATGCAGGGTTTACTTATGTTTGCTAAAACCGTAATTCCGAATCAGACTAGAGCAAGAATTAGGTTACTTTATATTGTTTGTTTTTTAAGAAATTTAAAGTTTAGTATTTTATTATTATCAATAAAAATAATCTAAGAATTTCCTGTTATTTTATGTTGAATATATATATATACAGTTCCTAATTATTCAACCATGCCCAACTTGCCCCATCGTATGGCCCAACTTACTCCGTGGGTGGGGTTAGTTGGGCCGCTTGCAAGGGTGCTAGAAAAAAGTGTTTTTTAAGTTTGAATGCATAGTTTTAAAAACCAATATTTGCCTTAAACATATTATAATTGTAAAACTGTAAGTAATATAGCAATGCTTTTATTTACAACAAAAATCAGGTTTACCAAATATTTGTTAATAATAAAATCGGTTTTTTTTTCAGTGTAATATAGCAATGCTTTTATTTGCATTTATGTAAAAAGTGGCTTAACTAGCGCCGCTCTCCCCTACAAAATATCAACCGAAACGTCACGATCTCGCGCGACTAGGCCCGAGCCGGGACTGGTGTTCCGTGGACGAGACGGTACTAAGTTATATTGCTCGATAATATCGCTTGTTAATAATAACCAAATTTGTTTGAACTTTACGAAGTAATTAATAGAAACCAATTCAGACCGTTATAATAACAAAATCACGCCATAACATTATACAAAAAATGTTTGTTGTAATAAACACAAAGAAATATTTGCCAATATTAAGAGTATATTTATATTTAGAAAATTTTATGTATTAATAACAAAGACGTTCTGTTACCTTAAAAGAAAGAGTGTTTTGGTTATGGTTAATATAAGACAATTAATATTTACAAAAACATCAAATTATTAAAGAAACAAATGATATATTATTTATAACTAAACACTTTAAAAAAGGTTTGTTACCAATAATTAATGATATTTGCTTTTAATGTTTTTTAATGAGCACAACAAAAATCAGGTTTACCAAATATTTGTTAATAATAAAATCGTTTTTTTTTTTCAGTGTATAAAAAAAATTATGCAAAATACACCATTATATCCATCGGGTATGGTCAATTGACCGGGGTCAATTATCTTTTTCTCGTAAATTAATAAGGAAGCGTTCTTAAATTACGTATTGCAAAAATTCAGGATTTTTGATCCCCACCCCCCTCGTAACGCATTTTCAAGAAAACACACATTAAAATAACATTAGTGTAACGCAAGGCCAAACCCCACCTCCCCCCTTGAGCGTTACTGAATTTAAGGATAGGTTTGAGTTTGTGTTTGTTTCGTATTGATGATATCTAAGGGCACGGCAGTGCCTCGCCAAGTTCGCGCGCCGTAACCACCCTCAGCACTTCTGTATTTTGATTTTTTCCAGAGGTTTGGTCATAATTTCTATCATACTGCCAAATTTCAGCTTTGTAGCATGTCTGGAAGTACAGTAGAATATTGATAATCTATACATGAGTGAGTCAGTGAGTGGCAATTTCGACGTTTTTTGAAATTTCGTAACTACTTTACTACTTTATGGAATTCCATGAAACTTCGAGGGGTTGTTAACTCCATGGAAATCTACGACTGTGCAAAGTTTGAAATATCGGCTGAAATGTTTCAAGAAAAGATGGTTGCGAACTTGGCGAGGCACTGCCGTGCCCTCAGATTTTTAAATAAAACAGCAATTTTAAAGTAAACTTCATGAGTATTTTTTGCCTTCCTACGTCTACATTTTTAGGAAAAAAAAATATCAAGTAAAAAATATTGACATTAGTGTCTTCACCTTCACGTACAAACTAATTTATTTGGGTTGAATAGTTTTTTACCTTCCTAGCCCGCACAGCAATGGCTAGAGAAGGTATTGTTTTCGACGAAATTTGTTTTTTCAGATAACGCCGAAAATGTGTTATTTGGGTGTATTTTGACTTATCCTAGCAATACCGTCGTGATGTCTGTCTGTGTGTGTGTGAAAAAAAAACCCGCTGAATCGATTTTCATAAAATTTTCAGGAAAAATAGTGTTCGACACTCTAACGAGTTGATTGGATTTTGGTCAAAATCCATTAATGTTAATGACAGGTTTTTGACAATTAAAACATTTTAAAAATGCTAACTTTTTAATGGAGCATCGCATCAAAATGCGGTTTTCGGAATATAGTAGACTACATTTGGCTCAATAATTTGTGTTATAACCAAAAACGTCGTAGGAGCTTTAGTTTCTGAGATATTGAAAAAACTGTTTTCAAGGCTGATTATCATGGCTTCAAGTAGTGTGCTAATAGACCAGCTAGGAAGGTATCAGATCTGTCATAGATCCATTTATTTTTGTAAAAACGGGGTGAATAATGTAAAGAATACTCTTTTTTCGAATTTCATTTTGGATTTATAAGCCACTCTGTAGGAGTTGTAGGAAGTGACTATAAGAAAAAAATGTTTATCTTTAGAGCTTTTTTACAATACTTAAGCCGGGATCAAACGACTCGTGTACTTGACGAATAATTGTTACTTGCGTATACTTGCCATGTCGTGTGAGTGGGTTACTTGTATAATTATTAGTCAGTCGTTGGTTTTCCATTTGTGGTCGGTAAAAATGGGCCGAGTCAAAGGGCTCACGATTATTCGTACACTTGCCAATACAATACTTGTCTATACCCGGGATCAAACGATTCGTGTACTTGGCGAATAATTGTTACTTGCGTATACTTGCCAAGTACGCAAATAATTGTGTATTTGCCAAGTACACGAGTCGTTTGAGCCCGGCTTTATGTTAAAATAAAAAAAATCGCCGGTTGTAATTACAGGGTATTTTGAATTCAATGTTTTTTCGGGTTTCAGGTGTTTTAGTAGGGGAGGCCGTGATGATTTTGGGAACTAATTTTCTTAGTCAGCAAACATCGATAGAATTGTTCATTGATCAATTCTAAGAAAATTTTGTTACATGAATAGGGGCGAGTTTTCCGATGGGTTTACGTGCAAAATTCAAAATTAGGTATGAATACGACGAACCTATTTTCTTAGTAATAAAACTAGTAAAGGGTATACTTAACTAAAAAAAATATTCTGGCTAATCTCTAAGTATGGCAACTTCTTTTAAAACGTAAAAAACGAGATGAAATGAGTGCCCCTATTTTCTTAGTTTACAAAAGCTTAAAATACCATCTGGCTGTTATTTAAAAGCCCCAAAGCCTTTCCAGAGTTATCTGATGCCCGTCAATTTAACACAAAATGAGGAGTGATCATTTGCCTTATTTTAAGACTAAAAATTCCCATGCACATAGGTCCGCAAACACTTCGTTGCCGATCTACAAAGTGTTTTTCAAAATAGTTTTTTGTTTATAGCTTATGCAAAAGTAAACGGAAGTGTCTCAAGTCACCATAAGTGTTTTTAAGGGACCGGAAGCAAGGGAAACTGAACCGGAAATGACGGAAAACCAATTGAAAGGGACCAAAAATTACAAAAGCGGCCAGAACTAAATAAAAATGTACCGGAAGTAACTTAACTTAAAGTGAACCGAAAGTGACCTAAAATAACTGAAAACTGACCGGAAGTGACTAAAAGTGAACTCGAAGGGACTGAAAGTAAGCCGTTAGTGTCTAGAAATAGCTAAAAGTGGCCGGAATTGACTGAAATGAAACCTAACCTAACCTGAACCTGCTTAAAGTGAGCTGGACATGATCTAAAACTGATTAGAAGTTACTGTACGTAACATGACTTTGGCGTGAAACTGAATTGGAAGTGACGGGAAAGCAACCGGAAGTGTCCAGAATTTACAAAAACGAACGAAAGTAAATAAAACTATTAATTATTAACTTTAAGAGAACCGGAAGTGACCTAAAATGACCGAAAACTATCCGGAAATTACTCAAAGTGCACCTGAAGTAAACCGGAAGTGAGTTGAAGTGAACCGGTAGTTACTAAAAGTGAACCGGAAGTGTCATGAAGTGGCTAAAAGTGATCGGAAGTGACTGAAACGAGCCTGGAAGTTACTTAAAGTGAGCTGGACAGGTCTAAAACTGACTAGAAGTGACTGAAAGGAGACTGTACGTAACCGGAGATGACTTAAGTAACCAGAAGTGAGTGAAACTGAGCCGGAAAAGAGTCGACACATATCATTTACTGACCTTTTGAACCCATCGGAAAATCATCTAAAGAATGAAAAATTGTTAATTATTAACATTAACAGAACATACTTATTTAGATACACCGACTGAAAATAAGTTCCAAAAAATATTCACGGGTTCCTCTACTATTTATAGAGGAGATACAAAAAAAACTGACCACCACTTGCGAGACTCGATTTTCACGAGAAGCCTAAAGGCAAAAACCGCATTTTGATATACACGGTGTTTCACGAACATCGAAACAGAGGCCTTTTTGGGTATTAAGAGCGCGAATTTGGATAAACGCTCGGACACGTCGATTTTGTTTGCGAGGGGGACGCTTTTTACCTATCTTGAAATTTTTATAGCACAAGCCCCCTTCGAGGGTTATACTTAACCCCTATATTTTGAAAAGGGAAAGTGGGACTAGTGATACTTCGTTTTGAAGGCCTTTTTTAATATCCTTACAACCGTGTAAATATTTTAAAAATGTATCCATTAGGGTCGACCGCGGTAAATGTAAATGATTTTGACCATTTTGGGAAATTTCAGATTTGAAATAAAAAAATAGACACTCCCGTTTATATGAAAAATTGAACAAAAATTTTGTAGTAATATTTGGACATTATCCTTTGTTTATTAACAAAAAACAAAAGCACTTTTAAGAAAATGTCATATGGTTACAGTTATTCTAACAAACCGTGGTAAATGTAAACTGGTATTTTAGCTCATCTTTGTCGCACAGATATCTTGCCCTAGCCAGTAGGCACTGTTCAATGTTGGATTCTACATCTGCATTAAACGCCATTTTGAGACCGGGACCAGTAGAATCTAAGGAATTCCTTCGACCATTGGGCCGATGGAATATTACAGATATCGGAACATTGAAGAAACATTGAGCTTCACAATATGTTTTATTCCTGTTTCGCACATCAGCTATATAGCGTTCAGCAAATCCTCCTTTTACTGTATGATGTCTTGCGCACATATTTTCGAGGCAACTGGAATTAAATTATTAATTATTTTAGCTATGTTTAGAATTACCCCACGTGTGTTTACATTTACCTCAAAAGTGTGTTTACATTTACCCCTAGGCAAATATTGCTGGGGGTAAATGTAAAATGTAAATATAATAATAATAACTTGTTTTGTTGATATTATGCAATTAAACATGTTTAAACAAATAAAATAATGCAATGTGTTACTAATAATTACTTTAGTTTAAAACTTACCTTGCCGACCAAAAAAATACTGACAGATTTCAGTGTCTCTGAAAAAATGAAATACGGTTAATTTGCAGAGGTGCATCTGAACTTATCACCACACTAAACCAAACTAATCTGGAAGCTATTTTCATTGCCGCTAACTGTCAAGGAAGCGTGGTATTAGAATTGGCGCCAATATCGAATTTAAAGGTAAATGTAAATTTTTTATTAGGACCGTTTACATTTACCCCTGTTTACATTTACCCCGGTCGACCCTAGTTTTTTAGATAATTGCCTTCAAACTTTCAAATTTAACATGGACTGATATAAAAATTAAATTAGCATTTAATATTTTTCGTATTTATTTTTTATTTTGTCATTCCATGTTAAATTTGAAAATTTGAGCAAATATCTCAAAAACTAAACGATGGATTTTCGATATTTTTACAAGGTTGTAAAGATATTCAAGAGAGCTTCAAAACAAGTTATCACTAGACTCACTTTTCCTATTCAAAATATAGGGGTAAAGTATACCCCTCGAAGGGGGTTCGTGCTACAAAAATTTCAAGATAGCCAAGATGTGTCCCCCTCGCAAACAAAATCGTCCGAGCGTTTCTCCAAATTCGCACTTAAATACCCAAAAAGGGCTCTGTTTCGATGTTCGTGCAACACAGTGTATAGATAAGTGGCCTGTGGTACCTCGTGGGATAGTTGTGGAAGATTTCTTTACTAACTACCCTATATCGATTGGTAATAGATCACACAATTGTAAGTCACCGGGTGTTTGCCTCCAATTTTAGTAGGAGGGCCGGTGTGACGTCATAAATCCAAGATGGCTGTTTTTTCACAAACTTTGACGTATAACTTTTTCTAAATTAGTTTTACAAAAAAACTATTGTTTTTTTGCTTGCAATAGAATACCCAGTAAGATGGTGAAGAAATGAGCTTTATATTTTAAAAACTAACAAAGATATTAATTTTTTTTAAATTTCCAAAACATAGTAGCTTTTTTTTACCCAAAGAAAAGAAAATTGAGGAAGAAAGTTTTAGACTATCTCAAATCGATTGGTTATGGATCACTCAATTATAAATCGCCTGGTGTTTGCCTGAAATTTGAGTTAGAGCGCCCGTGTGAAGTCATATACCCAAAATTTCGATTATTTCCATATTTTTTCAAAAACTTTTACTTTACTTTTAATGTTATAAACTTTTGTCATATCAACTTTACAAAAAATTGTATAGGTTGTGATTTGTTTGCAATAGGAAAACAATTAAATTGCCGTTTTAGTAAGCTATGTATCTCAAGAAATATAAAAGATTTACTTTTTTAAATATTAAAACAAATAAAAAAAATTTAGATTGAGCAAAAAACTTTAAGATTACCCTTGATCGATTGCTGATGGATCGATCACTCAATGTTAAGTCGCCGGGTGTTCCAAAATGACGGCATTTTCATTTTTTCACAAACTTTGGCTTATAACTATTGCCAAATTAGTTTTACAGAAAAACTGTCTGTAAGGCTTTTATTTGCAAGAGAACAGCCATGAATATAGTAAAGAAATTTGCTTCATATCTTATAAACTAACAAAGATATTATTTTATTAGCATAACAAAAACATATCTTTGTTAGTTTTTAACATATAAAGCTAAATTTACTACGTTATTTATTGCTCTCTTGCATGCAAAAAACATAAATACAGTTTTTCTGTAAAACTGATTTAGCGAAAGTTATAATTTTGTGAAAAAATATGAAAAAGCCGCCATCTTGGATTTAAGATATCAGACAGGCCCTTTTACACAAATTGAAGGCAAACAACCACCAATCGATCGAGGGTAGTCTAAAACTTCAAAAGCTTTTCGAAGGCTTTTGACCGGATAGATCATGAAATAATTTTAAGAAAGCTAGACAAAATAGGTTTCAGTAATCAACTGAACAAACTTTTTACTTCGTATTTGGATTTCCGACTGCATTTTGTTTTTTATAATGGTATTGAATCGAATTCGTATATTTCAACATTCGGCGTACCTCAGGGCTCAAATTTGGGGCCTCTTTTATTTAATGTATTTATTAACGACCTAACCGAGTGCAAGACTGTGTAACATTGCAAGCGCAACTAAACATATTAGAAGAATGGTGCAGAAACAATAAACTTCCTTTAAACGTGGCTAAGTGTAAAGTTCTAACCCTTACAAGGAAAACTAACTTTATTGCTTATAATTATTCAATTAATGGAATTTCCTTGGAAAGGGTACAGAGTACAAAAGATTAAGGTGTTGTTTTTGATCCCAAACTAAGCTTTGCAAATCACATTAATTTGACAGTTTCATCAGCTGCGAAAATGTTGCGTTTTATAACTAGGAATACAAGGGCGTTTACATCAATTGAAGCGCTAAGCTACTTTATTTTGCCTTAGTTCGATCTAGGTTGGAACATGCGTCTGTTATTTGGGATCCTGTTTATGCCACTCACAAAAACTCACTTGAAGTTGTTCAAAGGCGTTTCTTGAAACTATTGGCGTTAAAAGTTGATAACGCGTATCCTGCTACAGGATTCCCAAACGAAATGCTGTTAATTAGATTTAACATTCAATCTTTAGCAACTCGAAGACGAAATTTTGGACAAATTTTCTTGTATAAATTAATAAACTATTTAATCGATTGTCCTTGTTTGCTTTCTAAACTAAGTTTTAGAATAACACGTCCAGGAGCAAGGGGCGTGGAAACATTTTATTGCGCGAGATCCTTGTCCAACCTGGGTCAGAACACGACATGACATAGTTATGACATGATTTAGTTTGTTGGGCAATAAATTAATTTGGAATTTTGAATTATGGACTTACTTGCTCAATCTAAAATTTTTATATTTTTATTATATTTAAAAAAATAACTATCTTTTTAGTTCTTGAGATATAAAGCTTGTTAATTAGACAACTAAATTGCTGTTTTATTGCGAACAAATCGTAACCTATACATTTTTTTTCTGAAGTTGACGTGGCAAATGTTAAAAGCAAAAAGTTTGTGAAAAAACATTGAGAACATGGCAATCTTGGATTTATGACTTTACACAGACGCTCTTGCTCCAATTTGAAGCAAACACCGGCGACTTAAAACTGAGTAATCGATAGGGAACGTCCTTAAATTACGTATCGCAAAAATTCAGGATATTTGACCCCCCCTCCCCTCTTGTAACACATTTTCAAGAAAAAACACATTAAAAAAACATTGAGTGTAACTCCCCCCCCCCCTAGAGCGTTACGTAATTTAAGGACAGGCCCATAGGTAGCTTTAAACTTCCGTCTTCAAATTTTTTATAAAGAATCCAACTGTAAAATTGAATACTTATTATCATTAAACTGAACTTGATCTGTCACTTTTAGTGTTTGAGATATTACCTCCATAAAAGTGATATTTCTTTATTGAATGGACCTTTACCCCTTTATATTATTTGTATGTATTTTTTTGAATTTGTTTTTATTATATATTTTAATTTGTTTACTGGATTTAAATTAATTTAAAATGATTAAAAGACGTAATGAAAATATTAGTCAATAAAAAATTTCATATTGAGCGTGATCATTTTAAAGAAAATTTTATCCGTTTTATGTAATATCTTAAAAACCAATTTGAATAAACATGCGTGAACTAGATGGACAAACACGGCGACAAACAGATAAGAGTGGAAGATATTGGAGGACAGAGCCGTTGTAATGGGTAGAGCAGAGGCGCAGCCGTCTGATTTTAGGGACGGCCGTAGGCCGGCCGCTATTTTTTATTGATTTAAGCATTACTTAAGATAATCTTGAAAGGCCGTTAGCATGGAGGGGTCATCAGGGCCCGGCCCCCCAAGCCTTAGATATTTTTACATATTTTCCACATACTTCATGAAAAAACACAAAAAATAGCTTAAAATTCGACATCATGAGGCTTTGGGCCCCCCCCAAGAGACCTCGGGAAACTCCCAAGACATATTCCTCGGTGCGCTACGGCTGTTAGGTATTAATAATTTTGATCTCTTGTGTCTCTATATCAAGGGCTCTGGAACGAAATAGCGATGTACAAAATAGCGATGTACGAAATGACGAGTAAAGAAATAGCGACTATCAAAATAGCGATATAATGAAAGAGCGACTATCAAAATAGCGATGTATCAAAATAGCGTTTGTAATAAAACAGCGGCATATCAAAATAGCGATTTATCAAAATAGCGACAACCAAAATATCGATGTATCAAAATGGCGATGTATCAAAATAGAAAATAGCGCATGACTTTTTTTCCGGAATCCTAGAGGGTGAACCGAACCGAACCGAACCGAACCAGCATATTTTTCCAAAAAAAACTTCCCTGACTTCTTTCCCGTGATCCTCGAAAAGGTAAGTCCAAACCGAACTGAACCGAACCGAATTTGGTTTGATTCAGTTCGGTTTGATTCGGTTCGAATTAACATCCTGTAGAATCCCGAGAAAGAAGACAACCGATCCGATCAGAAAGATCAGATTCGGTTCGGTTCAGATTCACACAGTCTAGGATACCGGAAAAAAATGTCAGGGAAGGAGTTGCTATTTTGACAATAGCTATTTTGTTACAACGCTATTTTGTTACATCGCTTTTTGATAGTCGGTCTTTCATTGCATCGCTATTTTAATTGTCGCTAGTTCGATAACGTTATTTTAATTCCCGCAATTTTGTACATCGCTATTTCGTTCCGGAACATATATATCGAGATATAGAGCAAAAAGAAAAAAATTTCAAAATGCGTTTTTTTACCTTGCAGTATCTGGATCAGATACGGGATAACAATTTTGGGGGTTTTTAAAAGAAGTGGCTTTGAACCGACTGCGACTGTGTCAAGTAGCCGAAACAAAGATTCAAAACTTTGTGAAATATTGCCATTCAAAATTTTGAGTCTAAACGCTGATATCATGGATCACCAATTTGTTTCGTGATCCGTGCTGATATCCCGAGAACCACTAAACCGATCTAAATTTTGTTTTGGTTTTTTAATAAAATCCGCTTTACTATAGCTCCCGTAAAAAAGGTAGCGGGGTACCCAAAAAACTGACATTATTATTTTTACAATTAATGCTTTATTTTATAAATACCTTTTTTGGCCTCACTCGCTGGCACCATTTATGATAGGAAATAACATCAAAAAACTTTTAGTGGCGAGACAAAAAGCGCTGGGCAGGGGGGGGGGGGTGAAGTGTTTCCAGCCTGTTCAAATTCTACAAGAGAAAATAGAACAGACATTCGTCGATCTCATTGGATATTCTGCGCACTCTATCTATCAAGCTATTCACAGAAAATTTATAAGAATTATTTAAAATTGTTTTAATAATCAAGAAGGCTATGTAGAAAATTAGCAATGAAATGAGATATTTTTTTTTCAACAAAAATTGTATTATCTTTTGTTTTTACTGGCTTGCGAGGCCACTGATTACTACGCAGAATCACCACAAATGGTAATAAATAATATATCTTACAAAAGCAACAGCATCACTTTTTGTGTCACTGCGATTGTCTTCCTCATGACTGCCTCGATATTTTAAACCTACTAAACACAAAAACATTTTAATAATGTTTAATTAAAAAACATAACGTCAGGTTGGATGTTAGTTCTAACGTCATATTCATAGTGAAAAAGAAGCTTAATAACCCGTTTTCTGACGTTAGAAAAATAATCTTATGTTTTTATAACGTTTTTTTAAAGTGTTTTTTAAACAATAAAAAAATATTGATTTTTAACAGTGAAAAAGAAATGTTTTCTAACATTGAAAAATAAATGTTTGAACAATGAAAAAATATATTTTTTTTCAAATAGGGTAACCTAAATAATGTAAATAAAATTCTTCTATTTTGGAAAAGCAGAGCAGCAAGAGTCCGTTGAGGTTTTCGTGAACTCGACACTCAGTAAAGGAAATTCCGATCCGTAGCTTCTGAAAATAAAATTTAAAATTATATATAAACAATAATTTTGTAGTAAGCGCCTCGCTCTCGTTCTCATTAATGCTCAAGTGAATACAAGGCAAACAGTATTCAACTGAATGCTTGTTTGAAATTCGCACTCTGATCGGATGGGGTCCCGTGCCAAGGCATTCGTTTGGTCCCGCTGCGAGGCTTGCGAATTCTGCCTCAAATGAATACGCGGCTTAAGGTCCGGCGGCTAATCATTCGCGGTGAATTTTTTTACTTT
This sequence comes from Aspidapion aeneum, assembly GCA_963576565.1. Classification (NCBI taxonomy): domain Eukaryota; kingdom Metazoa; phylum Arthropoda; class Insecta; order Coleoptera; family Brentidae; genus Aspidapion; species Aspidapion aeneum. The sequence goes on along the minus strand of OY755040.1, from coordinate 65,625,273 downwards.
TGTTTACTTTTCTTACCTAATTTTGTGATGCTTCATTTATATCATTGCATAATTCTTTAACTATACCATCTTTTCCACACAACTGGTGTATATTCGTCTCCAAATATGTATTCACTATCATGATTAATATTAATATTTTAACCAAAATTGCACAAAGCGTATATATCTTAAATTCGACGTTAGAAATGAGATCTAGGAAAAATATTATAAAAATAACCATATATTGATGGTATTATTATTAATGTTAATAAAATTATGGTTTTTTAAATATTGGTTTCTTAACGTTATTAAGAAATATATTTTTGGTAATGCTTTTACATGAAATTTTCGTTAGGATTTTCAACATGTTTTTTTAATGTCAAAAGTTGACTTAATTTTAACACAACTTTGTGCTAGAACAAAAACATTTTTTTTTCAACATTCATTTAACGTTTTTTACGATTTTGTGCTTAGTGGGAAGAGTATCCCTGAATTTTTAAAACTTTTATACGCATATATCTCCAATACTAATAAACGAAATAATCCCAACATATTTATTTTTGAAGAAAAAATCTAAAAAAAATTATTATGTGTGCTAAACTTGAACTAAACATAAAAACATTTTAATAATGTCAAAATCTGAGGGCACGGCAGTGCCTCGCCAAGTTCGCGCGCCGAAACCATCTTTTCTTGAAACATTTCAGCCGATATTTGACCTACCTAAAACTCTACTTCGGAATGAGCTACGAATCTCAAACTTTGCACAGTCGTAGATCTCCATGGTGTTAACAACCCAACTAACAATTATAGTAGCGGCTACATGCTCCAAAGGCTTTCCTACTTTCTTATGGTAGAAATGTGGTGATCCCAACCAAAATTCGTTACTTTTTAGTTCTGACTACTGTTTAGTATCACGAAAAAGTAGAAGTTTCGTAAAAATGACCATTTAAACTACCTGATAGGATTGTTTCTTGATAGTCTAATCTGATAGTCTGCTCTACCACAATAGCACGTTGCCAAAGTTTTACTTTCTTTTTAGTCGTTAATTCGTAGTCACCCCGACATTTATATGTTACTTAATTACCACTACAAAGTTGGGCTTAATTGAAGTCGCAAACGGGTGTATCCGATAACTACCTTATAACTTTATATTTTACTACATAGGTTTGGGTCATCATAGTAATATCTGATGTAATAATGTAGAGAAAATTACTTTTGAGGACAACCTAAAAGTCACAAAAACTTTGATTTTGTTTTTATGTCAATCCTTCAAAGTAGACTACTTCCTATTTCTACTTTAAAAACGTAAACATCTTAAAGTCGCCTGTTGGTCGCGACTAATGTTAACCTTACTTTTTGTGGCTCCTTAAATTATTGCGAATTTGTTATAATTTATAATCAATTAAAGCAAGTATCGTTTATAATAAATTCTTAGCAAAGTACGACTTGTAAGCAGAATTTTAAGTTGTGACTTAAGTGCAACTAATACAAGTGGTATAAATAGATCGAAAATGCTCCCTGATTCTCATTGCTACGTTTTCATGCGAATTAAGTTCGATTTAATCTTATTGGAATAAAGCCATAATAACACTATTATTAGAACCGAACCAATACGTGTACTAGAGACCCAGAGAGACAGATGTCCCAAAAATTTGGTTCTGTTGTCGCGAAAAACAAATATCTAAATTTGGCAACCCTAGTTAAGTTAGATGCTAGATCAATTTTTAGTTTTTATTGGTAGGCTTTAAGGTAGGGTTGCCAGATCTGTTTTAGGTCAAAACGGGACTAAAGTTAAAAAAGAAGCAAAAATATGGGACAAAGCAGAAAAAAAAAACATAAAAATACATATGGAAAGTTTAGGAACGTTTGTGAGCCACTCATTAATAATGATGTCCGTAATATGCACATGTACGCAAGCATATGTTAAAAAATAGTTTTATCATTTTTGTGTTGCAGTTGACTTCTTAAAATAAAACAATTCATGTGAGATAAATTGGTAAAAGTTTAAAATTTTGTGCCAAGTTCGAAAAATGGGACAAAGGACGTCCCGTTAATACCTTGTCCTCCTTGCTTTTTTATTGTAACATTGACAAAAATATAACGTTTTAACCTAAGCACATTGTACAACAGCATTCTTCATACTTTCCTGCTTTAATGTAATATTTAATACCAACAATCAATTCAGCGTTGACAAATTGTTTGAAGTTGCGATGCGATAGAAAGACCTAGTACCACACCTTCTGACACTTTCAATAAAAAACATTTTAATATTTTATGTATCTGTTCCCCAAATGATGACTTTCTAGTCGGACAACTTTCTTAATGAGTAAAATTAACGTTTACCTAAAATTTATTGTAAACCATGTAGGAACTCATAAACCTTACTGATTCTAATTAGAGTTTGAAATAAAGATTGGAAAATTTAATTGATTTTAATATGTTTTGTGCCCATTTGAACTATCCTTATTGAGTTATGGACGCGTTCCCCAAGTAATTTTTCGAGTATAAAGAGAACAAAATTAAATTAGGGACGTTTTTATTAAAAATGTTTCTGAAATGTGGAGATGAGTTTGAAGTATAACAATCTGACAATAATTTGAAAACTGTAATTTACTACAGCTTTAACTAAAAAAATCTCCAATTGAAATTCTCCACCTCCATGATTTTTACATATGTTTTGTTATGTTATAAAACCTTTTTAAAATTTACTTTTATTTATTTATTTATTGTATACTTTACAAACATCACTAATTATATAGAGAAAAATTTAATGAAAAAAAGTAAATATTTATAACTTAACCTACTGCCTACCTACAAAAGAAAAAAAGATGAAATATTACATAATGCGTAATGAATCGTTATTGCCAAATTAATTAAATCATAAATAATAAATAATAAAACAAACTGAGTTGAAACCTGGTTGAAACGCCATGGAAACGCAGCAACCGACGGCAAGACGACAGTACGGATTTATGTGTGTGTGTAAGAGAGAGCGCGAGACACAGAGTAAATTTACTGAGAAGAAAAGAGACAGTGCCATAGCAAAAGGGAATTTCTATTTTACTGACCATCATTTTAACGACCAACGTATTTTCGATAAAAAAACCGCCTAGTTTGTGGTAAAAACAAATATTAACTTTTAAGTTAACAGGTGTTAGTGAAGTACCACTTCTAAACAGCTCTACTGACCCATCACTTAACTACAACTCAGTTTTATCCCAAAAACCACCTTCACTTAGCTTCTACCATCCTCGCTTAGGCTTAGCTTCTACCATCAAAAAATCAACTACTACCACCTACCGTAGTACAACCTAAGGGAAGGTGGAAGTACTTGATTTTTTTGTGGTGAAAGCTAGGACAAGTTGGTGGAAGTACTTGAATTTTTTGTGGTGAAAGCTAGGACAAGTTGCGGTGTTAGAAGCTAAGCAAAGGTGGTAGTAGTTGGTTTTTTAGGGGTAGAATCTAAGCGAAGGTGGTAGTAGTTGGTTTTTTTGTAATAGAAGCTAAGCGAAGGTGGTAGTAGTTGGTGTAGAATCTAATAATTAAAGGTATTTTTGCTATAAACCTGAGCTGTAACTAAATAATAGATAAATAGGTAACTGTATGGCAGTGGTAGGAGCTTTTATTTATTAGTTATGATTTGTTTCGACCCTTGTTTAGTCTGACGTGAAATAGTATAAAAAATCGTTGTTGGTCAGTAATATCCAAGTCAGTAAAATTCGGGTCAGTATAATAGGCAGACCTCAAAAAATGTTTTGATTTATAAACAAATAAAAAATGGGTTTGGTCTTCTGTTTTTTACTAATCTTATTCAACTTAATCTGTGCTTCTGTTAAAATGGCTTTTTGATGAATGATGCCACAAAACAACGAAGCCTTCAAGTTTATTACAGTGCAAATAATCTGCAATCAAGTACAATCTACATAGAGAAATGATGAAGGCATGTAAACCAAAGGAAAATAGGTAAGGGAGAGAGCTATGAACCATGGGGAATACGCCCTTTTTATTGGCTTTCATTATTCAGAATAATGATATCTGTAGGCAAATATTTTAAATACTATATCTTGAAACATATCGCAGAAGCCCCATGTATAAAAATTTCCTTTTTTTGTTACAGGATCCACATTTTCAAAGACGAGGAAACCTCTACAAATGTGAATACAACAGATTTTGGGAAGATATGTATAGAGGATAATCCGAGAACTTATACAGAAACCTCTGGCCTAGTTTGAACTAAAGAACAAAAAAGTGTTTGAATTTAATGACAAAATGTTATTATTAGTACTACCTACCTACTCTGAAATTAAAATAAAGATCATAAGCTTTTTCCTTACACATTGAGCTGTGTCAGGCATCCATTATAAATGTAACCCCCCACGATCCCCATGAGATCCACTATCCCCACAAGATAGTGAGGGGGTTACATTTATAATGAATACCCCTGTACATGTGGCAATGTGTTAATCCTAAATCATTTTTTGTTGTAATCACTAGAGACCCACATGTGGTCGTGGTGCATCGAGGTCAACTAGGGCCTGCCACCACTTTAGAATACAATACCCCTGTACATCAAAAAAATTGATGTCTTTTGTTTTATTTAATGGTCATGTCAGTGGAGGTCCCAGAGGGGGGGTGGCATGTTCCTCCCTTTTTCCCGAGAATTACATAAAAAATACAAGACATTTGGTATTACACACCTCAGCAAAAAATAAGGTTTTATAACCAGATAGATAGGTTCAAAAACAACCCCCCTCCATGTTTAAAACTCAGTTTCCACCTATGTGTGCCCACATTGCTTAAAAAATCTCATTTGGTGACCTTGCATTTAAACAAGTCAATCTATGTCCCGTTGTGTGATACATTTTTTGAATCAGGGTGGGCACACATACATGGAAACTGGGTATCACTGCCCCCTCTAGATAATTTTTTAAATAAAAAACTACATAAACAACTTTTATTTATTTCATTTAAAATAATAACTTATTACAATAATTGATTAAAACATTAAAAGCCATACTAAATATATTGAGAATGACAAAGGCTGACCTGAAATCAACCAGGAAAGAAGTCAACTTAAAATTTGTCTGGATCATCTCAGCAAATCCTTGGTTCAGTAGGGCAATGAATGATTGTTTTCTTTATTGATATCATAAAGGCATTGCATATTACACATGTTGTCGGGTGATCTATTTATAAGAATACATGGTGGTTAAGCATTCGTTGCAATCCCTATCATGTACCCCAATGGTGATAAGGAGACCTCATTGGCCTTTAGCAGCTAGTCATAACTCATAGAGTTAGTTCAATTGCAATACTTCTTTAGCATTTCTGGTTACTACAAGCAGTGATCTAAAATTTTAAAAAAACAGTGTGATAAATAACTCAGATTTTATAGTTAAAATTATTTGTTTTGATTCCAATTAATAACTTTTCAACTAGGTTAGACGAGGCCATAAGTCCTTGAATACATCCTTGATCAGAACATAAACTAGGCCTTATTGTAAAAGCGTAAAAATTAGCTATGTGCTTTCTTATATTTTTGTTAATAAATGCTAATCTATCACTATCATTTTTAAAGTTTTCTTACCTGAGTTTGTTGATAATATTGTAAAACAAAATAATTTGTTTAAAACTTTTGTTCTTGATCCTCCTTAAATGTCAATGACAAGTGACGTCTGTTGCTGACGGTCTGATCGGCCATATAACTTGAACGTCGTGATTACCCGCGCGGTGGCTGACCCTTTCTAGGAATTTTTTAGTTGCGGAGAAAAGTCGGTAACACGTTCCCGTAACGGATGAGGTAGAAATTTCAATGTGCTATTTAGAACTATAAGGGAATGGAGACACTAAAGTAGTAAGTGGTACGTAGCCGTAACTTAGGCTCACTTTCAAGTAGCTCTCCCCTCTATGAAGGAATAATTTTTGTACGCCATGTTTTTTTTTTGAAGGACAGAAAAATTGTTTTTCTTATTTTAGTTTTGAAGCCCATTTTACAGAGATATAGTTTTTCGTACACAAATTAATAAAAGCTTTACCAAATATCCATATTAAAAACCATTTGGTCGGATTATCTGCCAATTATTAAAACATAACCTCAAAAACCACAACGAAAATATTCCATCAGCTACCAGAAAACGGCTAAATTTTGCAGGCGCGCCTATTTTATGCAATAAACATAATGCATGTTGCACATAAAAATTTGCATGGCAGTTGAATTTTTACCTCTGCTCGTTAAATCTCGTAATTTTGGATAACATAGTACATATTACAGACATAACCAAACTAAAAAACTTAGCGTGTTTGTTTACTGTTGTGTTCCATATTGTATTATAATAATTCTACCAAAAAGAAACGATTATATTATTTGCAACTACATCGCTACTTTTATGCTATTACGGAAAAAAAACAGCCTCTACGACGTAGTAGATACCTGGCTGCGACGTAGTAGTGTAGTTGTTACTACAGTGACTTTAAACACTTGGCCTAGTAGTCATAACCAGAAATTGGTTCCCCACTTAGGGAATTAACACGTCGCTGTATGGTATACTGAGACGTAGCGGGAATACGTTGCGGTTACCTTTAGGAAATTCTTTCTAGTTGGGGTTTCGTCGTGACAACTTTAAATGTTTGTTGGGAACCCCTCCGAGTGGAATCATTTGGAATTCTATAAAGTAGTAAAGTAGTTACGAAATTTCAAAAAACGTCGAAATTGCCACTCACTTACTCACTCACTCACTCATGTATAGATCATCAATATTCTACTGTACTTCCAGACATGCTACAAAGCTGAAATTTGGCAGACTGATAGAAATTATGACCAAACCTCTGGAAAAAATCAAAAAACCCCAAAATTTTAATTTGCTCCCCTCCCCTATACATTTAAAACTATGTAAAAGTAGCATCGCCCACTTCCAGAAATGCTAGAGAGTTGAGCTTTGGCAGACTGATAGGAACTATGATAAAACTATAGGAAAAAGTAAAAAAACCCCAAAATTTTAATTTACTCCCCTCCCTTATACATTTAAAGTTATGGTAAAGTAGCATTGCCCACTTCCAGAAATGCTAGAGAGTTGAGCTTTGGCAGACTGATAGGAACTATGATAAAACTGTAGGAAAAAATTAAAACACCCCAAAGTTCTAATTTACTTCTCTCCCCTATAAATGTAAAGTTCAGTAAAAGTAACATTGCCCACTTCCAGACATGCTAGAGAGCTGAGCTTTAGAAGACCGATAGTAACTATAATAACGTTATAGAAAAAAATTAAAACACCCCAAAATTCTAATTTACTTCCTTCCCCTATAAATGTAAAGTTATGTAAAAGTAACACTGCCCACTTCCAGAAACGCTACAGAGCTGAACTTTTTAAGACTGAAAGACAATATGATAGAACTATATGAAAAAATTTAAAAACACAACCATTTTAATTTACTTTCCTCTCCTATAAATGTAAACTTATATAAAACTAAGATTGCCCACTTCCAGAAAGGCTAGAGAGCTGAGCATTGGAATGCTGATAGATATTATGATAAAACCATTGGAAAAAATTTAAAAAGTCCAATATTTTCATTTACTCTCCTCCCCTATAAATGTAAAGTTATGTAAAAGTAACATTACCCACTTCCAGAAACGCTAGAGAGCCAGGGGCGTAGCGTGCCTGAAGGGGCGGGGGGCCGACAGCTGAAAAGGGCGCCCCTCAAAAATCTTGTGACCAAAAAAAAAGGTCAGCATGTCTTTAGTTGCCTTTGCCGCCCTTTCACTTTGCCGTTGCCGGCCCTGCTACTAGGGCGCTTCGGCCACCCATGGGACGCCAGTACTCTCAAGGGGGGGGGCGGGGCGACAAACCCCCCGCGCCCCCACACGCTACGCCACTGTAGAGAGCTGAGCATTGGAAGACTGATAGGAACTATGATAAAACATAAGACAAAATTTAAAAACACGACAATTTTAATTTTTTTTCCTCCCCTATACATGTAAAGTTATGTAAAAGTAACATTGTGCATTTTCAGAAACGCTAGAGAGCTGAGCTTTGGAAGGCTGATGGAACTACGATAAAACCATGGAAAAAAAATAAAAAAACCTCAAAAATTTAAGTAAGGCATTGCAAAAGTTTTGAACAATATTCCGCATATTTTACTACTTTAAAAATTAAGTATTATCCAATTCCTTTAAAAAAGAAGTGAAATTATAACAAAAACATTTCATGTAAAAAAAAGCCAAGTACGCGAAAATGGCATTCCGTAAAAAGAATTACTAGTTTGAAAATATTTTTCTAAACTTGGCTATTACGGCTGTAAATGACTCTTAGGCACAGTGCTAAATTGAACATAAAGAAGTTTGGCTGTAATAGCAAAGTTTAAAAAAATATTTCCAAACTAGTAAGAACCTTTCATTTTGAAATTTGTATTGGAGAACTTGGCTTTACTTTTATCTCAATTCTTTTTACGGAATGCCATTTTCGCGTACTTGGTTTTTTTTTTACATGAAATGTTTTTGTTATGATAATGTTTGATTTAAAAACATAACGTTAGGTTGGATGTTAGTTCTAACGTCATATTCATAGTGAAAAAGAAGCTTAATAACCCGTTTTCTGACGTTAGAAAAATAATCTTATGTTTTTATAACGTTTTTTAAAGTGTTTTTCGAACGTAAAAAAAATATTGATTTTTAACAGTGGAAAAAAAATGTTTTTCTAACATTGAAAAATAAATGTTTTTTTTTACAATGAAAATATATATTTTTTTCAAATATCTCTAAAGATAAAGTAACATAAATAACGTAAATAAAATTCTTCTGTTTTGGAAACGCAGGGCAGCAACAGTCTGTTGAGGTTTTCGTGAACTCGACACTCAGTAAAGGAAATTCGGATTTGTAGCTTCTGAAAATAAAATTTAAAATTCTATGTATACAATAATTTTGTAGTAAGTGCCTCGCTACGAGGCCAAACAATTCATGCTCAAGTGAATACAAGGCAAACAATTTCAAGGCACGAATTTACTTTAGCATGAATGCAAACGAAGCATTCGTTTGGTCCCACTTAAGGTCCGGCGGCTAATCGTCCGCGGTGAATTGTCGCATTCTCTGTCTGATTACCTATAACGTTAGGTATGCGATATTCCATACAAAACAATTTTTTTACTTTTGTTTACTTTTCTTACCTAATTTTGTGATGCTTCATTTAAATCACTGCATACAAATTTGTTGTTCATTAACTATACCATCTTTTCGACACAACTGGTGTATATTCCTATCCAAATATGTATTCACTATCATTATTAATAACTGTGCTTTTAATTTACCATGTTTGTTTCTACAAAAGGTAAATATTTTAACGAAAATTGCACAAAGCGTATCTGCTACCGACTCGTATGAACTCGCAACGAAACGCAACTAAAAATGGCGATGGCCCGTTCGGGTAGTGGAACTATGCGGCAGCGCCCTCTATAGTATAATTTTTTTTTAATGCTTAAAAAACAAAACATTTATTAGCTTCATATATCTTAAATTCAACGTTAGAAATAAGATCTAGGAAAAACATTATAAAAAGAACCATATATTGATGGTATTATTTTTAATGTTAATAAAATTATGGTTTTTTAAATATTGGTTTCTTAACGTTAAGAAATATATTTTTGGTAATGCTTTTACATGAAATTTTCGTTAGGATTTTCTACATGTTCTTTTAATGTCAAAAGTTGACTTAATTTTAACACAAATTTGTGCTAGAAAAAAAACATTTTTTTAAAAACATTTATTTAACGTTTTTTACGATTTTGTGCTCAGTGGGTAAGACCACACGGCAGAAGTGAACTTCAACAAGGCGAAATTAATAATACTGGCCCATAACATATTCTGCAAAGCGGACCGAACCGAACTCTTCTGTGTACTGGCTGTACATCATCATATCGCTCGCTGAATGTTTCTCACAGTTAGTCGACTCGAGCCGATTTCACCCGAATGAGCGTTACATAGCCGAGCCTGACTCAGTTCAATTCACTACCCACAAAAACAGCTAAACGCGACTAAAGAAGTGTTTACACTTCAAAAATATAAAATAATATATAGGGTGTTCAATTTAAAAAAACCATCGAGCCGTAAAATTTTGACATTAGGATTTTTTTTATATTCTTCGAGATTCTTAAACTTTGTAAAAGATTATGAAACTTTTGTATTTATGATATTTTGATATATGTAGATATATTCAAATTAAAGTTTTAGATATGGTGTAAAAATATACGGGAAAACCCCGTACACGCGCCTTTTTAAAAATTCAAAATTATCTAAAAGTGCATGGACACAAGGTTTTAGTATAAATTGACTTATTCGCAAAATATTATGAGATTCCGTTTTCTTAAATCTCTCCAAAGCATAGCCTATGCGCATCGAAAATTTTTATGAGAATATCATTCATAAGAAAAACATGGTTAGTGTTCATTTTGAATCACTCATGCCATTAATATCAATTAAGAATCATCATCCGTGGCATTGTTTAAAAAACACATAGGTGTAACAAAAGGTATTATAATATTTCAATCTTAAAATTACATTATAAATTAAGCAAACTAAATTTACGATTTTTATTCAAAAAGCCGAGTTTCTCAAAAAATTTCCGCTTTAAAATTACAGCGATCTTGGATTTTTCAAAATGCTTAAGGGCGCCTGAATTTTTCGTAGAAAATATCGGGTACATTCCTTTGTTTTTCCACTTATTAGGAAAATTAATGTGAAGGGAATAGTGGGGAATTACCAGCCATAAAGGAAATGCCGGCCATGCCGGTCTGATATCTCCAAATAATTTAAAAGTAATTTTTATGTGAAGGTAGATTCGCGCCGCGTAATTAAAAATGTCTAAATGTTTTCCTGTATCGATGGTTAACATATTTTCAACTTCCTAGTTACTAGTTATTTGGATATATTTGGACCTTAGCAATCTCGTCGTCAGGCGCGTAACTTGTTAGGAAATATTTATATAAAATTTTTGATATCTACGTTTATAAATTCAAAACGCTACGCTACTGCTCGTCATGACATCTGGCCGTATGTGTGTGTCTGTCGATAGGTCCGAAACCGCTGGACCAATTTTCGATATGAAATGAGTGCCCTTATTTTCTTAGTTTTAAAAGTTTATGAGATGATAGGTTGTCTTATAACAAAAGCTAAAAATACCATCTGTTATTTAAAAGCCCCAAAGCATTGCCAGATTTATCTGATGCCCGTCAATTTGACACATTCGATTTATCTTAATGTTTCTTAGACCTACGTACAAATGAGGAGTGATTATTTGGCCCATTTTAAGACAAAAGTACTCATGCACATAGGTCTGCAAACGCTTCGTTGCCGATCTACAATGTGTTTTTTAAAATTTGACCATAAGACCATTGAAAGGGAAAATTACAAAAGCGGCCGGAAGTAAATAAAAATTTACCAGAAGTAACTTAAAGTGAATCGCAAGTGACCTAAAATGACTGAAAACTGACCGGAAGTGACTAAAAGTAAACTTGAAGTGACTGAAAGTAGTCCCTAAGTGTCCGGAAATGACTAAAAGTGGCCGGAAGTGACTGAAATGAAACACAACCTAACCTGAACTCGCTTAAAGTGAGCTGTGCATGATCTAAATTGACTAGAAGAGACTGTCCGTAACAGGAAATGTGAGTGAAACTGAACAGAATTTACAAAAATGAACGGAAGTGATTAAACTCTACCGTGACCTAAAATGACCGAAAACTAACCGGAAGTTACTGAAAGTTGTAACGATTATTATCGTTACATTATATAAAATTAAATAAGTTACTAATTAAACGAATAATGAATTAAAATAATAAAAAAATAAAAGGAACATAGTTGATAAAATAAAATTTATTTGTGTGACTCAACTGTATTTTTTCATTTTTATAGCTTTGGTCATACTCGATGAACTGAGTATTTGCTATAGTGTTCTTCGAACACCGCGAATTATTGCTTTCTCTCTTTAGTGCATTGTACAGTGTTGAAATAACGGCTCGCCACAAAAACATCGAAAAAAGTTTTGTCGAAACGTAAAAAGGTCGAAAAAAAATGCCGAACCGTAATTTGGTCGAAAATAAAAAAATCGAAAGTAAAATAGACGACAATAATTTAAACGAAACGTAGTTTTGTCGATCCGTAAAATTGTCGAAAATAATATAGTAGAAAATAATTTAGACGAAGCGTTATTTCGTCGACCCGTAAAAATGTCGAAACGTAAAAAAAGCATCGAAACGTAAAATCATCGAAACGTAGTTAAGTCGATTTGCAGAATGATCGAACCGTAAAAAAATCGAATCATAAAAAGGTCGAACTGTAAAAAAGTCGAAAAATAAAAGAGAAGAAAGCAATTTAAGCGAAACGTAATTTTGTCGATCCGTAAAATTGTCGAAAATAATGTAGAAGAAAATAATTTAAACAAATCGTAATTTCGTCGATCCGTAAAAATGTCGAAACGTAAAAAAGTCGAAAATTAAACGCGCGATACGCAATGGAGAAGAGACGCAAAATCATCGAAACGTAATTACGTCGAAACGTAAAAAGCTCGAACCGTAAAAAAGTCGAAAATGCGGGTGCGATGTTGCCTTATTTTGCAAAATTTCTTGGCTGAATTCGTTGAACTTACGCTGAAAGTTTCACTATATATGGTTAGATGGCACCTGAGGGCATCTCAAAGAACGAAGGGGCCGCTAATGAATTAGCTGAGGTAATCAAAATCGTTTTTAACATGTTCTCCAGTAGTATAATTTCAGTTCCTATTATTTTATTATTAAATAATAGGTATAGTTTTCTAAAACTCTTACATTATTAGAAAATACTTTAATATTATAAATAAAATACACATGTAGGCACCTAAGTATTAATTAAATCTTATACGCCAGTAGCTAGCCCATGCAATAGTTAAGAAATTCAAACCTCGCAATGTCTATTAATTATGTTTAAAATAGACGATATCTAAACCAAAATTTTTCTGGAAAAAAATGAAGAAATTTCTAGAATTTGCGCTGGTATATTGACATAAGACTAGATTGAGCCAATCTGGGTCGATTTCGTTTTGCTAGCACACAACTTTTTTTTTCGATTAGATCCCACCTAATCCTATTAACAGACTTAATTTTTTTTGCATCTGAGAAAAAGCCCGTAAAAAAACGAAGCTGACGTGTTTTTGTTTTTTTCTTCTAACAAACCCAAATAAGTACCTTATTTACATTAACCCCTAAGTAGCCACCAGAGACAAAAAATTATTTTCTCTATGGTAGCCACTACCCAAGGACTGTACACAGAGAATATAGTCCTTGGCCACTACCGACTTTTTTTTCAAATTGCACTCTTAAATCTACTGCCAATTCTAAATACAACCCCGTATGTTTTGTTTTTATTTAAAATAGGTATTTTGCTTTAAGTAAAAAAGTATTTATAAAATATATATAGACAAATACTATTTTTTATTATGACCCATTACAATGTTAAAATTCTGCTCCTTTGGCCGCTACACTAACGGAGATATAGCGTGTAAAGGAAATTCGGGGACACCGTGTATACACGTGTGTTATTAAATAATTGTTTTAGGTCCTTTTTAATTTTATACTTTTATTGTCATTTTCTGTAATGTCATTAAAAATTGGCCCACTTTTTATTTTTGTAGTTACACTGTTTCCACTTGTTAAAAAATGATAATCGTAGCCATCTAAATTATGTACCTGTATTTTAATAAAAAAAATAGGAGCTGCCATTTCAGAAAAAAAACTTGGTTGTGGCTACTTAGGGGTTGATGCATGAAAAAATATTGTTTCTACAAGCGTGTGGAAAATTTGATTTTCCACACTATTTTTAGTGCAAAAAATTTTACTTTGCCGCACTAGTGTCGGAGAGAAATGTCAAATTAAAAAAAAAACCTGTATAGATTTGAAGTTTCTATTAACAATAATGCCAACAAAATGCCTTGGTTGCTATGGTGAAAAGGTAAGATGTCAAATTTCTATAAAACACTTGTTTTTTGGAAAAAGTCGCGTGACTATAACACTGTATTTTTCTATATCATTTAATTTTTTTATGTTTTTCTGACGCTTGTAGAAAAACAATTTTTCCTAACTCTTGTGGAAAATCTTTTTCAAGGGTCAACTAGACAGTCTCGTGCGGAAAAAGTAGATTTTCCACACTTGATAGGAAAATAGCTATTGACGACTTGATGCTATAAGGGCTAGTAGGCATCATTAAAAACCCCGTGTTTTAAAATATTTTATATTCACTATTAACAGAGATATAGCGTGTGAGGGAAATTCTGCTGGGACTGTATTGTACTTATTATTATTATTATTTAGTCGGTTTAGAACGTTTTTCTACGTTGTCCGACGCCTATTCTCCACCTCCTTCGATCCTGACAATCATCTGTCAGATTTTTATGACTCATTGATCTTTGGATTGACTGTTGCCATTCTAGTTTAGGACGCCCTCTTTTTCTGCGCCCTATTGGTTGCTATTCTAGGACCTGCTTTGGTAATCTTTCGTCGTTCATCCGTTGTACATGGCCGTACCATCTATCTTTTAGTGATGTCATCGGTTATGCCTCCTTCGATTCGCATTCTTTCTTTTATGATCTCATTTCTTATGTGATCTGTTCTAGATATTCTCATTGATCTTCTTATTGCATCCATTATGCCTCCTTCGATGCCTCTTTCCATTTTTGTTTTGTATTTTCTGTTACGCGACAAGTCTCTATTCCATACAACAGCGTGCTTTTCACCATTGTTTCATATATGTTAAATTTAACATTCTTTTTTATCACTCTGCTCCATAAAATACTGTTAAGACATCCAATAACCTTTTTTGCTTTTACTATTCTTTTTTCCAGTTCTTTTTTTTTTTTTTAATTTATTTATTCAAGTAGGTAAGTTTACAATATAAATCTTATATTCTAGGGACATACAAATGAACCTAATATGGTTTGTGTGTGCATGCCCCTTATTTATCCTGTCTTATATCCAAATACCTTATTTTGGGCCAAGCCAAAATAAAAAACAAAAAAAAAATTAAAAACTTAAAGAAGGGAAAACTAAATAAAATATATGTATATATAGATTTTAAAGGAAAAATTACTAGATCATTGAAGTTAACAATAGGATATTAGTTATGATCCACGTTTTTATTTTATTCTTAAATTTTTTGAAATTAGCTGTTTTTAAGTGATCAGGAAGTGCATTGAAAATTTTGGGACCTACATAGAGTATATGTTTTTGTGTTTTAGTGTAATGCATTCTAGGTATAGCGATATTATTTGCATTTCTGGTAGTTTGATGATTTAATCTTGGATTTTTGTAAGTATTAAATTTAAGCATAAATCTAATTAAAACCTTTGCAGTCAGTAACGATAAAGAAAGAAGTTCAGCCTCTTGAAAAAGAATCCTGGAGGGGTACTTTCTAGCTTTAAATAAAATTATTTGAATTATTGTTTTTTGGATAACCTTTAGAGGACTTAAAGTCGTTCTGGTAGCCAGACCCCAAACCACCAACCCATAACTAAGGAGCGACTCGACAAGAGAATAGTATACCATTTTAATAGTTCTGCGGTTTAACACCTTCCTTAATTGTAAGAATTTATACAGGAGTTTCCTTAGCTTATTAGTTACATAGTCAATGTGCTTTTCATATGTGAGATTTTGGTCAATATAAACTCCAAGGTATTTAACTGAGTCTATTTTACTTATTTTTGTAGAGCAGTTACATTCTCCCGTCATGCCACATCCTCCATCATGAATTGTCAGGTACGGTTGTTGTGGTTGCGTGGCGACTGTTTTTGTAAATGTGATAAAATTCGTTTTTTTTGCATTAAGGGTCAACAAGCTTTGATCCAACCACTCCTTAATTTCACTGATTGCTTTTTCTGCATTTCTGTAGGTTTCATTCCAGTTCCCAGAACTGATTAATAGCACTGTGTCGTCCGCTAAGCATATAATTTTAGCAGATTTAGTCAGATTAGTAATATGATTGATGTAAATTGTAAATAGAACTGGACCAAGGACCGTACCCTGTGGCACACCAAACTCTGTGGAAAGCGGATCACTATAGGTATCTTGTATTTTTACTATTTGTGACCTTTCCCTAAGAAAGGAACTAAATAATTGTAAATGTTTGCCTTTTATTCCCATGCTATCCAGTCGTTCCAACATTATTCGGTGCGACACAGTGTCGAATGCCTTGGTTAAGTCTAAAAATATACCTATTGTCTTATTATTTTTGTCGAAGTTTTTTACTATAAACTCAGTAACCTGACACAATGCGTTATCAGTCCCTACACTCTCCTGAAACCCATACTGATCAGTGGAAATAATGTTATTTTTCTGCAAAAATGAAACCAACCTTAATTTTATGCATTTCTCAACCAATTTGGCTATTGTACTTGTTAAAGCTATAGGTCTATAGTTAGTCATTTGGTCATGACTACCCGATTTATAGATTGGTATTACCGTGGTTTTCTTTAGAATTGATGGAAAAATGCATTGCCTAAAAATCAAATTTACAAGGTGAAGCAGTGGCTGGATCAACAGGTGGTGGTACATTTTTAAAATTTTTGGTGTTATATTATCACTACTAGAAGCTCCGGTTTTAAGTGTATTTATTAAGGAGATAATTTCGTTTCTTGTAATGGGTTGAAATTCACAGAAAGAGGTGTTTTTACAAACATTGTTCTGTTGTTTATTTGTAGGTCTAATAGAATTTGCAAGATTTTTCCCAATAGTACTGAAAAATGTATTAAATTCACAAGCCATTTCGTTAGGATTGGATATATACTGACCATTCAAATTTATGTTTTTGATTTTTGATTTTGTATTAGATTTATTTGTTATATCTTATATAGTATTCCAAGTTTTTCGCGAATCACCCTGGCATCCGTCTATACGCCGTTTGTAGTAATCGATTTTTGATTTTTTAATTAAGTTAGAAAGTCGGTCTCGATATTCAGTATAGTTTCTACGTACCATTACATTTTGTTGGTCTTCAGCTAGAAGTTTTCTTAATTTATCTCGTTTCCTTATTGATACTAGAAGGCCAGCAGATATCCATGGTTTAATACGGTACATTTTATTGGGAATAACCTTATTTTCTGTAGACAGATTAATTTTTGTCTCTAAATTCGTTACAAGTAACTCAGCACACTGGTCACTATCCAATTTGTTAAAGACGTCAGTCCAGTCTTCTTGTTCAAGCAAATTTTTTAATTTCAGGTAGTTAAGTTCCTTTTTATATTTACCTATTGGTTCATGGCTAACACTGACTTTTTTTTGAGTTTTTATTTGTACAATAATTGGATAGTGATCATGTGCGTCGGTAACTTTTGATTTAATTATTGCAGAATTTATTTCTGTTACATCAGAACTTTTAACAAAACAATGGTCTGGGCAACTTTTCTGACTCCCTCTCTCTCTAGTAACTCCCTTTACCCTACACAAGAAGCCGTTTGCTGCCAAGCAATCTAAATAGCTACTTAGAGATCTATTTTGTTTATCCAAAAGATTTATGTTTATGTCCCCTATAAAAATACTAGCATCCATATTCTCACCAAGGTGCATCTCCAAGAATTCTTCCAGGCTATGAATAAACTGATCTTTATTAGACGCCGGTGATCTGTAGGTCCCAAAAATCTCAAATTTGTATTTATTTTTAGCCAAAATTACTTTAAAAAAATTGTGACCATTTATTTCAATAATCCTGTGTTGTAAGAGGATATTTGATTTTACATAAAAAACGTACCCATCACATCTACTTTTAAAGCTTTCGTTAAAAAGAATCTCATAACCTGGAATTTTGAAATCAATTAAATCGTAAATTGGATGTGATTCTGACATGACAATTAAATCAAATCTCTTATTATACGCTTCCAAATAAACTAGGAAATTATCAATATTTTTATATATACTAGTAATATTAATATGCATTATGTTCAAACCATCCGCATCATTGTCCAAAAAATTTGCATCATCTAGTGAATCACAGAGTTGGGTATCACATGACTCATAGTTATCCAGGAGGTCATTCAGATCATTCTAATTCTGTCTTTTCAATCATCAGTCAAGATTTTTAATCCTTATGGCATCTGAGTTCACTGTTCTCCTAACATAAACAAAGCCATTGGTCACCCATACATATGCATAAGAATGTTCATTTTTAAGTGATTTTGCTTCCATCAGTAACTGTCGTACTTTTTTCTCCAGATCCTCAGCTATATAAATTGTTTTGCCTATACCAGAAGTGCCTGCTGGTATGCCACACATCGTTGTATTTAAATTCTGTACTTTCCTTTTAGCTAGTATTTCTTTTTTGCGTGTATCTTCATCCGCTAGTTGAACTAGAATCCTGTTCCCGAGATTATGTTTGTTTTAAAATCTGATGGCTGTAATTCAATTTTAATAGCCTTCATCACTTTCTGCACTGTGTCCTGTACATTTTCACCAGTGACCTCAGGTCCCGAGATAATAACATTTCTTTTTTTTGTCTGCACATGCTGCTTTTCCTGCCTAAAATCGATTAGTTCCACCCTCTTTTCAAGCTCGTTCAGCTTTTTTCTCATTGTTTCATTCTCTTTTCTTAACTGCCTATTTTCACTTTCCATATCTTTTACTGTTTTGTTTATCTCTTCTATCCTATCCCATTTGAAATTGAGTGATCGTTCAAACGTTTCAAAACGATCATTAAAAATTTTCATAATATCTTGAGTGGATAACCCCATGTCAGTTTGCCCTTGAACGGGTGGGGAGTTCTTGGCAGGCTTAAAAACTTGGATTTTCCTCCTGTTTGAGTCAGAAGCTTGAGTTTCAGAAAACAATTGGCTAAATCGCTTGCTTGTAGTACAGATTGCCCTTTCTGGTTCGGAATCTGAGTTATTATCAGAATCACTATTAACCTCTGTAGCAAAACACTGCATGCATACCCATGGCTCCCCAACTGCATTTTTTTCATAAGCTAAGAATTCCTGAGGAGTTAGACCCGAGCAGTTCTTATGGTAATATTGGTTACATTGGGCGCAACCAATTCTGTATTGCGCTTTTGTTACGTTTATTGAACATTTTGGGCAGGTTTGTAGCTTTGGAGGCTTTTTCGGAGGGGGCTTTCCTTGTAGTCCCTGATTATTTCCACCTCTATTGCTGCCAGAATTTTTTCCCATTTTTTGTAATTGACGGTCGCGTGGTTTGTAGCAGTATTATTTCGTTTTAAAATGTACGTGGCCGGTATAATTAGATCAGCTGCTTACCAATTAGGTTATATTTAGTTTTCCTATATTTACCGTTTTTATCAGTAATTCCAATTGGTAACTTTACTAATATCGTAAAAAGCACTCACTTAAAAATAGTATCAGTAAGATTAAAAATCACTAATTTTCTAGTTTGTTAATTTAATAACAAATTTAAGAACAAATAATTTTTGACCTTCAGATGGTTTCGGTGACCACGTACATTTTGATCTTTACAGTCTGTTCCTGTCTTATCAAATTTCACACCCAAGTATACATACTCATTGCATGGACATATTACTTGTCCATTGTCTAGTTCTAACTCATTGGATTCGTTTCCAATACATAAGTACTGTGTCTTGTCCACGTTCACTGTTAATCCCCACTTTTGGTATTCTTCCATTAACTTTCTCATCATATACTCCATGTCTTCTTTATCATTAGCTATTACTTGGTCGTCAGCAAACTGTAGTGTGTATATGGTAAATCGGTCGTTAAGTTGTATTCCCATGCCGGGCACTTTTCGTTTCCAGTTTTTTAGAGCTACTGCGATATATATTTTAAAAAGAATTGGAGAGATACAACATCCCTGTCTTAAGCCTTCTGTTACCAGGAATTCTTTTGAAAGTCGATTTCCAATTTTAATTCCAGAGTTTTACCCATTGTAGTCTGCTCTAACACTGTCCATAGTTCTTCTAGTGGAACGGTATCATATGCTTTTTGTAGGTCCACAAAGGCAACATGAGTCTCTACATCTCTGGCGCTCCTTTTCTCAATGACTTGTTTAAGACAAAAAACATTATCACTACAAGATCTGCCTGCACGAAACCCACTTTGCTTGATGGTTACTGAAATTCCTCTGTAATTGTTGCAATCCAGCTTGTTTCCTTTTTTATGTATTGAGTATATGAATGCAATTTTCCAATCATCAGGTACTGGATGTCCGTTTATGCATTGATTGATAATATATGTGAGATTTTCGATTAGTTTCTCTGATCCATATTTGAGCATTTTAGCATATATTCCTCCAGGTCCGCTAGCTTTTCCAGATTTAAGCTTTATATTTATGTTGTATGCAGTGATCTCTCTCGCCAACGATTATTATAATCGTTGCTCTCTCGCAAGCTTTCATACCTGGCCGCTGGATGGCTTAACTCAGCAAACATATTTAGGGTCACTGCATCCTGGAAGATATATCCTATTAGATATAATATTAGTTATAGTACTTACCTACAATGATAAAAAAAATAATATTTCTGTGGGATTACTCTAAATTTTGCCCTTTTTGGTTAAAATGGTTATAGTTTCTAGAGTCATATTCCTGTGATTCTGTCGTGCTTCCAATCAGGTAGACTCTGTGCAAAAACATGATTTTTAAAAAAAATTCCAAACCTTTTAGTTTTGTATTTTACATCGATATTGTTTTACATCGATTTGTTTTAAAATAACACACAGTATCTTTAAAGTTTGTTAGACTCGCGATCATTTAACGGCATTGTTAGAGATATATTACTTAAATATTAAATCGAGCAAAACAAACTTCAAACCTATCGGGACTTCGAGCCTCGAGGTAAACCTGGACGATCAGTCTAAAGTAGGAATGTTTAGGAAGCCAGAATAATTTTTAATGGTACCTAGCCCTAATGCTACACTTTCTTTATTTTAATTTGATGTCCTATGTACGTACCATATACGTCTGAGGAACGTACATTTTCAGTACTATATACGTACCATGTACGTCTGGAGTACGTACATTTTACGTTTAACTGGACGTACCATGTTAGTATCTAGTACGAGTTTTTTACGTACATAGTAGGTACATTCATCGAAAATACGTCGAATGTTAGTAGATAGTACGTCCATAGTACGTACAAATCCCTACGACGCGACGTACATATATGGGCGTAAGCTCTCCGGTCCTCATTTTGGGAGGTTCTCTTTTGAGCGCAAACCTGTTACTTGGGGACAGTTTTTTGGTTGAAAAAAGTCATGCAGGTGGTATCCGAACCTGTAAGGAAATGTTTGTGATTAATTGACAAAGGTTAGGAAAACACCAATTTCGACCTCCTGAAAGGAGGACAGTGGAGCTAATTCAAGAAAATATTTTTTTCAAAATATGTGTCGGTTTGGTTCGGTTTGGTTTCACACTCTCTAAGATCCGGGGAAAGAAGTCAGGGAAGTTTTCTTATGAAAAAATATGTTAGAAAGTCGAACTATACGAGTTGTGTAAAGTTTGGCAATCCAGGTTAAAACTTTTTTTTTCACAAAGCCTTTTTTACAATGAAATTATTTTTAAACAAATTTCTATTCGAGGAAAATGTTTTCGAACTATTACTTTCGAATAAATTTCCATTCAAAACAACTGTTTTCGAACAAATTTTTGATTAAAGAAAATGTTTTCGAAGAAATTTCCGTTTAAAGAAATGGTTTTTAAACAAATTTTCGTTTGAAAAGAATATTTTCAAACAAATTTCTATTAGAAGAAACTATTTTTAAACAAATTTCCGTTCGAAGAAAATGTTTTGAAAGAAATTTCCGTCAGGAAAAACTGTAAAAAAGTACTATTTGTGCGTTTGTGAGTGTGTGTGTGTGTTTGTGCCTATGTGTATGTAGTAAAGCCTTTTTTTAATCATTAGAGTGTAGCTACTTTCGATTTTTTATTGGGACCCTTTGTTTTTCAATCTTTTGCTTTTTGACCTTTTGTATTTTCGACCTCTGACCATTTTGATCCTTTATATTTTCGACCTTTTGCACTTTCGGCTTTTGTATTTTCGACCTCTTGTAGTTTCGGCTTTTTGTTTTTCGACTTTTTGTAGTGTCGCCCTGATGTTCTCGACCTTTTGTACTTTTAACCTCTTAAACCGTAATAAAATAATGGTAGGCATATTATAAACCTGGGGACGACAGTGTTTACTTTTAATCCCGCGACGAGAATTTTCAAGCCCGACAGGAAGGACAGCTATATATTCTGCTAAGTAACTAAAAGGGACTTTAATGCCAAGGTTTATAAACAAAAAATAATAATAATCATAAAATAAATATTAAACCACTAACCGATACTCTAGTTTTAGCATATCAAACCCCGGTATATAATAATATAGTGGGCAGTGATTTTTCATTTATTTGGTGGACTATGAACCCGTTGCTATAGCATGGCGTTAAACAAAAGTCAGTCAAACGCTATGTGGCCTTATTAAAATGCGTTGTGTGACATTTGTGGCAGCTTAAAGACGTTGCCGCCATTTTGTGACACTGTAATTAGGATAGTGACAATTCGCCAACTTGTGACCCAACAAAACTATTGAATAATTAAAAAAATATCTGGAAGCAGAACTGTATTCTCCAGCTAGGTAAAACATTGATATGCCCGGTAACTTTTATACAGTGGAGAAGGGGGGGGGGTTCAGAAATAAGAAAATTTTAAGTGCGCCACATTATTTAATACCAATGTTTTACAAAGAAGATCTTAAATAAAATACAGTTCAACCCAAACGTTGCAGCCAAACAATGAAATTCTACTTACTGTCGAGGCTTCCAGAGTATTTGTGTAATAAAAAAAACCAAAAAAAATTGACTAATAAACAAAATAAAATTTAAAAGATTCCCAAATGAATCAAAATGACAAAACTAGAAGTACTTTACAGGTAGATGGACTCCTTTAACAGGTCATAGTGTACCTACATCTGAGTCAGTAGTGTGAGACTCAATTATATAAATGATTGTTAAAAAAAAATATATATACTTCCAAAATTATTCCGTCATAGGGGAGATCTGGACCAAATATCCGCTGTCATCATTCTACGCTAGGTAGAATGAGACAGACAGCAACCCAGTCCGAGATCTACCCCATGAGGTAAAACAGTGTAAAGAAACCGCTAAAACATGTAATCTCATCTCTCTTTTGTCTCCGCAAAGTTGGTCATTGGGTTGTACAAATAACGCAAAGATTTAGTTCATCTTGTTTAATTTAAAAGGTAAAACTGGAGAAAAATACCAAACAAGTCAGGGACAAAATAGCAAGGCACTTTAAATAGGGCCAAAATAGCAAGGCACTTTAAATTTGACAGTAAAATTATCTTAAATAAATGAAATGAAGGAAACAAGTCAATGTAGTAAATATGCCGCAAAACTAGGGTTATGACGTCATACCTTATCTTGCGTTTACAAGAGGTGTTAAATTATACTGTAAAAATTATATTGGAAAAGATTATGTCTAAATTATATTGTGAAAATTATATATGAAAAAAAATTATAGTTAAGGCTTGCTCCTACCTTGGTCCTTGATTATTTTATGTATAAATGTGTGTTCTAGTTTGTAAACCTGGAGTTGTCCAGACACCTCCTCACTGCTACTGCTGCTCCTGGTTTGCCCGCGCCTCCCCTAATGATTAACTAGCACATGGTACTAGGGCAGCACGTGGTTTCGAATGTGTGCTGGATCTTTGCCCGAGCGTAGAAACCCTGTGGAAAATGAAATGTTTCAGTTTCCGGGAGAACCCCATGTCGACTCAATAAAATACAGCAGATTTAAACAGATGAACTAAAATAACCCTAACGTACCTTTCCCAGGGTTACAACTGGCTCGTCCGGCTTCCCACCAGCGTCCAGCACAGCTGTCGATGGAATTGACAGGGCTGTAGACAAAGGAGAAAAACAATATATAGTTTTTATCCAACACGTGGTTAAAAGAAAAATATAAAAACGCCAACAATTCCCCACGTCTTTTGTCAAAAAAAGTACATTTCCCACGAAAAATAATTACAATTTGGGAGGCAAATATTATCTTGAAGAGTCCTCAAATAATAAAAAAAATTAAAAAAATAAAATCGAACTTACCAATGCTCTTCCCCGTACAAATGGCGTAGGCCGACTTAAATTCCCCTCAAAAGGGTGCGAGCGTCACTCTAGATTACGCCTAGACACGACGGACTCACTTCTACAGTTTCTGGGATATCTCCTACAATCGCTGCAGTGCCAATCACCAAAAACAAAGGCGATCCCAGAAACTGTTGTCGACCCAGCCAAAATTCGTTAGCAAGAGACCAGGCACTCCGTCGAGAATACCAAAAAAAATGAAGTGGCCGGAAACCGTTTTGTAAATGACAGTAAAACGACACGACTGGAAGAAAAGACCCGCGGTTTTCAAACTAACCAATGAGGAAATACACCAATAGTTCTATACCGGTATATAGGGGCCAGCACAAAAATAGGTAAAACGCGCATTGAGGTGTTGTCGGATCTATTTCCACGGTTGAAATTTTTATAACAAGGACGTCGAGACACCCTCCATACATAGACCGAACATTTGCTTACCGGACCCTTGCCGACATAGCAAGTAGAAGGAAAATAACCAGACGGACTATAAGAAGCTCAGCATTGAAACCAACAACTGTAAAATCAATGACTGGAGATCAGAACTTGCATCAAACCCAGAAATATTCGAACACTCAATCAATTCCCATATGAGTGAAGCTATACTAAGTGTAGAATTTAGTTGTACTTTAGTTACAGTTTTAGTCAAAAGTTTCCTTTGCTCTTTATAAATGTTTTCTCTAATATTCATATGGTTTAACGCCATTTTTGTAAAACATTTCTACAGTAATAAAGTTGTTTCTGAACCTGAACCTAAAAATACACACTGAACTACTGCTAAGAAGCTCGGCACAAGAGTGTTCAGATGTTAACTCACACGATTTCGTTTATTCTTTTAGTCTTGGTTTTTATCCCTCGTTTATCTCCCATTTACAAAAGTGCACGACTCGTATTTATTCCATCCTCTCCCTATCAAATTAATAAAGATATCAAAGTGGGCGGAGCCTCGGTTGTTACTGGTCAACCCGTGGACCTAAATATGTTTTCGTGCTGTCACAACTAGCTATGAGGGTCGGATTGTTCCAATATCCTCGAAAATAAACGTAAGGGAATGAAATGTTCATCCAAATGTTTCCTTCCTGTTACTAAAACCATTTGTGATGCGGCAACGCCGCCCTTCCCCAGCAGTACAGCTGTTTAATTTCGTCAACGTCAAAAAGAATCATGAAATTTTACGGATAAACAAAACAACCAAAAGTTTTTATGTGATTTTCCCGAAACCTGTGATCCTAAATTCCAATTACGATGTCCAGATAATACGGTGTGCGTAGTGTCCACAGTAATTCGATGGAATGTCTCCTTTATAAGGTAACTTTTTGGACACTATATAACCTCCAAACCTAGCTCTATAAAATACCCTTAATTTGTGTACAGAAAGACGAGTCAAAGAGCCTTGATTATTTACCTAAATAAACAAATATGTAACGTTGCCTTAAACGTAAAAATGACACGTTACAGCTAGCAAACATAGAAAAAATGTGGAAAAAATAATATTTATTTCGTAACAAATTAAATAGGTTTAGTCAAGAAAAAGTTCGAATTAAATTTCTCTAAGATGGAACAAACATGGACCAAAGAATAAAGGCTATTCCTACTTTGAGATGGACATTAAAAAGGCCACCGAAGAAAGCAGCTTTCAGAGTACCGAAAATGATGCAATAAACAGAATGTCGAAAATTTCAAAAGGTTGATTTACATCCTGAAGAAGTCTAGAACGTTAAATTCTTCCTATGAAGGCAATATTTGGAGAGCATTACTGGAAAAGGAGCCAAGCGCCATTATTTATATTTTGGAAAAATCAGAGTTAAAGTTAAGATTAAATTGTAAATCGTTTAAAAGAGAATCAAATTATGTTTTGATATACTCTGAATAGAGTACTCCTAATTAATTATGCCCTTAAAAATGTTGGCAGAATTTTTTTTTTATTATTGAAGGCGCTTGGCACTTATAAGGCAAAATTTAGGTTTTGGCGCTTGGCTCCTTTTCCAGTAACACTCTCCATTTTATGCCAAAGGACACAATAATAATTGAAATCAACCAAGTCATCAGCAAAGTACAGTAAACTTACGGCAAGCTGGAAGCCGCATAAGAACCGTAATCGTGTATCTTGATAGCTTTATGTTTTTGTATTCTAATAAAATAAAATGATCGAAAACACCTATATTTGGCCTTATAGTTTTAAAGAAGTTAGTTGCCTTAGTCCCTGAAAAAAAAGGATTAAACGTACACTTTTATTCCCTAGA
Source organism: Aspidapion aeneum (assembly GCA_963576565.1). Taxonomy (NCBI): domain Eukaryota; kingdom Metazoa; phylum Arthropoda; class Insecta; order Coleoptera; family Brentidae; genus Aspidapion; species Aspidapion aeneum. Next base: position 65,598,953 of record OY755040.1, on the reverse strand, counting down.
GCGCATAAAGAAAAATATAATAGTTTTCTATATTTTATAATATATCGTCACCCTAATTCTGAAACATCGTAACCCAACTCAACAAAATATTACAAGAATAAGAAAAGTTAGAAGCAAATTACATAGCGTAAACATTATGCGACTTATAAGAAATCGCGGGCATGACCGTTTTATTATTTTTGTTGGTTGCGAGGATTTAGCAGCATATAGAATTTTCATTTTTTTGTGGGTTACGAAGTGTCAGAATTAGGGTATCGATATATAAAACATGTCAACTAATTTTTGGTTTCTTGCGCTGCGTGGGTCCTAACACATATTGCAATCATAAAAAACTTATTTTTTATATTCGATAATCTGAAAAAGCATTATTTTAATGGTTTGTTTATTTGGATAGTCTAAATATATATACCGGGTGTGATAGACAGTTCTCTACGTAATATTTGTAAACCATTTTATTTTTTTGAACACAAAGAAAGCTACGCTCCTGAGAGTGTCAGATTCGTCATATAACGAAAAAGATTTAGCTGTCGTGTCGCTACTTAAAGAAGACACTACGTCTTCGTGATGCAGTGACCCTAAATTATAATCGATAATCGTTGTTTGATTCATCAAACAACGCTATAATGTAACAGCAAACTTGGCACCGCAGCGACTTAATTATAGAATCGACGAGTTTTCGATTCGACTTTTTTACGGTTCGAGCTTTTTACGTTTCGACATAATTACGTTTCGATGATTTTGCGTCTCTTCTCCATTGCGTATCGAGCGTTTAATTTTCGACTTTTTTACATTTCGACATTTTTACGGATCGACGATATTACGATTCGTTTAAATTATTTTCGACTATATTATTTTCGACAATTTTACGGTTCGACAAAATTACGTTTCGCTTGAATTGCTTTCTATTCTTTTATTTTTCGATTTTTTTATTTTTCGACTTATTTACGGTTCGGCTTTTTTGCGATTCGTTTTTTTTACGGTTCGAGCTTTTTACGTTTCGCCTTAACTCCGTTTCGATCATTTTACGATTCGATGCTTTTACGTTTCGACACTTTTACGGATCGACAAAATTACGATTCCTCTAAATTATTTTCGACTATATTATTTTCGACAATTTTACGGATCTACAAAATTACGTTTCGTTTAAATTATTTTCGTCAATTCTATTTTCGATTGTTTTATTTTCGACCAAATTACGGTTCGACATTTTTATTTTCGACATTTTTATAGGGACCCGAAATAACGGGGGTTGTCTCACGTGTGGAAAACTTGCGTATGTTAAGTGATCGGCCAAAATTGTTTGGTTGCGTTTTTTTCTGGGGAAAAGTCTACACATGTAAAGGCAATTTTTAAGACACTTTTAGTGCCTAGCCGACGTTCAAATATTAAGGTGTTGAAATTTTATCTGGTCAGTATCTTTTGTATTTGCAAAAACTATGCCTTTGGCAACTAATTATCTTGAATTTTAGCTTTATAAATTAATACCTCTACAATGGGAAAAGGCGCTGAATGATTTTTTTTCCATTATTTTCCAATTTTTCAAGGATTTCTGAAACCTGAGATGTTCCAGTAACGTCATATTTTTTTTAAGGGAAACTTTATTTTTTTTAATACGGACGGGGACTCTTCTGAAGTTTACGCCTTGAACTTTTTTACAGGTTCAAAATGCGTTGTGAGCTTTTCTTGGTTTTTCTGTACTTTTTTAGGTGATTTGGATTTTGATGATTCCACGTTTCTCCAAGGATTAGTCCAATGATGAATATAGTAATCAAATATAAAGGAGCCTGGATTATCAAAATTATATCAGATAACCCAATCAGATGTTGATGTATTGACTGGCAGACCTGGATTTTCTGGGTAAGTTTTTGAACTTTTTTTATTTTATGAAACGTCATTTTGACACATTTTTAAGTAAAAAGGCTTACCGATGATTGTCTGACCCAGTCAGTCACATCAATTGCTGATTGGCAAGCTCACAATCCATTTTTTTTAAAAATCCTATTTATCTATAATTTCTCTAATTTTTTTTGTGAAGACAAAAGATATGTGAATCGTCAGGCTTGGACTATGCACTAACCATTTCCTATTTATTTATGAAATTATCTTCGTAATTATTATCTATTCTCGTAGATTTTATATTATTAATTTCATAAATTTACGATAGATTCATAATAATAAAATGGATATTTTATTTTTGTGAAATATACCTACTCAATTTCTAAAAAAAATTTAATGGAAAATTCATTAAATTGAAATTAAAATTTATGATAATTCATAAATTTCCCCTTGCTCAAATTAGAATTGAATTCTTCATTTTCAAGTTCTCGGCCATAACTTGAAACTAGAATTAATATATTTTATTCATAATTATTGTAAATATATTTTACAATAGTTCTTCCTTGATAAGAATCTTCTTTATAGATTCTTCTTGTAAATTTTATCTTGATTAAGGCTTAGTTTTTTATAAAAAAAATAAAAGGGCAGATTGTTAAATTTTTGTATATTTAAAATGTTACAAATTAATTGCTATTAATTTTGTAATAATCTCTGACTTATTAGAAAAATAAGTTATTTATTTTTAATAATTCATTTAGCTACGTAATATTTTTTGTAAAAATGTGCATTGAATTTTCAATTCTTAAATTTTTTGGTGGTTGTAAATTATAATATATAATTATCAGTAATTATATATTATGATATTGAATAAAATCTATTAATTTAAATTATATTCTTGTAAAAAGGGAGCTGATTGTACATTTCAAAATAATGTTTAATTTGACAGAGCTCAATCTTCTCAATGTAAATCAGGATTGATTTAAAAGTAAATTTGTTTTTTTTTATAAAAGAAAAGAGTTGTAAACTATTATTTTTTTAAAACTTTCTGATGAGCTTGCCCTAAAAAGAAATCCACATAAGCCATATATAGTCTTATAGTTGCCTAAGCACCAACCTTTGTTTTTCGGTACTTCCCATGAACCACTGAAGCTTACAAAAGTACTGAGAGATGTTGTAACAGACTACAAGTCCTCCAAAGAGATGCCAAAAAGTAAAAGACATTGAATCAGTCTAGATGTTCCTGCTGTATTTGAGGTGAAGAGTCTGACTTAAACTCCAGTCTTGTTGAGTTGATATTGGTCTCTGAATGATTTGATGGTGGACAATATATAATATGGTGAAGTTTTCTTTTTAATTAAACTAACTCAAGTCAGAAACTTCTCAAAGTTTTTTTTAAAGATTAACTTTAAATTTTAGATTTAAACAATTCAAAATTGTAATCAAATGGTTGTGAATCAATTCTCAATTTTTCAGTATTTTCTTTCATTAAAATTGTAAATTTAAATTCTATTTTTGTCGTTACTTTTCTCCACTCAGGCAAGGGAATATTATCAAAGAACCTTCTGCAACTAAAAGACTTTTGCTAAATTTTTCTTTATGTGATAAGACGTTAAATTCAAATTATTGTTCTTAGATAGTATTCATGGCGCCTTTATCCTCACTAGTCTATAAAAATTAATAATCAGAAATCAGCGCAAATCTCACGCCCTGAGAAAACACTAAATAATATAATAAAATAGAAATTAAAAAGATCAAATTAAATAGAGCTAGCAATTCTTAAACAAATTAACAACGTATTTTTCCGCCACAAATTGGCGCTCAAACATCTAATTAACTATGTTACAAAGTGCACCTGAAGTAAACCAGAAATGAGTTAAAGTAAACCAGAAGTTACTAAAAGTGAACCGGAAGTTTCCGGAAATAGCTAAAAGTGGCTGGAAGTGACTGAAACTAAACCGGAAGTTGCTTAAAGTGCGCTGGACATGGTTTAAAACTGTTTAAAAATGACTGAAAGTAGACTGTACGTAACCAGAAGTTAATGACACCGAGTCGGAAGTAAGTAAAACTGAACCGGAAGTGATTGACACTGAACTGGAACTGACCGTTACCTCAATACGTACGTGCTACTTTTGTCCCCTGTCGTTTGAGTACCTGGCCTGCAGGTTGTTTTTAACGCTTAAAGCATTTCTGACGAGGCGTTCGTGATTGTAAATAACAGCCAGAGTAATTTTCTCCATGACATTATAGTATAATGCCATGTGAAAAAATGTCAAAACCAAGAACCTGATTTTAAATCAGCAAGAGTTATTTTTAGTTATAGTGTATAATAACATCAGTTTATACGTTCCGTTTCAAGACAAAGAATATTTTCACACGAATCAGCACACTTCTTGGATCCGAAAATTTTCAGTCAGGGATATTTTCCACCACTTGAGATGAGCCAGAATACTTTTCTTATAATGTTCATAATCTCTTCTTCTTAGTGTAAAATATTCAGAACTAAGAAAATAAGTCGACTAATATCATTTTCTGACTTTTGAATCCATCGGAAAATCCTCATAAGAATGAAAAATTATTGATTATTATTATTATTAGAACACACTTATTTATATACACCGACAAAGGAAATAAGTTCCAAAAAATATTCACGGCCTCCTCCCCTACTATAACGTTTAACGGAGCATCGCATCGCGTCAATATACGCTTTTGAGAAAATAGAAGAACATATTTTTCTATTATAATTTCCTACTTGTTTATTTTCCTTGACTGCAGTGTATTAACATGTGACGCCACTGGCACGGCACCCCTCCATACTTCACGCTCTGTTAATTGGTGCTTCCTTCCGTTGTTACAAGCTTACAGAACATTTTTCAACAAATTTTTCCCTTTGCATTGTTTACCACACTATCTCTGATATTCGATACACTTTTACTTTTTTTTGTGGTGACGATTTCATTGTGTGTTTTAGTAATGTTTTAGTGAAAACTATGTGTACAGGTGTCTTGACACGCATGTTATGTACTGGTCAAATACGCTTAAAAGAGGTAAGTAATAGGTATTTTTACGGCCGGAAACGTGAACTTTACAGGTCGACCTAGGATATTTATAGGGTGAGCCCCGGGAGAGACCTGTAAATGAGGAAAGACCAACTCGACTAAAAGAGGTACCGTAAAAGTAAATTTTCCGGTCACATGATTCCTTTCCTTGTTGAGACCAGAAAGTTTTCCTAAAGGACATACCTGTAAAGTACCAATTTCCGTTAAAAAAGCTGTGAGGAAAATGCTTGTTTTTCAGTCGGTTTAAAAAAATATTTATTTTCGTGAAAAGGCATGATAATTTTAATGTACGAATATAGCTTATTTCAAGAAGAGGTTTGGTGAATTTAAAAAAGCTATTTTAATATAATTTTTCTGTTTTGATTTTTTTTGGCAACTAAACAAAATAAAATATAAAATAAAAGTAAGCAGGTATATAAAATATACATAAGAAAATAAAACGCTCAGCAAAACTAGTTTCTAGGGAAAAAATGTATAGGTAATAAAAGTTCTAAACTTGTGTATGATTCTTCTTCAATCAGGCGCGGATCTAGGTGAGAGGAAAAAGGGGAAATTCCCCTCCTCCCAAATCTTAAACCAAATATAATTTTGACAAACAATACACCTCCTGGGCACCATGCAAAATAGTTTTATGCAATATTTATTATGATATTTCCCCCCCATCAATAATATTGTCAATATTTCTGTTCGTATCATTATCTTTTAAAGGAGAGAAACAAGTATATAAAAATATCCTCCATTTGAATTATTTTCAAGTTTTATTTAAAAATCTAAATCAGCGACCTTAAGTATCTTAAAATTTCAAATTTAGTAAATACATACATGTCGGTTTATAAATAAGATATTAAATTGCATTATTACCGGAACTTTAAATACCTGTCAAAATTGACGGAAAATCGGGTCGACAGCGAGTTGGGCCGGTAGCGAATCGGGATGGCGCCAGCGCGAGTTGACCCGGGGGCAAATTAGCCGCGGTGAGTAGGCAGCGGCGAATTTTCCCATTCCCCTTGGTCAAATTTTCTCCCTCCCATATATATTTCGAAACAAAAAAATTTTTTAGGTTAATCACAAAAAAATTTTATACAAAATTTTTTTATTACCAATTTTTGTATTTAACTTTTTTGATACAAACTCTAGTTTCGCTGAAAAATTATTATTCACCCCTAAAAGCTCACCTCATTTCAACCTAATAACTCGGATCAAGTTTAATTTAGTTTTCCAATTGACTGCGATATATTTCCAATTTCTTTCCAATATTTTTTATGCATTATTACCTTCCTAGCCCGCGCAGCAATGGCTAGAGAACGGAATGGGACAACTGGGCGCCGCCAACTCGGCGCCGCCAACTGGGCGCCGGGCCAACTGGGCGCCGGGCCAACTCGGCGCCGCCAACTGGGCGCCGGCCAACTCGGCGCCGGACGAAAAAAATTTTTTTTGACAAAATGTGTAGATGAAAAATAAAATATGTTATTTATACAAAAACATCTTTAAAAAATCCTACGCAATTTTTTACAACCTTTATTTAGCTTCAGATGTTCTAATTAACTATCTATCAAATCTTGTGAAGCGTTTTTGACACACTTCCCATTATCCGATTTGGATGAAATTTGGTACAAACGTAGTGGTCCCATGACAATACAACATTAAGAAAAAAATATCCAAACAACCCCTACCCCCACCCCTTCTATAGAAAAATGTGTTTTTGACAAACTTCCCGTTATCCGGTTTGAATAAAATTTGGTATACACATAGTGGTCCGATGATAATACAACAATAAGAAAAAAATATCCTCCCACCCCTACCCCCACCCCTTCTATAGAAAAATGTGTTTTTGACACACTTCCCGTTATCCGATTTGGATAAAATTTGGTATACACATAGTGGTCCGATGATAATACAACAATAAGAAAAAAATATCCTCCCACCCCTACCCCCACCCCCTTCCATAAAAAAATGTTTTTGACACATCCCGTTATCCGATTTGTATGAAATTTGGTATACATATAGTGATCCGATGACAATATATTATTAAGAAAAAAATATCCTCCCACCTCTACCCCCACCCCCTTTCATAGAAAAATGAGTTTTTGACACACTTCCCATTAATCGATTTGGATGAAATTTGGTATTCACATAGTGGTCCGATGACAATACAACATTTAAAAAAATATCCTCCCACCCCTTCCCCCACCCCCTTCCATGGAAAATGCGTTTTTAACACCTTTCCCATTATCCGATTTGGATGAAATTTGGTATACATATAGTGGTCCGATGATAATACAATAATAAGAAAAAAATATCCTCCCACCCCTACCCCCACCCCCTTCCATAAAAAAAATGTTTTTGAAACATCCCGTTATCCGATTTGTATGAAATTTGGTATACATATAGTGATCCGATGACAATATATTATTAAGAAAAAAATATCCTCCCACCCCTACCCCCCACCCCCTTCCATAAAAAATGCGTTTTTGACACACTTCACTTCAAATTACTTTTATAAAATTTGGTATATGCATAAAGGTCCGATGGCAATACAGCCCAAACAAAAAATATATTTCTACCTCTACCCCCACCCTCTCCTTCCCCCAATAGAAAAATGAGTTTCCAAACAACTTACGATCAGCGATTTCATTATAATCTAGAATAAACTCTTCTTTATTTATTTACCTCTGCATTTTTCTGCTAGATTGATTCTTGCAAATAGTAATATTTAATTGATACGGATATCTTATCGTGCTAACATCTTTAAAATTTCCATCAGTCGGCCATCGCTTTTATTATTATGATAATATTAGACTGTTAGAAAATTATTTTTTAATTTTTAGTGCATTTTATAAAAGCTTGTGACTTAAAAAAATTTTTTTACTAATTTATTTGAAATCTGTTTTTGTTAAGTAAAGTTAAATCCATTAAGTCGACTGTTGAATCTTGGTAGTTGTAGTGTTTGGTAACCGGGTAATACTACAATTTATGTTTTTAATTACAACAATGGCGGATCGAAAAATCAAAATGCTTGAGGTCATTTACGAAAATTTTTTACTCAAACTTAAAAAAATCAAAATGGCGGATCCAAAATGGCAGATTTTTTATTTACTAACCGATTTGTCTCAAACTTGAAATATTACATTACTTGAAGTCATTTAACAAAATTTTTTACTTAAACTTAAAAAAATCAAAATGGCGGATCAAAATTGGCAGATTTTTTATTTACTAACCGACTTGTCTCAAACTTGAAAGATTGCAGTGCTTAGGGATCGATTTATAATAAATTTAGAACTTTGTGGTGTTTAACGTCGCTGAACATGATTTTTGACTCTTTTAAAAAAAATCATCTAAATCGGATAATGGGAAGTGTGTCAAAAACTCATTTTTTTATGAAAGGGGGTGGGGGTAGAGGTGGGAGGATATTTTTTCTTAATATTGTATTGTCATCGGATCACTATATGTATACCAAATTTCATCCAAATCGGATAATGGGAAGTGTATCAAAAACTCATTTTTCTATGAAAGGGGGTGGGGGTAGAGGTGGGAGGATATTTTTTCTTAATATTGTATTGTCATCGGATCACTATATGTATACCAAATTTCATCCAAATCGGATAATGGGAAGTGTATCAAAAACGCATTTTTCTATAGATGAGGGTGGGGGTAGGAGTGGTAGGATTTTTTTTTTCAATGTTGTATTGTCATCGGACCACTATATGTATACCAAATTTCATCCAAATCGGATAATGGGAAGGGTGTCAAAAACCCATTTTCTATGGAAGGGGGTGGGGGTAGGGGTGGGAGGATATTTTTTTTTAAATGTTGTATTATCATCGGACCACTATGTGAATACCAAATTTCATCCAAATCGGATAATGGGAAGTGTGTCAAAAACTCATTTTTCTAGAAAGGGGGTGGGGGTAGAGGTGAGAGGATATTTTTTTCTTAATATTGTATTGTCATCGGATCACTATATGTATACCAAATTTCATCCAAATCGGATAATGGGAAGTGTGTCAAAAACGCATTTTTCTATGGATGAGGGTGGGGGTAGGAGTGGTAGGATTTTTTTTTTCAATGTTGTATTGTTATCGGACCACTATATGTATACCAAATTTCATCCAAATCGGATAATGGGAAGGGTGTCAAAAACGCATTTTCTATGGAAGGGGGTGGGGGTAGGGGTGGGAGGATATTTTTTTTTTAATGTTGTATTATCATCGGACCACTATGTGAATACCAAATTTGATCCAAATCGGATAATGGGAAGTGTGTCAAAAACTCATTTTTCTATGAAAGGAGGTGGGGGTAGAGGTGGGAGGATATTTTTTCTTAATATTGTATTGTCATCGGATCACTATATGTATACCAAATTTCATCCAAATCGGATAATGGGAAGTGTGTCAAAAACGCATTTTTCTATAGATGAGGGTGGGGTAGGAGTCGTAGGATTTTTTTTCAATATTATATTGTCATCGGACCACTATATGTATACCAAATTTCATCCAAATCGGATAATGGGAAGGGTGTCAAAAACGCATTTTCTATGGAAGGGGGTGGGGGTAGGGGTGGTAGGATATTTTTTTATTAATGTTGTATTGTCATCGGACCACAACGTGAATACCAAATTTCATCCAAATCTGATAATGGGAAGTGTGTCAAAAACTCTTTTTTCTATTAAAGGGGGTGGGGGTAGAGGTGGGAGGATATTTTTTTCTTAATATTGTATTGTCATCGGATCACTATATGTATACCAAATTTCATCCAAATCGGATAACGGGATGTGTGTCAAAAACAAATTTTTCTATGGAAGGGGGTGGGGGTAGGGGTGGGAGGATATTTTTTTTTAATGTATTGTCATCGGACCACTATGTGAATACCAAATTTCATCCAAATCGGATAATGGGAAGTGTGTCAAAAACTCATTTTTCTATTAAAGGGGGTGGGGGTAGAGGTGGGAGGATATTTTTTTCTTAATATTGTATTGTCATTGGTTCACTATATGTATACCAAATTTCATTCAAATCGGATAATGGGAAGTGTGTCAAAAACACATTTTTCTATAGATGAGGGTGGGGGTAGGAGTGGTAGGATTTTTTTTTCAATATTATATTGTCATCGGACCACTATATGTATACCAAATTTCATCCAAATCGGATAATGGGAAGGGTGTCAAAAACGCATTTTCTATGTAAGGGGGTGGGGGTAGGGGTGGGAGGATATTTTTTTAAATGTTGTATTGTCATCGGACCACAACGTGAATACCAAATTTCATCCAAATCGGATAATGGGAAGTGTGTCAAAAACTCATTTTTCTATTAAAGGGGGTGGGGGTAGAGGTGGGAGGAGGATATTTTTTTCTTAATATTGTATTGTCATCGGATCACTATATGTATACCAAATTTCATCCAAATCGGATAACGGGATGTGTGTCAAAAACAAATTTTTCTATGGAAGGGGGTGGGGGTAGGGGTGGGAGGATATTTTTTTTAAATGTTGTATTGTCATCGGACCGCTATATGTATACCAAATTTCATCCAAATCGGATAACGGGATGTGTGTCAAAAACAAATTTTTCTATGGAAGGGGGTGGGGGTAGGGGTGGGAGGATATTTTTTTATTATTGTTGTATTATCATCGGACCACTATGTGTATACCAAATTTTATCCAAATCGGATAACGGGAAGTGTTTCAAAAACACATTTTTCTATAGAAGGGGTGGGGGTAGGGGTGGAAGGATATTTTTTTCTTAATGTTGTATTGTCATGGGACCACTACGTGTGTACCAAATTTCATCCAAATCGGATAATGATAAGTGTGTTAAAAACGATTCACAAGATTTGATAGATAGTTAGTTAGTAAAGGATTTTTTAAAGATGTTTTTATATAAATAAAATATTTTATTTTTCATCTACACATTTTATCAAAAAAAAAATTTTTAGTCCGGCGCCGAGTTGGCCGGCGCCCAGTTGGCGGCGCCGAGTTGGCCCGGCGCCCAGTTGGCCCGGCGCCCAGTTGGCGGCGCCGAGTTGGCGGCGCCCAGTTGGCGGCGCCGAGTTGGCGGCGCCCAGTTGTCCTAGACCGCTAGAGAAGGTATTCGTTTCGACAATTTTTATTTTTTTGAGATAACGCCAAAAATGTGTTCTTTGGGTGTATTTTGACCTCTTAGAGCAATATCGTCGTGATGTCTGTCAGTGTGTGTGTGTGTAAGTCTGTCCGTAACTCGATAGCTCCTAAACCGCTGAACCGATTTATATAAAATTTTTAGGTAAAATAGTGTTCGACAGTGCAACGAGCTGATAAGATTTTGGTCAAAATCCATTAATGCCAATGATAGTTTTTTGACAATTAAAATATTTAAAAAATGCTAACCTTTTAACGGAGCATCGCATCAATATGCGAAATATAGTATATCAGGTTTTTTAAATAATTTGTGTTACAACCAAAAACTGCGGAATATAGTATATCAGGTTTTTTTAAATAATTTGTGTTACAACCAAAAACTTCTTTAGGAACTTTCGTTTCTGGGATATTTCCAAAAAACTGTTTTTAATGCTGTATATTAATGAGTTCACTTGAAGTGTTCTAATAGGCTAGCTAGGCATAGGAAGGTGTCAGATCCGTCATCGATCCATTAATTTTTTTCCATGTTTTGCCTTTTTTAAAGGCACTGGTCTTATATAAAAACAAATTACACCAAATTGAAATTCTAATAAATAAAAAAAAAGACCGTTTCACAAAAGACAAAATGCAGACATTTCAATTGTGATGGGCGATGATCTGCAAGGTCTCGCAAGTACAGCTTGCTATAGACCCTTTTTCCTTTGCCCACGTAATATGTTTTACAAGCCGGTTGAAAATAATAAAGAAATAACAACAATCATGTCGTAATAGAATAAATAAGCTTTCCTCGCATCGTTTATAAGATCAAAACCAATTTGAATCAAGTGATAAAAATGACAAATGTAGTCTTTGGTTTAATGGGAATTAAGAGTCTCGTCCAAAACGCAATATTTTCTGATTAATGATTAAATACAATACAGAAAAAGGTAAGTCTATAAACTTGACCTCGACCGGTTTAGGTTTAGGTAAGTCTATTTTTAGGCACCGAGAACTATATATATTTCTCTATGTCACAGGTCAAATAACTGCAAATATTTGATTTACCCCAAAGCAACGGCGGTTTTGGAATAAAAGTTTGCGGGGGGGGGGGGGGGGGGGGGAGAATAGTGAAACGATGACCGTAAATAACCCATAAACCCAGAGCAAAAAAGCGAAAAGGAAATATTTGCACAGGAAAAAACGCTACATAGAAAAAAGCGCACACGTAGTAAAGCGCACACTAAAAAAACGTTCAAAGAAACAAGCGCACATAGTAAAACAGCGCACAGGGAAATGAAACAAATAAAAGTTTTTACTTACCACTGTTACAGGTTATACTTGATCATCTTAATTTGGTCACAAAAATAGGGTAGTATACAAAGTGTGTAACTTTTGGGGATATAAGGCAATTTTCTCAAGATACAGAGCATCAAAGTTGGCGATTTTTACACTTTTTTGATAATAACTACCATATTTGATTTTTTTAAAGTCGTGTTTTAGAACAAGAACAGTAAGTGGAGAAAAAAATATTTAAAAAAAAATTATACGGTCCATTTTTTTCAAGAAAAACTATGTTTTTTTTATATTTTTTGTTAATAAAAATAAGTCTTTACAAAAACATATTAGGTATTAAAATACCATTTGATATTTAAAAAAATAATAACAACGATTTTTATTTTTTATACATCACAAGAATCCTATATCTTAGAAACAGATGAGTGTTGATCGACCCCCATGCTATATAACATTTTTATCAGAAATAACCTACTCTATCACCTGCTGCACTATGGCTCCTAAGTTATGGGACATCCTGTATATATGTAAATTTTAAAAAATTTTTATTGAAATTTATAAAATCTTTCAAAATTATCAAAATATTTAAAACTTGAAGATCTTTTATTTGTAAACTATTTTAATATATTTAAAAAATTTTGGATCGTTAACTCGGCCATTAGACTAGTATTATTGGTAGGTCGTAAGCCTACACAGTAAAATATTTCCCTTTCTAGCCCGCGCAGCAGTGGATAAAGAAGGTATTATTTTCGACGACAAATTTTTTTTCAGATAACGCCTAAAATGTGTTATTTGGGTGTATTTTCACCTACCTTAGCGATATCATCGTAATGTCTGTCTATGTGTATGTCTGTCCGTAACACGGTAGCTTCTAAACTGCTAAACCGATTGTCATAAAATTTACAGGGAAAATAGTGTTCGACACTCTAAAGAGCTGATTTTTTAACTTTTTAACGGAGCATCGCATCAATATGCCGTTTTCGGAATATAGTAGATTACATTTTAATTTACTCAATAATTTGTGTAATAACCAAAAACTTCGTAGGCAGTTATATCATGGCTTCACTTGAAGTGTGCTAATAGGCTAGCTGAGAAGGTATCAGATTCGTAGTAAGGTCGTAGGTAATATTACACCGGTAAATCAAATAAAAAAGTGATGTATATATTATATTAAACCTACTTATCTGAGGTCCTTATAATATAAAAACGTTGCACTTTTTGCGGAGATACAAAAAAATTACACCGTTGAATAAAAATATATACATTTTTTTTTGATCTTAACGTTGATGTCTTTGAAAATTTACCATTTTCGCAACTTCACCGTGTGACTACAATCATCAAAATTTTTGCAATTAATTCGAAATTTTGGGGGTGTACGGGCAGAACAAACCACGTATTTGGATTCAGTGCATCGAGATGTAGACTACTTTTTTTTTGTTTTATTTGCCACAGTTATTATTGTTTAAGTGAATTTTTTTCTCTATGTACTTTTATACAGGCGATTTCTTCCTTGAGTGCTTTTCTGATCAAGTCAACAAAAATATAACTTTTTCAGCCTTTAACTTTCCTTTAGTAGCTAGCAGCCCTTGGGGAGGGGAGGGGTAAATTAGCGTCTCTTTAGATGCATTAACATAATATGAAATACATAAATATTGTAAAAAGCGCAAGATATATTAGAATTCTTTTTCAGTAACACTCTTCCAAAAGAAATAAAAACCAGTTTAATTATCGCTAACTTGTCGAAATAATAGCCGACAGCTGATACTGACTTACTTCGTAAATACGGCTACCATAAACAAAAATATTAAATTTTTTGTTCATTTTTAAATTTTGTTTGGATATAATTTCAATGCTACAACGAAAAAGGTGGCCTATGTTCCAAAGTAAGCAATTTATATAATTATTAAAAACTATTGCATTTTAGATCCAGAATTTTAAAAACTAGGACTTTAGAACCTTTAGTAAATACCGGTAAAATATTAAAAATTTTATTCCCATGACTCTTAAAGATATTCCTTCAATCAAAAGTTAAACTAACCTCTTAAAATAATTTTAGAGAGATGGTAATAAACGAGATTAATAAAATAACTGGATGACACGAGGGGTCAACAGTGCAAACTTTGGAAGAGTGCGCCGTATATGAATTAATTGAAAAATATGGCAGTGATATCGCTGGTGGGAAGCAAGGTGATTTTGGCATTGTGCAATTTTTTACTGCTGGTAAGTATTATATTATTTCAAAAACACACTAGGGTTTCAGTAAGAGAACTTACGAAATTACCCTAGTAGTGGATCTGCCAGCGGCGAATCCCTGTCCATCGTCTAAATGACAAAAACAAAATCGTCAAAGATCATAAATGAAAATGGTAGGGTAAGTGTACATATTATCGACAGTGTAAGGAAAATATTGACTTTCGTTGGCAATAAAAAATTATTCTGAACTACTAACGAGCTTATTTCTTTTTCTTGGATAAAATCAAGGGTCTATTTTACTAAAATAATGTTTTTTTTTATGTTTATTTTTAACCGTACTAAAAAAAATAAAAAAAATTACACTTTTTAAAATAAAGGGTCCATGTTATCGACACAAAATTAAACTTATTACCGACAATTTTTTTTTACTAAATATTTTTATTTTATTTAATTTAATCAACAAGTTACCTATATTAAATAAATAAATGTGTAGCCGAAAATATCGTATTATTATACATTTTTTAAGTTAACATCTTATTTTACAAAGTAGATACGAATCTGCCTAACAAAATTTAAAGTATCTAGATGTAATAAAAGAATGTCATTAGGTACCCATTTACTTAAAACTAATTTTCTAAATACTTTTAGTAAGTATAATATATAATATCAGACTGCATTCCTAATTAACAATAACAAAAATAAACATTAGTTTTGAACTTTTTACATTAATTTTTAAAGAAAATAAAAAAAATCGAGAAATGCCTACTTTATACAAACAATTTTAATAAACATTTGATATTTATTTTGTACCTTATTCTTATCAAAACAAAAGTCATTGCTGTAAGTAGGATAGAGGATTTGCACAAAAACAGAAACTTCATCGACTGTATAGGTATAAACCTCTCTTATTTTTAATTTCTGGTTCTTTAATTTTTCTAAAAATAAAGAGATCCTTAATATCGACACAACCGAGGGTTATATCGACACTTTAGTTTAATTTAACAAACTGTAAATTCTATAAAAATAAACAGATTGTCGGTTCAACTAAAGATCTCAGAAATGATTTTATAAAATATATTTTTAATATTTTTTTAATAAAAATGTAAAGCTTAAAAAAGTAAATTTTTGTAACCACACCTTAGGATGTAATATCAACACAAATTTGCACAATCTATCGACATACGAATGAACCTTTTATCGACACACAAATTTTCTTTAATATATCACAAATACTATGAAAAAAAGTAAGTGTCGGTATTAGTATCAGTACATTAAAAAAGCTTTTCTTTTTTTTTAAACAAAATTAAAAAAAAAACACCCGACTAATGTAAATAAAAAAATTAAGTTAAAAAATGTCTGTGTAAGAACCTTATTATAGACGGTAATGTCGACATTTTGTTCATGGGTGAGATAAGCAGTACATAAACCCGACAGTCCTTTTTTTAGATAAAAAAATAGATTCTATGATTTCTTTTTGTTTTTTTTTATAAAATCTAACCCTATCCTAACAACCAGAATCAATTTTTGTATACTTTCAAATAAAATTATTTTAGTTATATTAGTTCAAATCTTACCTGTTTCTTAACACCATTAACAAGCGAACCGGCCACATCAAGCACTTTTCGTCAACTGTCACAATTTCCCGCGTATTTTTCGAGAGATGTAGTGGGGATATGTTTTATGCAGTGCTGCCAACATGTGCACAAATAATGACTTTTTTTTATAAAAAGGTGCAAGGTACCCGTAGATCTTATTATTTAAAACAAACCGAAAAACTGTCGATAATATGTACACTGTCGATAATATGTACACCCAACCTATAACAGTCTAATGTCAAAAACGGAACTCTTAATAACCGGAGGTTATACAAAAACGTCATTCATCAAAACAAGAAGTCTTTCAGTGGCCCCCGAAGCTAAAGTTTTTGTAGATACTTTTCGCATATTTCATGAATACAAACATAAAATAGCATAAAATATGGCCTCATGGGGTCTCGCCCCCCAAAAGTGTCTCGGGCCCACCCCGAAACTTTTTTCGATATACGCCACTGAAGTTTTTTATCAAAACCGACAAAATCAAAAAGGACAAAAAAAGCAAATCTCTTCTTTCTTTTCATGTATACTGGTTTCGTCTCTCTTCTCATTCAAATCGGTCTTATGGAAGTTCGACGGCAAATTTAAATCAAGAACAAATAATATTGTTGTTTTTGGACCCAAAAATACACCAAAAATAAATTTAAAAAAAAAATTTCTATTTTTTCTTTAATTAGCTCCCTTGTCTTTCTTTTGGGAGGTCGAAATCGGTGATAACCGAATCGAACCGAACCTCTTGGTCAATTACACTGAAAAAAAAACCGATTTTATTATTAACAAATATTTGGTAAACCTGATTTTTGTTGTGCTCATTAAAAAATATTAAAAGCAAATATCATTAATTATTGGTAACAAACCTTTTTTAAAGTGTTAGTAGTAGTAGTATAGTAGTTATAAATAATATATCATTTGTTTCTTTAATAATTTGATGTTTTTGTAAATATTAATTGCCTTATATTAACCATAACCAAAACACTCTTTCTTTTAAGGTAACAGAACGTCTTTGTTATTAATACTTAAAATTTCCTAAATATAAATATACTCTTAATATTGGCAAATATTTCTTTGTGTTTATTACAACAAACATTTTTTGTATAATGTTATGGCGTGATTTTGTTATTATAACGGTCTGAATTGGTTTCTATTAATTACTTCGTAAAGTTCACAACAAATTTGGTTATTATTAACAAGCGATATTATCGAGCAATATAACTTTGTACCGTCTCGGCTCGGGCCTTGTCGCGCGTAGATCGTGACGTTTCGGTTGACATTTTGTACAGTTTTATAATTATAATATGTTTAAGGCAGGGCTCTAAGGTAGACAATTCGCAAAGATTGGTTTCTAAAACTATGCATTTAAACTTAAAAAACACTTTTTTCTAGCACCCTTGCAAGCGGCCCAACTTTTTGACTCAACTAGCACCACACCTACATACAAAATTGAGAGAGTCGGCAACCATGTTTGCGTAAAAATTAGCTTCGTTATAATTTCATTAAACTCGAGGTCAAAAATCTGTTCCTTGGAGATACACACATCACAGATTCTCACTGCGGACTAATGCATGAGCAAAGGCGACTTTGCCACGTGGGTCGCACTGACATCTGACGTCTAATTGTCGAATTAATAGGGGTGGCTCGACGTGCCCCTATGCCCAACTAGCCCCGCTCTCCCCTACGCGGAGAGAGGACCCGTTGACACGTAGCATGTATTACTGACCGTCGCAGAAAGCTTGGTGTTGTGTGGCAGAAAGTATGCCCAAAAATCAAGGGGACGCCATGTTTTTGGCAAAACATTGACCAAACAAGGTTTAGTTTTTGTGAGTTTGTACTAATACGGACCTAAATACGCGGGTATTTTTATGGCATCATAATGGTGTTTTGGTTGCAAGAGTCGAAGTTAATAAAACTCATCCGGAATAACGTTTTAAAGGTAAATATTTAGAGGTAGAAATATAGCTTCAAGAAAAAAAAACGTATTCATTGTATACTACCTTAAACTTTTTGTTCTGTCGAAACTTATTGCTTTATAAACAAACAGTAAATAGGATTAATTTTTAATTAACTGATTTATGTGCTAACTGACGACAAGTATTCACAGGCGTAGGCTTTATTTGTTTTTAATATAAAATTCATACTCTTTTTTTTTGTTTCAGATTTCCGCTTAAAGATGGAAACAATCTGGCTTTGGTCTTCCACAATAACAGATCCTATTACAAATCACAAAAACTATCCTATTTAAAGGGCAGTAAGAATAGCAAGTGTTATTTATTTTTTTTTTAGAATGCTTTATATTGGTATTTTGTGATTATTTGATGTCATTTGAAGCATGGCTTCAATTCTTTGAATTAATTAGTAAAGATTTTTAAGCAAAGAGCCTTTAGTATGAAAATGTGAAGTTTAAACCTTTTAACTTAAAGCAAACATTTAATGTTCTGTACAGAGGCGTATATAGAAAAAAATCGGGGGGGGCCGAGACGGTTTCGGGGGGGGGGGAGACCTTATGAGGCTTATTTTAGGCTATTTTATGTTTATATTAATAAAATATGTGGAAAATATCTAAAAAAACTTAACTGAGGCGGGGGTCCAGGCCCCCCCTTATATACGCCACTGGTTCTGTATTAAATTTACAAATATATAAAATTTATTTTCTTTTTCAGGTCAGCACTGACTTGGAGGTGGAGGAAGTAATTGAACAAAGGAGAAACATTTAAAAAAAACACTGGCTACCCATGCTGCCTTTCATAATGGTGGAGTCCCCAACTTATAGTGAGGTAAAATCGGTTTATGTCAGTTTTGACAAAATTTTGTGTGCATCTCACGTGGAACAAACGTGTGTATATCTCATTAACCAACCTTTGCAAAAAAACAAAGATTACCAGCCACCGTAAAAAAAATTGACTCCACAGGTTTAAAAAGATCCATGATCTTTTTATTTTTATAATTAAAGACAAATAAATATTTTTCATCAAAACAACTTGCTTTTTATTATTATTAAAATTCTCTTATTATTCTATAGCTTATTCATTTCTATAGGGTTAATGGGAAAAAAGACACCAATTTTGATCACACAACTTTATTTCTTTTCGACGATTCATTTTCGTCTTCCTAAGGCTAAGGTGTGTAGCCTGAGGAAGACGAAAATGAATCGTCCAAATGTCGCAAAGAAATACAGGTGTTTGATCAAAATTGGTGTCCTTATAACCATTATTCCTATAGAAATATACAGGGTATTCATTTTAAAACTTCCCAACCCAGATTTCTCTAAAATGATTTTTTTTTTGAGAAAAAGTAAAAACATGTCAATTAATTTATTAAGGAGGACACATTTTGGCTTATAGTTTTTGTAGTACATACCCCCTTTGAAAAAAAAGTGAATATGTCAAAAACAAATTGATAGATTTTCAAAATTTGTACACCTTTGTAAAGAATTTTAAGAAACCTTAAAAAAAAGTGTCACTTGACCCACTTTCCATATTCAAAATATAGGGGTAAAATGTACCCCTCAAAGGGGGTGTGTACTACAAAAATTTTAAGATAGCCAAAATGTGTCCTCCTTATTAATTGACGTGTTTTTCCTTTTTTTTTAAATCATTTTCGAGAAATCTGGGGTGGGAAGTTTTAAAATGAACACCCTGTATATTAAACAGAACGTGAAACCTACAAATACCTTATTAATGCAAAATAACTAAATATAATTACAGCTACTAATTATATAATAACCCATAATTAATTAATTTAATATTAAATAAAAATGATCCTTATAATAAATATACAGTATATTAATAATTAAACTCATATATATTTTTAAATACCAACAATATATAAGTGCTTAATGTAGCTTTTTTTTAACTATTACCAGACGATTTTGTTTTTATTAACAAATATTTGTTTCAATTGTCGAAATTTATGCTGCAGGTAACAGCAAACAAATATCTAATAAGCCAAATATGGGCAACGCATTTGGTAACAGTTACAAAATGTTTGATATTGTTACAAAATTTTTCTCTCAGTGTAGTTGCAGATGAATCCTAACCTAGGGCCCAACACCTGAAATGGACCTTGCTTACTGAAAATGCCGAATGTGCTATAGCAATACCTATGTAGATACGGCGTTTTCTTTAGGCATGGCAGTAAAGAAATTGCAGTGACGGAAGCTTCAATTGCATAGCAATATTAGAACCGCTCTTCTTTAGGTGAACGTCACAAGCTAGGCACGACCCCTTTTTATGATTTTGTTCTTAAAGATTTATTCCGGATTTGATAAAAGACGTTATACACAATGACGTTTTTGATAATGTCCGGTTATTAATAATTCCGCTTTTAACATAGGACTGTTATGCCATATTCCTTTATGATCTTAGACAACAAAAAATAATAATAAATCGAAAGTTGCTAACTTTTTGTCCACTACTGTATTGCTTTGATTATGTCTGCTAGAGTCTAGATCGTATCTACATCTCCTTTTGATCAGTCATAGGTTTTATGAGGCGGCGCACAATGGTTTATCCCTCGGAAAAAACTATGCATATTCATATTAAGATTGTTTAAAAAATGTTTTGATTTTTTTGTAAAGAAATGGCCCCTTAGTTTAAACCTATAATTGTTTTTTTTAGATTTATTTTGAATTTTGAAAAATTGGACGGTAAAATAAAATTTTGTATTTAATTTAAATTTTTTCTCAATCTGCAACCCGTCTTTTATTTATCTCTTAAACAAAAACCGCTTTGTCAATTTTTATTTTTCTTTTTTAAGTTTAGTGTTTACAATAAGTAGTATTTTTTAAGACCAGAAAGAACAAAATAAAATTAATTATCTATAATTTCAAAAAAAAAAAAATAACATGAAAAACTATGTTATTTTGATGTATGCAAAGTTCTGCAGACTAAAAGTTGTCTTCCCGCAGCCTCCCGCAATGAGATTTTTTTATGGGTATATTCTACAATGTCTTATGACTGTATAGGTTGTAGCTGCAAATATCTGCCTGTCTGTCAATTAGGTTCTATAAATTTTTGCTTTGTCATTAAAATATAGTAGAAATATACTTAATTAACGGGTTTTGGTTGCTGTGTTAATATGGATGTATTTATATATTTTAAAGTATTTATTGTATAGGATACAATAAGTTAGTAGAGTGCTAAAGGTTTTATAAACAGGGTGAGGAGAAAGTACCGCGAGCCCTAAATATTTAATATAAATAAATAATATTTGCGAATTGATTTGACACAATAATAAGAGTTATAATGTCATTGTATAATCTACAAGTTTTTAAGGCCACTTTAAAAACAGTTATTTAATTTAATTCTTCGAAATGTCGTTCTGACAGAAAATGACAATGTCATTTCAAACGTAGATTTTTATTCTCTATCGACTGGTAAAATACAAAAATATGGTTTCTATTTAAAATTTTAAAATTGACCCCCAAAAAACCCCTAATTTTGATAGATACTTTAATGTCAATGTCACGCTTCAATAAAATAAATGCAATCTTAAAACTTTAATCTGAAACATTTTTCCAAATAAATCATAGTTATCAAGATATTTAGGGGTCCCGGTATTTTTCCTCACCCTGTATATACTAATTGAATTGAGAGCACAGCGCTAACGAGTATTGTAATCAGGATCTCCCTCCTCCAGGAGTATCGTTATATTATATTTGTTTTTCATTGATACAAAAAATAATTGCAAAGTAAAATCAACCCATTTATTCCAGAACAAAATTTAGACCCTACTCCCCTATCCTTTTTTAACATTTTTGATTTTACCCGAAACCAGCGTTTCAGGGAGCCCCTGTAGACCAAATATTTAATTTAGTTATTTTAGTGTGAACCCAAAGTTGTTTTTTAAAGGAATAAAAAAAGTAAGATAAGGTACGGTATCAATGTGTTTTATTTTTTTTTTTTCAAATCGAAGTAAATTTAAATATTATCTCCAACTGGTCTTTACATTTCTTTTAAAAGTTTGTGAACAATAGTTTGATTCGATTTTTCAAAAAAAATAAAAATGGCAAATTTTTCTTCATCATATAGACAGCTATCCGAAATATTTCTTGAAAATAGTCGAGATGTGGAAAAATCTCTTAAAATGGTTAAAGAAAATAATCCAAACTTAAGCGAGGAAAACCTAGACCTATTTAAAGCAGAATTTTCCAAACAATTTGTGCACAGATTTTCTGAAAAATGGATAGCAGCTTCCAGAACTCGTCTGTATTTTTTTTAAAAATGGGAAAGTTGGCTAGATGATAATGAAATAAAAATAAGCTTAGGTCCTAAAAGATACCGAGAAAGTTGTTATGGACGCCTAGAAAAAGATTTTTCAGAGTGTTGTGAAAGGACAAAAAGGTACAAGATAAAAAGCCTATGTGACCAGTTTTCAAATTCTTTAATTACTGAAGCTGCAGATAAAATTAGAGGTAATTATTAAATATAATATACATCGTAAATTTCCTAATAAGTGCGGAAAGTGTCACTTTCCCGCACGCGATTGCCGTTGGCCGAAGACGCGAAGCGACTTTAACCTGAATCAAGTGCAAAAAAGATACTTTCCGCAAGAGTTAGGAACACTATTTTTTCTTTAAGCGTGCGGAAATCATAGAAATATTAAAATTATAAGAAAAATTATTTAAACCACAATAAGTTAAAACACACATCATATCGGGTATCTCATACGGGTATAGCACTAAACAAATATTAAGGTACCGAAGTTTTTAGAAGCGTGTGGAAAAGTCGTGTGGAAATGTACATTTCCGCACTGGGTGCGAAAATGTGGCACTTTCAAAACTGAAATGCATGCGAAAATGTGATTTTCCGCACGCTCGAAAAAAAATAGTTTTTGCGATAGTTCTTGGATTAAAACATGAATTTATTTTCAAATCGGCAGTATTGTGATTTTCATATAAAAAGCATCTGCTTTCTTTTAAAATTCGGCCTTTGTGTATTTAAGAACCGGATTTATTAGTGTCTGTTTTTATTAAATGAAAGTTAGCAACTTTATTTATATATTTGATTTTGGTATGTCAATTTTGAGAGGTCAGATGTCAGTTTTCTTTGTAAATCTGGTTTTATTCCAATAAGTCCCTATTATTGCTGTTTTTTCTTGCAGAAACTCAAAGTAATGAAGTTCCAAGTACAAGCGGGTTTACAGCAAAAAAGGCCTTAGCTTTCTTGTTGGATGCGGAACTTTCCAAACACCAATATAATTTATTAAAAAAGGCTTGTGATGACACAATATATTTCCGTGCTATAATAAAGTTTTAGATGTGAAAAAAAAATGTTACCCACCAAATGTAGAAGTAACTGAAACCTCGGCAATAGTTCCACTACAGTTATTGCTAGATCACACTGTAACACGAATTCTGGAGGCAAGGTCAGAAGAAGAAATTTTAAAATTTCCTAATGAAATGACCCTTATTTCCAAATGGGGTTGCGATGGGTCATCGGGGCACAGTGAGTATAAACAAGCCTTTTCTGATGTGGAACAGTCAGATTCGAGTCTATTTTTAACCTCGCTACTCCCAGTTACGCTCCACCGAAATAATGATGTAAATAAAGAATATTGGACTAATCCCCGACCATAATATATTAAAGAAACTGCAGAAAATACCAAAAAAGAAGTTGGACGAGTAGAGGAAGAAATTAGAAATCTGAAAGAAATAATAATATCAATTAAAGAAAAAGAGTTCAAAATTATTCACGTACTATTTTTTACAATGATAGATGGTAAAATAGCGCAAACTTTGACAGAAACCAGTTCGATGGCTGTATGTTGTATATGTAACGCCAAACCAAGTGAAATGAATGACTTAGAAAAATGTTTGACAAAAGATGTTAATAGAGATGCCTATAGATTTGGTATGCATCCTTTACATGCTAGAATTAAGTTTATGGAATGTGTTTTGCATATTGGCTACAATAAAGATTTTCAGACATGGCGAACAAACAAAAATACTAAAGATCAGAAGGAACAAACAAAAAAACAGATACAATTAGGATTTCAAGAAAAGTTAGGTCTTAAAGTTGACTTTGTAAAGCGGGGGATGGGAACGAGTAATGATGGAAACACGTCTAGAAGATTTTTTGCTGATCCAGAAATAACCCCGGAAATCACTGGTGTTGATAAAGATCCTATCTCCAGATTTTCACAAATATTGGATAAAATAAATTCTACAGAGGATATAAATGCAGTTGAATTTGGCAACTACTGCTTAGATACCGCAAAGTTGTACGTAGAACTGGTACTACACGCCCAATTCAGTTCATAAAGTATTAATCCATGGAAAAGAAATTGTATCAGCTGCTATGCTTCCTATTGGAAAATGAACAGAAGAGGCCCAAGAAGCACGAAATAAAGATTATCGAAAATATCGCATAAACCATTCAAGGAAATGCTCAAGACTCTCAACAAATATTGACATTTTTAATATGCTTTTTGCCTCTTCAGATCCCTTTATACTTGGGCTTAGGGCAGAGCCAAAATAATAGTATTTATTTATTTTATTCTATCAGTCAATTTATCAGTTTGTTATTATTCACTATATTTACAAATTATATTTTTAAGATGTAATGTACAGGGTAACCGTTTATGAACTTCTACTTGGAAAACTTTTTTGTTATTTGGCAGAAAAAGATAAATCAAAAAATGAATTACTCATGAAACTATGATTATTTTTACAGTTTAATTTTTGGTAAAAATCACACCTTACAGGAAAGATGGCCATTTGGTCTTTATTTTAATAGAACACCCTGTATATTTTTAAAATTTTAGATAGATCTTATTTTTCTTATTCCAAAAATATATTATATGTTACCTTTGTCTTGAGAACGCAATGTGTTGAACATAGAACTAGCTAAACTATTTTTCCTTGGCTAACACATTGCCCTTATGGCGAATTATTTTTTATTTTACTCAAGAACCGCTTTTTCAAAATTAAAAAAAAAAAACAGGATGATCTGCTAAAAAAAGGACCTCCTAGCCTTTGGAGTGTACTGAAAATGGGACAAAAATCTATGTAGTTTCATGAGCAATATAATTTTTGAATTATCTTTTTGTGACGAGTAATAAAAAAGTTTTACCATGTGGAACTTTATAACCGGCGACCCTATACACTGGTAGGATATTTTTACCATAATATAAGAGTAGCAAGAGCTTTTTTTTATTCTTTTGAAAAATAAGAGTTTGAGATATATATTTTCTATTGTAGAAAATATATTGATTTGTTTGTTGTTACTTTTGACCACACTAAATAAATTTATTATATATATATATATATATATATATATATATATATATATATATATATATATATATATATATATATATATATATATATATATATATATATATATATATATATATATATATATAGTAATAAATAGGCGATAAGAAATTGTCAGATTCCTTAAGGGGGGAAGGGGGGCCTAAATAATAATTTAACAAAAATTATAGTACTTTTTGTTTGATTCCACAAGGAAATTTAAGGGACTTCGGGGGCCTTGGGGCAGAGGAGCATCCAGTCCCCTCTCCTTAGGACGCCTATGTCATGAAAGAAAGGAGGGCGGAAGTAGTTTTTTTGTAAAAACAATCCTCAATCAAGCTAGTAACAATGGTTAATAAGTTTTAGTAACTATTGCTAGTAATATTGAATAATACTTTTTACCTTTTTATTTATATTACACATATTTTACCCTACACCCTGCAAGGGTGAGGGGGGAAATTACCTTTATAAAATTGGCAAATATGTGTTGATACATGTGCAAAATTTTAAGTTTTTCTGATAAATACTCTTAAAGATATTAACTTTTTTCCGAAATTTAACCGTTTTAAACCACTGTGCGGCGTACTATGTAATTTCGACATTTTTTATTTTCGATCTTTTGTAATTTGGACCTTTTTACTTTCGACCTTATGTTACTTTGATCTTTTGTATTTTAGAATATTCGACCTATCTGCATTTTGACCTTTTGTTTTTCGACCTTTTGTCCGATTTTTATCCCAGCCACGCAAATTTAAGCGCTTACCAAATACAGTGAAACCTAAAAGCGGTTTCGTCGATTTTGTCCGCTTATTGGAGGTGTCCGCCTTATGAGAGAGAACTGCGAAATTTTAATATATATTTATTAACAATTTCCGCTGCTTGAGTTTTTCCGATATAAAATTTTTCAGCGATATTTCGTGCTGATAGATGTGCCTTCTCGAGACGTTAACAATAACATTTTTTTCACGTAAACTAAGAAGTTTTTTACTATAGGCGCCATTTCAAAGAGGTCTATTACTACCCAACTGAACAATAAAAATAAAACACAGAAGTATTTAGTCTCCACATTAAAACGGAAAGAGGTAATTCCCCGGCTGCAGAGTGCGTTGTTGCCAACATTTTACGTAATAGTTATCCCCATGTCATGTAGCGATCCGTGCCGTTGTCAGAGGTTCGCGTTTAGTTAAAAGAAGAATTTTTTAACCAAAATAATTGTCCGCCTCCGGTTATTAGAATGTTCGGGTATAGGAGTGAATTTTACATGTAAAGAAATAGGGAAAAGCTTGGTTTCAACAAATTTGTCCGCCTAAAGGGAGTGTCCGCTTAATAGAGGTGTCTGCAAGAAGAAGTGTCACTGTATTGGGCCTTCTTAATAAGGTTCATTTAAATTTCGTACTATTATATTGCTAGGATTGCTTATATATCCATAACGGCATCATAATTGGTGTGATTATTAACTTTTGGAATCTGCAGTCTAAATTCCGCAATTCTAAGAAATGTATTCTGATTATTTTCCTCCTTGGCAGAGAGTCTATATAATGGTTAAATTGAATAGATGATGCTTTTCTGGTAATACAAACACACTTGTTGATATTTAGGGTTAACGCATAACAGTTTATGCAATCCGATCCCAGAGCTTTGTTGTTTATTTACGCTTTTTAATTACTTCAGATTGAAGCTAACTGCTTATAATTTTAATATCAAGTAAATATAAGTATGCACTAAAAACCAAATTGCAATAATACAAGGTTTTACTTAGTACCATAAACAACAAATCCAAACCAGGCCTGAAATTAAAGAACGAAAAATATTTAAAAAAAGTTTCCTGTGCTCAGCAGGGCCTCGGTTTCTTGTGGTTGCTCCGTTAACGTCGTTTTATGCCTCCTGGTTAAATCTTATTTCCTCGTCTGAGTACTTTAATCTAGCCTTTTTGTAATAAATTATAAATGGCTTGTCGGTACTCGTCAGCGTAAAGTTTTTATACAAGTTTTTATTTATCCTCTGTTCCCGCTACTGTTTACAAGGCTTAGGTTTGGCTGTAAGGCACCCAGATGATGGCTCCTAACTAGGTCTGCATTTCTGAGTGGTTTTACAATTTGTTCCCGATCCTCTCTCTTCATTAGTATAATAATAATATAACATATATATCAAAGTCACATCGATCAAAAACTTTTTACAAATTTTTTACTTATTTATACATTTTAAAGCCAACCATTAAAAAAATATATAGAATACATCAAGAAGACACTCCCTGCTTTGAAGAATTGTAGAGAACAACAAATTTGCGGCCCAAAAACTGAACATTTTTATAAATATTTATGAAGTCGGCTAGCCTATGAAGTCATATTAGTGTCAATAAAAATAGAAGAAAAATCTCGAAATTTGAAATTTTTTTATGGTAAAATTCAAAAGAAAATGTGTTCTTGGAGACGGAAATTGCCTGTTCCGAAGCTGTTCCGATCAGTTAGTTGTTTTTTATTTGGAGTTAAAGATTCTTTTCCCCAAATTAGAAGAGAAGCTGTTGACTATATTTCAAATGGCTCTGGAACGAAATAGCGATGTACAAAATAGCGACGTACGAAATAGCGAATAATGAAATAGCGACTATCAAAATAGCGATGTAATGAAAGAGCGACTATCAAAATAGCGATGTATCAAAATAGCGTTTGTAACAAAACAGCGACATATCAAAATAGCGATGTATCAGAATAGCGACAATCAAAATAGCGATGTATCAAAATAGCGATGTATCAAAATAGCGATGTGTCAAAATGGCGATGTATCAAAATACCGAATCAAACTAAACCGAATCGAATCAAACCAATCAAACCGAAACGAACCGAAATGCGCTATTATATCCTGCGGTATTTTGACTATTGGTACCAGCTTATGTTTTCAAAAAAAAAACTTCCCTGATTCTTTTCTGGGATCCTAGAGGGTTTGAATCCGAACCGAACCGATCTGAAACGAATTGGATTTATACTCTCTAGTATTCCGGAAAAAAAGTCTGGAGAGTTTTTTTTGAAAAAATATGCTGGTTCGGTTCCGTTCGGTTCGATTCAGTTCGGTTCGGATTCACACCCTCTAGGATCCCGGGAAAGAAGTCAGGAAAGTTTGTTTTTTGAAAAAATTTCTTAGAAAAAAAACCCTTTAGTCGAGCTATATGCCAAAACGGAGCCGAAATATCGCTATTTTGATAGTCGCTATTTTGTTACATCGCTATTTTGATAGTCGCTATTTTGATAGTCGCTATTTTGTTACATCGCTACTTTGATAGTCGCTATTTTGTTACATCGCTATTTTGGTACATCGCTATTTCGTTACAATCGCTATTTTGTTGCATCGCTATTTTGGTAGTCGCCCTTTCATTACATCGCTATTTTGATTGTCGCTATTTCGATACCGCTATTTTAATACTCGCTATTTTGTACATCGCTATTTCGTTCCAGAGAAGGGAAGGGCTTAGTAAGTCAAAATGTCCACTATCAAGATTACCTGAAAAATTTAGGTAAATGCTTTCGGGGTGGTTACTGCGGCTGACAACTTGAGGATGTTCTGTAAATGTTACGATTTCATCAAAAGATCTTGCAGGTGAAAAATAAAAATGAAAATTTAATTTATAAATATCTGATAAAGCAAGACATTCAAAAGCTGTTGCGTAAGTACCATTTTTTGCCATATCTGAGATATAATCTTCCTTTGAAGTGCTCTTGTTTTTATCTTGTAAGAAATTTTGAAAAATATTCCAATGATTTGAAATGGCTCTGGAACCTTAAACGACACCATACCTTTAATTTCTGACCAGCCCAATCAATGCCTTTTATGTAACAAGTCTTTTAAAACCAAAAATGGCCTTAATATACACAAGTCAAAAGTCCATAAGGATTTTGGAGTTCTAAATTTAAATTTCTCATTAAGTAACATATCAGATATTGACAATCATAAGTCCCAAATTAGCTCTTCACCTCTTGGAGAAAGAATCAAATCCCCTAATTCTTCAAAATGTATAAATAAAATTGAATGTTCTATCTGCGGAAAGCTTTTTCAAGGTGAAAGAGGTTTGAAACAACATAAATCAATTAAACATATTTCAGAAGAAATGACTGACGATTATATTTTAAGTAGTGAAAGAATAAACGAATATTTAGCACAACTTAGATCTGCTGTCCCAGTAATTCGCCGCATTCCAAAAGGTGCTCGTTCCAGTATAGCAAACGAACTATCAAGCCTTTTAAGAAAATGTATATCCGAAAACTCTTCCCGATCATGGTTTAATTTGTTTCTGTTCCCTTATGCTGTTTTAAGGCTTCCTGAAAAATCAAGAAAAAATAAAAAGCATTCTTTAACCACTTTAATAAAACAAAATCTATCATTATGGATAAAACAAAAATTTCTATCAAACAAGTTACTTCAAGATTTTTATAAACCTTTGCAGTCAAAGTCAAAACCAAAAATTAAGAAATCCAATGTCGACCATTTAAAAAATAAAATTAAAAGCAAACTTTCTGAAAACGATGTCAATGGAGCTATACGACTACTTTGTTCAGAAGATACATTAGCAAACAATAATTCAACTACATTGGAAAAACTGGAAGAAAAACATCCATCTGCTCCACTGAATGAAGTTTTTCCGGATCCACCTGACCAAAATTTTTTTCATAATAATATTTCCAATTCCTTTAGATCAGGATTATCTGGTGGTTTAGACGCCCTTCGTCCGCAACATTTGAAAGACTTAATTCAAAAGGAACTAGGTAACACATCGCATAATCTTAATGAAACAATTTGCTCTTTTATTGATTTTGTTTTAACTGATTCCCTTCCAAATTCAATCCGTCCAATTTTTTTTGGAGCATCACTATGTGCATTAAACAAAAAAGATGGCGGTATACGCCCTATCGCAGTTGGTATGTTTTTTCGCAGGCTTGCTGCAAAATATATTTGCTCTAAGGTTTACTCACAACTCGGCAACTATTTTCGTCCTTATCAATTGGGTTTTGCTACGAAATCCGGCTGTGAAGCCACCGTCCATGCAGTTAGCCCAAAAATATTGTTAAAAGTTGATTTTTTCAATGCATTCAATATGATTAATAGAGGCGATATGCTACTTAAAGTAAAAGAGACTATTCCCCAATTTTATAATTTCATTTCTTCTTGTTACAGGGATAAATCATTTTTATCATTTAATAAGGAGCTAATTTTTTCTCAGCGAGGAGTGCAACAAGGAGCCCCTATAGGTCCACTTTTATTTTGCTTATCAATTCAACCTATCATTATTTCCTTAAAATCAGAAATAAACTTATGGTACCTAGATGACGGTAGCCTTGCTGGTGAGCCAGAAATCGTAGTAAATGATTTTAGAAAAATTCTTAAAGAATGTTCTTGCCTACAAGTAAATTTGAAAAAATTTGAGTTATCTTCTCTTTCTAAAGATTTTAGAATTAATAATTTTGTAATACAAAATCCTGAGCTTTCATCAATATTACAAATAGATAAAGATGACCTAACACTTTTAGGAAGCCCTTTTTCTAATCAATCTACTTTTGACTGTTTACAAAATAAAATTAATATTTTTAATAAATTATCAAAAAAACTATCTTTAATTGATTCACACTCTGCCTATTATCTTTTAAAACATTATTTTGCAGTACCTCGAATAAGTTATTTACTTCGCTGGAAAGTCCAAAATCTTTTATCAGATTTTGATAAAAATTTCAAAATAACTTTGGAAAATATTACCAACTGCCATATAGGTAACACTGCTTGGTCTCAATGTAACATTCCCATAAAAATGGGAGGCCTCGGCATTCGTGATGTTTCTAGTCTTTGTTTTTCTGCATTCCTTGGCTCAGTCAATGATGCTTCAAATCTTCTTAAAACTATATTATCACCTGAAATTTTAAGTTATCCTGACTGTGATTTCAAAGAAGCTTTTGATTTTTTTACTTCTTTTTCTAATATCAATAATATCCCTTTCAATAATGTCTATCGTCAAAAAGATTTTGATAATATAATTTGTCGCTCTAAATTTGATACAATTTTTAATTCATCCAGTGATCCCAAACATCATGGTAAGCTTCTAGCTCTGCAAGAACCGGAGAACAACGCCTGGTTACAGGCTCTACCTTCGCCTGCTCTAGGGAACCTTTTGGATGATTCCACTTTTCGTATTTCCATCTCGTTACGTTTGGGCCAACCTTTGTGCGAGATACACGACTGCACTTGCGGCAAAACCGTAGACATTTATTAGCACCACGCCCTAAGCTGCTAGAAAAGTGCAGGTCGTTTATCTCGCCACGGGTTGCTCAACAATATTATCAGGAGGGCTCTTGTATCTGCAGGAATACCCTCAGTGCTTGAACCTCCTGGTATGTTCAGGGGAGATGGAAAGCGAGTAGATGGTTTGTCTTTGTTTCCCTGGTGCAGAGGAAAATCCCTAATTTGGGACGCCACTTGCAGAGATACTTTTGCATTTTCTTATCTTGACAAAACATCAATAAAATCAGGAGAAGCTGCCCGTAACGGAGAAAAACAAAAGCAAAAAAAATACGAAGAGCTGGAAGCCAAAGGGTACATTTTCGTACCCTTTAGCGTCGAAAAATTGTTCAAAAATTATCAAAATTAATAAACAATAAAAATGCAAATTGCTTCATTAAACAACAAATCGGTCTTGCAATTCAACGCGGCAACGCAGCTTCAATTCTAGGAACAATCCCAGACGATACTGGTTTAGAGGAAATTTTTTATTGTTGATGTTTCCTTTTTTTTTTTCTTTTTTTTTAGTTTTACAATTTTATTTATTTCTTTGATTTTATTATTAATTTTATCAATTGTTATACATTTATTATACCTTGTTTTATGTAAAAAAAATAAATAAATTATTCCTACTCTTCGACGCGCTAGTATTTATTTTTGTAATCTCTCTTCTTTCTACACGCTTCGGCGGTACATATACTATTTCCAAAGCTTCCATTTTTGTCTGATTCACTCCTAATGGCTCCTAACTACGTAGATCTGCATTTCTCAGTAGCTTTGTGTTCCAAATTTTTAAAAATATATCTTCTTTATATATAAAAAAGCAATACTTTTAGGCATGTGGCTTCACCTTGGTTACCGGAGGCATGCTAGTCCTCTTCGACTCAGAAAGGATCCTCCTATCTAAGCTTCTCGCCACAGGTCCGTTCACGGATTTACCGCAACCATTTTTTTACTACTTGGCAGTAGGCTTGGCCTTAATGGGCTTGGTCTTGGCGGGCGCTGGAATTTTGGGATGCTGGGCTTCCTGTTTGTCGAACTATTGTTTGCTGACATTTGTAAGTATTTTTACGGTATACACTTTCTAAGTGATGATTACATCATTACACTTTCTGTTCCTTTACAACGTCTATACATATCAGGAACAATTTTAAGAGATTACTATATTATTCCCATTTAATACTAATTTTTTAATAGTACTTTTTAATAGTAATGGTGGTACTAGTTAGCGAATGTGCAATCTACCTAGTAGCCTGGATGTGGCCACAATGCGTGGGTTTGGGCATCGATTCAGACACACTGACCAAAGCTTTACAAAGGAACTATGGAGTCAGTGGACAGGATCAATTTACTGCTGCAGTTGATTTGGCACAAAGCACTGTAAGTATTTTTCGAACTTCTAAAGTAACATAACCAAACAGTCTATTTGATTAAAAAACAAAAATATCAGCCTTGAAAACAGTTTTTTTTAATATCTCAGAAATAAAAGCTTTTACCAAATTTTTGGGTCTAATAACACAAATTATTGAGAAAAATATGTTCTACCATATTGCTCAGTTAAAAAGTTAGCATATTTTCAATTTTTAAACTGTCAAAAAACTATCATTAGCAGTGGCGAAGTTAGCTCTCCAATTTTGGAAGCCAACTGCGCTAGCGGGGCAACAGCGCAGCAGACGAAAATTTTTTTGGGCGAATTCACCATTTTGTTAAAAAAAAAATTTTTGGCTGCATTCACCATTTTGTCAACATAATAATAATAAAACTATTAATTATAGGTATAAATATGCCTCGCGAAAATACAGTGGGAAAAACATTCAAACAGATAGATAGATTCAAATAGATAAAAGTATTGTTAGAACGTATTACGTTTCAAAGATTGTTCAGCAACTCAATTCTTCGGTCCTTTAGGAGGCAAACTTGTCCATGATATCGTTATCATAAAAATTTTTGGGCAATAAGTTCTAATATATGTTTTAACCTTTTCAAACATAAAAAAAACTTCTCTCAAGCGACACACTCAGAGATGGAATTGTAAGAATCAGACAAGACAAATAAGGTATAAAATTGGGTGCAATTTAAAATTTAGGCTTAAAATGCAATATTCAAAGTTTGTAGCGGTCGCGTACACAGTGAAGTGGACAGTACGAATCGTGTCCTTCCACGTCCAAATGACCAGAGACAAACCAAAACACACGAAAGCTACGATGCAATTGCAATAATTCGACTATCGAATATCGATCGTTCATTCCGATCGTTGTTCCTTCTTCGTTCCCGTCTTCGCCTAGATTAACAATGTTGCCACTTTTCATCAAATTTACGGTAGGTTTGAAATTTGCAGTTTTATAATGATCGAAAACTATTATAATCATTCGAATAAAATTTAGTTAGCATTGAAAAATATTGGGACGCCTTCAATCAAAAATTTTTTTGGGGGGCTAATTAATAAATTGAGGGGGCTTAGCCCCCCCCTTAATTTCGCCACTGATCATTAGCATTAATGAATTTTGACTAAAATCTAATCAGCTCGTTACAGTATCGAACATTTTTTCCCTGAAAATCTCATGAAAATCAGTTTAGCGGTATAGGAGCTATCGTCTTACTGACATACATACTCACACACACACACACAAAGACAGACATGGCTTTGTAGGTCCAACTACACCCAAATAAGACATTTAAGGTGTTTAATGAAAAAAAGATTTTCTTCGAAAATAATACCTTCTCTAGCCATTGCTCTGCGGGCTAGAAAGGTAAAAAAATTTCGTTTCTGATAACCAATAATTTTTTCTCGTCGGTTTAGCAAATACTAATTCTGAAATTCCTGAATATTATAAGGAACTTCCACAAATTACAAATATGAGGAATATTAACATTGACGTCATTTTTGTTTTTAAGGCTGTGGAGAAGTGTAAATGTAAATTGTCACTTGGTGTGTATAGCGTTCCAACATATTCCTTAAAGGCTTGTATTTTTACAGTTACTTATGGGGGGTCAGGGGGGTCTTATGGGAGGTCAGACGTTTTTTTATGATATTTTCAAAATGGCACTACCGATTTCCGCGAAAATTCAGTGAAATATTCTCAGACACCATCCCGATATTCCACCAAAGTTTTGTAACGAAGCAACATGATTAAAAGGTTAAAATCTTCAAGATTTGGCATTCCTTATTTTGAATTTAAATTACCCGCCATGTACCACATGGATACTGTTATATTTGACATGTATTTGACTTTGTCAACTGTGATTGTCACATTCGCTTCTGCTTTAAACTTAATTTTAAAAACAATGTCAAAACCGGCTTCATTTAAAAAAAAATCAAATATTTATGAACCGTCATTCCAACTTCAATATTTTAAAGCTGTGTCGTAACGTGACCATCAACAAAGTGGAGGATCGTGGCCTGTTGATAGCCCTGCCTAACTTTAAAATCAGGAGCTACAGAGGTGTCGGCATACTACCGGCTACCCTAGGTTTCTGGTGAGTGCAAGAGAGCTATGAATGATCGGCAGCATGGGTTTCTTTTAGGATACTCAACAACAAACCTATCAGGCTATAGCTATCAGAAAACTCTGTTGGATGCCTCTGCAAATAACATTCAAGTCGATTGTATTTATACAGACTTTTCAAATGCTAAACTAAATGCATTTTGTTTTGGTAATAGTTTTTTAAACTGGTTGTCTAGTTCACTTTATCGGAAGAAAACAGTAAAAATTAACAACTTAGTATCCGATCAAATCAACGTCCTATCTGGCGTTCCGCAGGGATCGCACTGTGGTCCCATGCTATTTAATCTATTTATTCATCATATAGATAAATTTGTCAAGTATGCACTTCTCTTCGGATTTATTGATGATTTCAAGGCATTCAAATGAATTCGGTCTAACGCTGACTGTCAGTTGTTACAATCTGATGTTGATGCTATATTTCATTGCTCTAATTCAAATGCGTTAACCCTAAATATCAACAAGTGTGTTTGTATTACCAGAAAAGCATCATCTATTCAATTTAACCATTATATGGACTCTCTGCCACTAAAAAGAGTAAATTAAATTAAAGATCTTGGAGTTTTGCTTGAAGGTTAGGTTTTATCATTAGGGTTACTGCGGATTTAGATCCGTTTGTTTTTAAGATTTTTTACGATGCCTTTGTTGGTAGCTTGTTCGAATATGCAAGGCCAGTTTAGTCCCCTTTCTATAGAGTCAATGTACATAAGGATGAAAATAATCAGAATAAATTTCTTAGAATTGCGGAATTTAGACTGCAGATTCCAAAAGTTAATAATCACACCAATTATGATGCCGTTATGGATATATTTAAGTTAAATTAACTTGAAATGCGCAGAGTAAACTATAATTTATGGTTGTAACATTGATTGTCGTTTTTTGCTATCAAGTTTAAACTTTAGAACAAATCCTAGGACTAGATCAAATGTTTTATTTTATATTCCCTATAGGGGCACAAATTTTGGCTTGCATAGTCCGTTAGTGCGTATGCAAAAATCATTAAATGTGTTTAATTTAGATATAAGTGGTGAAATTAACGAATTTAAAAGTAACCCTAAAAATACTTATCCTATTTTTTTTTTCTAAAAAGCATTTAGATATAGTACATATACTTTCGCACCCTCAGACACAACTCGAAATTTAGACATTTTTACTTTTAGTGATAAAACGACAAAATTAGACGCCCTCTATCAATTATCCTCCTACCTAGTTATAATGCCTACATAAATTTGATGTTGGAATCAAGAAATTTATATAATAAGAACTTAAAATAAGCATCTGTTATACCGAAATTATTTGACTTTTCTTTTGTTTACCTAAACTTAAGTTTTTGAGTTGTGTCAGTTTTGTTCTGAGAGTGCGTTTTGAAAAATGGTGGATTCCGTAAATAAATGATTAATAAATAAACCGTAAACGCATGACGTGGTAATAATAATATATCCTTTCATCAACTTGAATTAAGATATTGGATCATAAGAACCTTTCCTGTTTAAGAAGCAACTGCCAGTACATATCATATTTCCTTCTTTTAGTTTAACTGTTGTGGAATCGATTCAGCCAACGAATACGACACTTCACTATGGAGACTTCAAGCCCTGGGACCCTCTCTAGCAATTCCACTAACTTGCTGCGTCCTGGAAAATCAAAATCACAGCAAGGCATACTTAAACCCGATCCCAAAGGACTCAATGTTGTGCCAAGCTTTGGAAAAGCAGAGACATGAAGGCTACAGGCACATGAAGGTCAGTTTTATAATTATGTTGTTTTGAAACCTCTCTTTTTACTTATAAGATTTGAAGAGATTTGAAAGTTGGTTTGAAAAGCAATCCATTTTGATGCAGATACCTTTTGTAATAATTGACTTTGTTTTGCAGAGTTGTCAATCATATCTGGATCAGTGGTACCGAGAACACTACGTCATGTTTCTGGGAGTGGGCCTCGCAGTGGTACTTATAGAATTTATAGTCCTGCTGAGTACCATACTTACTTGCACCCGCGTTTACCATCACAATATGCAGGAGATACATGACAACGATAAAAACTCAAACGTTCAGGAAACCACTCATCAACATTTTGATTCTTCTCCAGATTCCATTTTCAACAAACCAAATTTTGCTGGGAATTCGAGTGGAGCATACACGAACGAAACCTATGCAATGACTGATGCTAATTTTAGACCAAACTACAGAATGCTGGACAGGACATGATGGTTGTTAAGGGGCATTTTTATGCCTAGGTACGTGTATGAGGTTGAACCTAATGCGATGTTGTGGTAACAGCTAAAACTGATTCTTCAACTGCTTATTTAGCCTTATCTATCATCGTTTTAAACTTACTTAAGAACTTTAACAACTGCAATGTTCCAGAAACCACTCATCGACTTTCAGATTCTTCCACAGATTCCATTTTTAACAAACCAAATTTTGCTAGAAATTCGAGTGGAGCTTACATAAACGAAAACTAAAACCATATCTGGATCAGTGGTACCGAGAACACTACGTCATGTTCCTGGAGGTGGGCATCGCAGCGGTGCTTATAGAATTTATAGTCCTGCTGAGTAACATACTATCTTGCACCCGCGTTTACCATCACAATATGCAGAAGATACATGATAACGATAAAAACTTAAACGTTCAGGCAACCACTCATCAACATTTTAATTCTTCCACAGATAATGCAATGTTATGGTAGCTGCCAGAACTTATTCTTCAACTGCTAATTTAGAACCAACACTTTTTTATTTTATAAGTCCACGACAATAATAAAAAATTCATAAACATTCTTTTTCTCCACGGATTCCATTTTTAACAAACCAAATTTTGCTGGAAATTCGAGTGGAGCTTACACAAAGGAAGCCTATGTAATGACCGATGAGCATTTTAGACCTAACTACAGAATGCTGGACAAGGCATGAAGGTACTTAAGAGGCATTTTTATACCTAGGTACGTTTATGAGGTTAAACCTAATGCGATGATGTGGTAGCTACCAAAACTGATTCTTCAATTGCTAATTTAGAACCAACATTTCTTAAATATATTTATAAAATCAATGACAGCAATAAAAACTCAAACGTTGAAGAAACCACTCATAAATATTTTGATTCCTCCACATCCTCCATTTTCAACAAACCAAATTTTGTTGGAAATTCGAGTGAAGCTTACCCAAACTGCATAATGCTGAAATGGGCATGTTGGTGCTTAAGGGGCATTTTTATGCCTACGTACATTTGTGGGGCGAAATCTAATACAAAGTTGTGTTAGCTTCCAAAATTGGTTATTCACTTACTCATTTATAATCAACATTTCTTTGATATATTTATAAAATCAATGAGAGCGAAAAACGTTCAAGAAACCACTCAATAACGTTTTGATTCTTCCACAGATTCTATTTTTAACAAACCACATTTGGCCTGAAAATCGAGTGGAGATTACACGAACAAAACCTATGCAAGGACTGATTCTAATTTTAGATCAAACTACAGAATTAGAAATTAGAGGTATTTTTATGCCTAAGTACGTTTATGACGATAAATCTATTGCGATGCTGTGGTAGCTGCTAAAACTATTTCTTCAACTGCTCAGTTAGAACCAACAGTTCTTTAGCGATAAAAACTCAAACGATCAAGAAACCATTCAACATTTTGAATCCACCACAGATTCTATTTTCAACAAATCAAATTTTAGTGGAATTTCGATTGGAGCTTACATGAACTAAACCTATTCAATGACTGATGCCAATTTTAGACCAAATTACACAATGCTGGACAGGGCATAATATGAGAGTACGAGTATGAGGTTAAACCTAATGCAATGTTGTCGTAGCGGCCAAAACTGATTCTCTAGTTGCTCATTTAGCCGTATCTATCATTATTTTCAATTTGCTCATAAGAATTTAACTGGGAATACAAGTGAAGCTAAAACGAACGAAACCTATGCAATAACTGGTGCTAATTTTTGGCCAAACTACAGAATGACAGGACATGATAGTGGTTAAGGGACATTTTTATGCCCAGGTACGATTATCAGGTTAAACCTAATGCGATGTTGTGTCAGCTGCCAAAACTAGTTCATCAACTGCTGATTTAGAACCAACATTTTAAACTATATTCATAAAGTCCATAAAACAATAAAAACTCAAATTTTCAAAAAACCACCCATCAACATTTTGATTTCTCCATGGATTACATTTTCAACAAATTAATTCATCTCGGAGTTCGAGTAAAGCTTACACAAACGAAACCTATGCAACGACCGGTGGTAATTCTAGGCTGGGTCAGTTTTCACGGTCGTACAACTCGAGCGCCGCACGAGAGCGGCAATCTAGCTAAGTTAGCTATTAGTATATTTTAATACAAATTAAAAAAAAAATAGAGACAAGACAACGTTTAAACTATATTGCACAAACTGGCGAACACTGGTCGATGTTCCAAAATAGGTGGAATTTAATAGATTTTTTTTTGAACGCATGGACCCAAAATTATTTTATGTATAGCCCAAGCAAACGTGCGTTGACGAACAAACTTAAGTTTTGTTAAAAAGTATTACGAATTAGAACAACAATTGTAAAAATGTAGGTTCTCCAGAACGTCTGTATTCTTACAAAAATCATAAAAACCATGATGATACTGGCTAAGGTATCCTTACTAAAAATATATAGGTACAACAAAATTTGGAAAGCTAGTTTCGTAGCAGTAACTACCAACCAAACAAGTACCGGCCATTTTTTCTGAGATTTAATAAAAAAACGAGTTTAAGGAATTCTTAACTATATCCCTATTTATCCAGCTTCCTAAAGTATTTTTTCTGTTATATAGAAGCCACCGTTTAAAAACTACGCGAAAAAAATCTTTCAAGCGTTCTTGTGCCATTTTTTTACATGTACAGATGCTTTCACCAATAATGTCGAAAAAATTACCCTGATAGATCTGATACAGTTTTAACGATTAGGCACCAAGGCGGATGGATTGGCCATTTACTCACAGTGGCGGCGTGGTATAAAACTTTGGGGGGTGCACACAAAAAATTAGATATTTAGTTAGATATTAGTTATCTATTATTATTGTTTTTATAAATAAATAATAAATGTATCATACCCAGTTTTTCATTTTCACGTTTTGTATTGAAAATGTGGCGTCTGTCCTTTTTTGAAATATATTCTTCAATCACCAATTTATTAAACTTTAGAATTTCTTGAATCAGGGCAGTTAATCTATTCTCACCCATTGCGTAAACAGTGGCGGATCCAGGATTTCTGGGGGGAGGGGCCAAAGTGGCAGCAAACGTCAAAATATTTTTTATTAGCGGTTTTTAATAGATCTGAGGTTTAAAATTTAGTATCTAAGATTTTTTAAACCCAAGCGACTTTAATTAAGTATAATTTGTGACAAATTTAAAGTGCACATGATGTGCTGTAACAGCCAACGCTAACCGCTGACGCGAGCATTACTCGGTGCGGGCATCGATTCTCGCAATTTCTGCATTAGAGCACAACCGAAGCATTATACTCGTTTCTGACCAAAGTAAGGCTCAGATTTTATGTGCTATAAAATTCTATAGGGACATGTCGTCCCCTCTTTCTATATTTCGTAATTAGAATGCGGAATAACATCTACGGTGCACAGAATTTGGGTCCAAGCGCGAGCGAGCCGGCCTACACATCCATCATCCACCTCATCCGGGTTTAAACACGAATAAAAGGTACATACCGAGAATTAATTTCTAGTTCGTATTCAAGTCTTTCTGTGTTCTTTTCTGCATACTCGTGTATTTCTGCCTAAATTTGGAAAATGCCAAATGCAGAAATGGCGCGCAGTTCTCGGAAATTCTTTTTCCCTCCACAGTAAAGCAAACATTAGAGAAAGCTGGACCGATATCAAAATTCTCTTTTAATTTCTTAAAAAATGGTACATAGAGGTAAACATCTAACCATGCGTGTATTAATCCTTTTATTTCAAAAGGGTCTTTTATCATTTTGCATAAAAAAGAAGTTTGCATATACATAATATTCCAATACACACGGTAATTCCCAATTCATGATGCAAACATGAGGCCTTGAGGCACTTAAGCAAAAATCAGGTTGGTTGCTTTCAAACACATATGCATATTATTTCCATATAGTATAAATTATGGCAATACCTACCTTACGATGCATAATTCAGACATATTTGAAATAGCAATGTCAATGGGTATAAGTCTTTCCTTTTTCCGGTCCTTAAGATAAAATGTCCCGATTGGTTATACTTTTACGCATACATATTATTTTTTTCTTGTATTCGCACGTCAAATCATCGGCTCAGAGTTCACAAAAACTCTATGTAAAATTGGTGTCTGTGCATTTGTCGTACCTTGGGTAACAGGGAGTATTGGAATATTACGTATATGGAAGTTTGATACATATTTTTCATCATCATAAATTATTTGGTATGTTTCTTAATTTAATTCTATTTTACTTTGCCTGATAGATGATGTATTTTTCTATAAATAATCGTAACAATAACTTTTTGTATTAATCGAATACGAAATAGTAAATTATACTTAAATAGTCAATTATACTAATAAAAATATAATATATTTTTTTTAACAAAAATAAATAAATTATGCTGGTTTTCGCCTAACAATTACAGAAACATTTTAAAAATGAACTAAGCCTAATAATTTTCTATTCAAATTTTTCCAATTCTGATTGCTACAAACTTTTTACTGCTGGTGAGGGTTACTACTGGTGAGGGAGAGCAGATTTCTTTGAAATTATGGGAATTGCAAAAGGAATTTTGTGGCCCTTTTCAAACCATATTTCAAGAAATAATTAAAAGTTAGCATAAATTAGATTTCTTTTGCCCACATTTGCAAACAAACAAGTCATTTTTTGGTCCTCCATTTTTTAGGGCCTAATGTGTAGTATCCGTAAACATAACGAAAACTCGTGAATGTATACAGATTCTTCTGAATTACATTTTAAAGCAAAAATAAGTATAATTTGTGACAAATTTAAAGTGCACATGATGTGCTGTAACAGCCAACGCTAACCGCTGACGCGAGCATTACTCGGTGCGGGCATCGATTCTCGCAATTTCTGCATTAGAGCACAACCGAAGCATTATACTCGTTTCTGACCAAAGTAAGGCTCAGATTTTATGTGCTATAAAATTCTATAGGGACATGTCGTCCCCTCTTTCTATATTTCGTAATTAGAATGCGGAATAACATCTACGGTGCACAGAATTTGGGTCCAAGCGCGAGCGAGCCGGCCTACACATCCATCATCCACCTCATCCGGGTTTAAACACGAATAAAAGGTACATACCGAGAATTAATTTCTAGTTCGTATTCAAGTCTTTCTGTGTTCTTTTCTGCATACTCGTGTATTTCTGCCTAAATTTGGAAAATGCCAAATGCAGAAATGGCGCGCAGTTCTCGGAAATTCTTTTTTCCTCCACAGTAAAGCAAACATTAGAGAAAGCTGGACCGATATCAAAATTCTCTTTTAATTTCTTAAAAAATGGTACATAGAGGTAAACATCTAACCATGCGTGTATTAATCCTTTTATTTCAAAAGGGTCTTTTATCATTTTGCATAAAAAAGAAGTTTGCATATACATAATATTCCAATACACACGGTAATTCCCAATTCATGATGCAAACATGAGGCCTTGCGGTCCTTAAGCAAAAATCAGGTTGGTTGCTTTCAAACACATATGCATATTATTTCCATATAGTATAAATTATGGCAATACCTACCTTACGATGCATAATTCAGACATATTTGAAATAGCAATGTCAATGGGTATAAGTCTTTCCTTTTTCCGGTCCTTAAGATAAAATGTCCCGATTGGTTATACTTTTACGCATACATATTATTTTTTTCTTGTATTCGCACGTCAAATCATCGGCTCAGAGTTCACAAAAACTCTATGTAAAATTGGTGTCTGTGCATTTGTCGTACCTTGGGTAACAGGGAGTATTGGAATATTATGTATATGGAAGTTTGATACATATTTTTCATCATCATAAATTATTTGGTATGTTTCTTAATTTAATTCTATTTTATTTTGCCTGATAGATGATGTATTTTTCTATAAATAATCGTAACAATAACTTTTTGTATTAATCGAATACGAAATAGTAAATTATACTTAAATAGTCAATTATACTAATAAAAATATAATATATTTTTTTTAACAAAAATAAATAAATTATGCTGGTTTTCGCCTAACAATTACAGAAACATTTTAAAAATGAACTAAGCCTAATAATTTTCTATTCAAATTTTTCCAATTCTGATTGCTACAAACTTTTTACTGCTGGTGAGGGTTACTACTGGTGAGGGAGAGCAGATTTCTTTGAAATTATGGGAATTGCAAAAGGAATTTTGTGGCCCTTTTCAAACCATATTTCAAGAAATAATTAAAAGTTAGCATAAATTAGATTTCTTTTGCCCACATTTGCAAACAAACAAGTCATTTTTTGGTCCTCCATTTTTTAGGGCCTAATGTGTAGTATCCGTAAACATAACGAAAACTCGTGAATGTATACAGATTCTTCTGAATTACATTTTAAAGCAAAAATAAGCTTATATATTACCGCATGACGAAAAAGAAAATAAAGGGCGGCCTACTATATTTAGCATAAAAAAAAGTTATACAAATGTCATGTTTTGTAAAATCAGATACACCCTCACGTATACGTATAAACGACAAAACACAAAAAGCCTTTTTCCTCGCAGTAACTACAAGTTACCAGGTAACCTGGTTACTCGTTTTCTGTTTTTCTTCGCTGAGTAACACTAACTATGACGTCACGAGTAACCACACAGTGTAACCAGCCTAGCAGACGTGGTTGCTGAAATATTTTGAGGTTAAGATCGTTTTTTTTTTCAAAATGTTTGATTTTAACATATATATATATATATATATATATATATATATATATATATATATATATATATACAGTGAAACCTCCCATAAGCGGACACTTACGGTTCCGTCGATTTTGTCCGCTTATTGGAGGTGTCCGCTTAAGAGAGGTAACTGCGAAATTTTCCGCTGCCTGAGATTTTCCGACATTAAAATTTTCGGCGATCTTTCGTGTTGGTAGATGTTCCTTCCATGAAACGTTA
Source organism: Aspidapion aeneum (assembly GCA_963576565.1). NCBI lineage: Eukaryota > Metazoa > Arthropoda > Insecta > Coleoptera > Brentidae > Aspidapion > Aspidapion aeneum. The sequence continues at coordinate 65,554,770 of OY755040.1, read as the reverse complement.
ACAATTTCCATTTTTCCACATAAAATAAGAAGTTTTTACCACAGAATACCAAAGGAGCACCCTGTTTCCACCCCGATTCAAAAAACGCATCAGGTAACGCTGCATTTAAAACTGGTGCAAATCCATGGTGGAAACAATGAATTATTTGCTGCATTTCGGAAATTGCTGGTAAAAACAAAAACAAACAATTTCAAATGTCATCCACAGCTGACTGTCTGACGTCATACAACGGTTACTCCGAGTAACCGTGACGTCATTTCGAGTAACTTAAATGAGTGACTAGTAACCTCGAGGAAAAAGGCTTAAAGAAGAATGGGTCCATATTTCAACGTTGCATAGTTGTCAAGTGAGCTAAAATGTGTGTACCTAAATATTTGAAATAGCAATGTCAATGGTATATTTGCGACATTATTCATATATCCGATAATACTAATAATTGGTATTTTAAGCAAGAAAAATTAAATTTTAAAAACTAAGTCTAAAAGTTTTTTTACATATATTTTAAGAAAGAATAGCTAGGTGAATATCATCCGCATGATTTTTATGGTTTTTGCAATAATACAATTCTGGAGAAGCTTAAATGTTACGATCAATTGTTCTAATTCGTAATACTTTTTAACATAACTTTTTATAGCCAACTATCGTTTGGTTTTGACATAAAAAATACTACAGAACGTGTCAACTATTGTCAACTATTGTAAGAAGATTAGGCCATATATAATAAAATTTTGGTTTTATGCGTGAAAATAATATATACATTAAATTCCACATACAGGGTGAGGAAAAAGTACCGGGACCCCTAAATATCTCGATAACTAAGAGTTATTTGCAAAAATGGTCTAAATAAAAGTTTTAGGATTGAATTTGTTCTATTTGGTCGTGACATTGACATTGACGTATCTGTCAGCATTAGGAGTTTTTCGAAGGTCAACTTTAAAAATTTAAATGAAAACCATATTTTTTTCTTTTACCATTCGATGGAGAATAAAAATCTACGTTTAAAATGACATTGTAATTTTGTGTCAGAATGACATTTCGAAGAATATAAATTAAATAATTGTTCTTAAAGTGGCCTTAACACTTTAAGAAACTCGTAGATTATTTAATTACCCCTGTATTTTATTATGCGTGTAGCTGTGACAATGACATTATATCTTAATATTGTGTCAAAACAAATCGCAAATTGTTTCTTGATGAAGGGGTCCCGGTACTTTTTCCTCACCCTGTATTTATAAAAATCGAGTAATGTAAGACGGCCAGTACTTTATAGGAAACAAAGCCTGACATTGATTGTTTAATTTTTGGTTATTATTTTTGTTTGTCTTCCCTGGTTTCGCCGTTGTTTGATGGACTCTCCATCAAACAACGGTTCAGTGGCGTGTCGTATTGGGGGCCAGGGGGGGCGAACCATCCCCCCCCCGCCCCTCTGCGCTTGGTGCCCCTGGCGCCCTTTGAGAAAAAAATAGAAAAACTAAATTTAACGCAAAAACAAATAGTTGTAAGTTATTTGACTCCCATACCTATATTTGCGCCCCTTAAGATCTTCGCCCCCCCCCCGCCATTTTATCCACGACACGCTACTGCAACGGTTTCGCATTGGCTCGAGATGTTGTTTTACACCGTCTGAAGGTACCTAAACTATATATATTTATGTATTTAGAAATAAAAAGTTATGCTGACTATCTTGAGACTATTATTATTAAATAGATCTTTAGACTGTGTTAAAACCACATTTTTAAAATAAAAACGAGCCGCCAATGCGAAACAGAGGAAAACATGTCAAAAATTGTAACCAAACTATACAAAATCAATTGCATAAAGCTTGCTTTACGATGACGGACTTTAGTTGGGGCTAGTGCCACCTGCCAAGCAAAAAGTTCTTCATGACGTGGCAAAACAAGCTCTACAAAGGGCTAGAAGCGGCCCCGAGTTTAAGCCAAACTACAGAATGCTGGACAGGGTATGAGGTTGTTAAGGAGCATTTTCATGTCTAGGTTCGTTTATGAGCTTGAATCGTAGCTTGAATATAATGCGATGTTGTGGTAGCTGCGAAAGCTGATTCTTCACCTGCTCATTTAGTCTTACCTTTTATTTCATGAAAGTTAATCATGAACTATACCAACTGAATTGTACACGAAACCATTTATAAAAATTTTGAATTCTTTACGGATTCCATTTTTAGCAATTCAATGTTTTCTGTGAATTTAAGTAGAGATTTCAATTACAAAACCAATGCTAACTAGATAATTTCAGGAATAATGGTTGTTCAAGAAAAAAATTTGTTACGAATATGAAGTTGTATACGTAATTGATTTTGTAGTTAAGATGGACAGTTGTTAAAGAAGATATATTTTTTTTAAATAAGTATGTAAATTTGTGCTGAACTCCGGGCACCATTACCAAAGAAATACCAAAAATGTAAAATAAATATAGATAAGTTTATATTGGACAAGATACGAAAGTATTGTTAGCCGGGATTCTTATAATTCTCGAGATAAGTTGTTCCTCACCTGAAGCATTTTAAAAACTAATTTCTCATTTTAAAAATAAATAGAGAAAAAATTCGAGAGGTTTAAAATGATGTACATATTTTATATTATTAGTTTATGCCAGTTGAGAAACTTCTAATTTGTCAAATGTTAATTTTTTTAAATAGTATATCTTTTATTTAAAAAAACAAAGTCTTTAAGTTCGTCATGATACTGTCCCCCTTCTCGTTAACCCATGTGTCACTTTTTAAAGGTAAAAATACACTTAGTTTTTATGTTTGTAATGATACCCTTTAGATATTGTATGAAGCATTATGAAAGATTTAGAAACAAATTTTAAATTCTTCAACTTTTTAAAACAATTACGAAAAGTGGGCAAAAGTAAAAAAATTGTCCGGAACCTCGTGACAGCTGTTTTTTTTTTGGGGAAAATTAAATAAAAACAAAAAAAAAATCACAAAAAATAAAGTTTGAACTCTAGCAGTTTTAAAAAATACCTTAAGCTTATAAATAAGACATTAACAAAAAAGAAACAAATCTTTTACGCTCGCTATCTCGATGTTCCAACTTTCGTTAACTCGAGCTTTGCGTTCCATTTCTCAAAAATCTGTGTGACAAAATAAGGGCATTAAAAACACTTTTTCGTAGTCTGTCACAATGAATTTTTTTAGAGAAAAGCATAACAAAAGATTTAGAACTAAATTTTTAAACCCAGCACTTTGGCCCACTTTTCGTCAAGCTTGACGAAATGTGGGACAAAGTTAAAATTTTTGTTCAAAACCCCAGTTTATGTTACAAATTTACAAAATATTAAATTTGAACTCTTTAAAAGTCTGTGTTAAAATAGTATTCTTTTTTAATTACAATAAAATTTTATGAAAAAATATCTAGACGTGCAGTTCTCTTTCATAAGAAAACACCTACGATGGAGTTGAGTGCCGAGCCATGACTGAAATGAATTTCGTAGCAATGTTGCTTTTACTGTTGCCATTTTAGCATTTATAGTCCAAATTAATATTGGCACAACAAAATCAAAACTGGGAATTGGTACAAGTACCTTATTTTTAAATAAATAAAAAACACCGATATATAAAATGTAAAAATTTTTAGAAGTATTTGGCAAACAAATTAGCTTACGCTAGGGTATACCAGAAAATAATTAGGTACGTCTATTTATATGTTTATCTTAAGAAGATTTAATATTATGTTCAGATTGTGTAATAAAAAAATATTATTATATTTATAAACTAGTTTAAAACATCTGACAATAAAATTGTTTAATCTTTATAAAACCATAGCCCCTAATTTATTTATTTAAATGTAATTAAATAAAATTCGACAAACAACAAATTTTCATTTATTCTAAAATGATTGATATGATTGTCAAAAGAGACTTGATAATAACTAAAACTAAAAAAATACGAATAATAATTACCAAATTACATGGAAAAAGCTAACATCCAAGAAGACATAAAAAATTAGTTTTATGGCAGAAGAAAAGGGAATAACTTTAACAATCCGTATCAACCACGTATTTTACTTCCAAACTAGAAAAGAAACACCGTTTGACCAACCCAAAAAAAAATATATTAAATAAATACCTATTAAATATACCTAATATATCTACTTATTTTAAATATAAAAAGAGGGTGCTTTCTTCAATTTTTTTAAATATTTCGATGCCAATCATAATTTCTATAATCTGTCATATCTTTTTTATTTTGCAAAAAAATCTGTTATTATATATTACAAAACAAAACAAATATTCTTAAAAACGGGAAAAATTTTTACTATTGTAGTAAAATAATAGCTTAATTCCTACCAATTTTTATTTTTAAAAAATCCAGCTGCATATTTTACTTTTTATTTTGGTAGGCTTCTTAATATTGGCAAAACAAAATCAAAACTGACGAAATATGGATCACTGACGAGAATTAGTACAAGTGCCTTAGAAACACTGATGTATAAAATGTAAAAATTTTTAGGAGTATTTGGGAAATAAATTAGGTTACGCTAGGGTATACCAGAAAATAATTAAGTATGTACATTTATATGTTTATCTTAAGAAAATGTGAGCTATGGTGATCCTAATTTTTTCGAGAAAAAAAAAGTTGCTCCGATTTCAAAATTTTTTATATATCTTTGCGTTTTAGACGATTTTGAAACTTTTTTGTTGCGCCGTCTGTCTGTATGTCTGTCTGTCTGTCTGTATGTCTGTCTGTAACGACCAACGCGCATAACTCAAAAACCGCTTGGCCGATTTTAATGAAATTTGGTACCTAGGCTGGGTCTTGGGTCGAGATGGTCCCATTTAAAAATGAACAAAATCCACCGAACACAAATCAAATAAAAGGGTGGGGGTAGATTTCAAAAATTGGAGTTTATGTGAAAATATGGCGTGTGTGATATCAAACGAAAGGTAATTGAGTCTGCAGTTAAACAAAATAAGTTTTAATTTATTTAAAAAAAAGGGTGGGGGTATATTTTAAAAATTAGGGTTTAAGTGAAAATATGGCGTGTGTGATATCAAACGAAAGGCAATTGAGTCCGGAGTTTAACAAAATACATTTTAGTTTTTGTTTTTTTTAAGGGTGGGGGTAGATTTCAAAAATTTGAGTTTAAGTCAAAACATGGCTTGTGTGGTATCAAACAAAAGGTAATTTAGTCTGGAGTTGAATAAAATATATTTCAGTTTTTAGTTATATTAGCTCACACGTACACTATAACTATAGTACCTAGTGTGAGCTTAGGGGCCCATATATTAGCAGAGTATTTTATGTTTAGATTGTGTATTCAAAAAAATATTAATATATTTATAAACTAGTTTACGGGTAGGCCTCGTCAGATGTCTATCAGGGGAAATGAATCGACCCCTGCCCTCCGTGGATTCCAGGTACTCTCCGACCCGGAGAGTTAATAATAATAATAATAATAATAAAGGTATTTTATTGATCATAAATAATATATAAAATAACTGACCAATTGGGCGAGGTTCAGTTCATCTGCCCAGCAACGACCAGATGCCCTGTTCTTCCACCTAACCCCTAAAACTACCTAACTTAAGTAAGAGAAGCAACAATCTTAAATTTTAAATATAAAATACATTAATCTATCCACAAATTTAGTGACTTTAAATTTCCAAATAAAAAAAAAATAAATATGTTGCGAGGCAAAGCAAGAATTTTGTTCTAAAGATAGAACTTTAAAAACGGCACTTCGGAAAGACTTCTTTGAGTTCATTGCGACAACGTCTTCGGGTAACCTATTCCATTCCTTCACAATCTGATATGTAAAAGACCGCTCAAAAAATGTACTATTATGTTTAGGAAAAGTTAATCTACCTCTAAATCTCAAATTTAAGTTATTCACATCGGTTCGATAGCGAATTTTATTATGTAGGTATTGTGGCGTTTTTTGTTTTATTATTCCAAATATAAGAATTAGTAAGTGAAGACGACGTCTATGAAACATATTAAGCCATTTACTTATCCTTAACGTGTGACTGATTCTCTTTCGTTTTCTGATGCCATGGATTAATCTTAAGCATGCGTTTTGTATCCTCTGTAATCTGTTAGCATCAATCTGTCTTAGACATGGGCCATATACTGTGTCACAATAGTTGAGTTGACAGCACGTAGCTCTCGCAGAGCAATGTTTTTAGCTTCTTGGATAAAATATGTCTTTGTTGGTATATCATTTTTAGGTTAAAGTATCCTTTTTGAAGACATCTACCTACATGTTCCGAGAATCGCAGATCCTGGTCCATAATCAAGCCGAGATTTTTGACTTTTTTGCTAAAGGGTATTGGTTGTGAGTCTAGTATAATTTTATTTTTTGCAGCAGCTTCAAACGCAACCCTACGGGACTTAGGCCCGAATGATATAAGCAGAGTTTTCGTCGCATTAAGTTGAAGGCAGTGTTTTTTAGATATCTCAGATATATTTGCCAAATCATAATTCAATGCAGCAATTGCCGTTCTGCTTCAACAGATTCAAAGGAAAGGTATCCCTGGGTATCATCGCAGTAAAAGTGGTGTTGGCAGAACTGAAAAGCCTTAAGGAACTGTGAAACATAGAGTGAATAAAGCAAAGGACCTAGTATCGAGCCCTGGGCAACGCCAGTCATAACTTTCAGAGGATTTGAACTTTCATTTGCATAACATACTATCTGCTGACGATTATCCAACATAGACGCGACCAGCTGATTTGCATATCTAGAGAAGCCCAGATATTTTAGAATTGCCAGCAAAAGCCCGTGATTTATTGTATCAAATGCCCTGCTGTAATCCAACAAGAAGAGAACTGTTAATTTATTTGAATCTGTAGCTGTAACGATGTCGTCCACGATTTTCGTTAGCGCTGTGGAACAGCTGTGATTTTTCCTGAAGCCAGATTGATGCATTGGTTCATTGGTCAAGTGAGTGTTTTCTTACATGGGTTTGAATTTGATTTTGCATAGCTGTCTCAAGGACTTTTGACAGGGTAGGAAGAATGCTAACTGGTCTTAATTGATTCAAATTTTCAGGGCTAGGTACTTTCGGTATTGGAATGATCCTTGCTTTCTTCCACTCTGACGGAAATACGGATTTTGTTAAACAGAAATTTATACAGTGAGTGATATATGGTAGCCAAACAGGAAGACACAATTCAAGGGTTGATTTATTAATACCATCTATCCCCACAGCATTTGTTTTGATTTTAGTTACTATTTGAATGATTTCTATCTCCGATACTGGATAAAAAGAGAAACTGGTGTCAATTAATTTATTTGAATCATAGAAGTGCAAAAGCTCGTCATCAGCAGGCAGTTTTGGTATACTATCAATAAAATGTTTGTTTATTATTTCCTCATTACTGATTTCTTCTGGAATTTTTTGCTTAGTTGAAAAATGAAAATGTTTTAAAGACGACCACATTTCTTTAACGCCCTTGACCTCTTGTGTTTTGAGATAAGCCTTTTTCTCTTTATTTACAGCTGATGTAATAATATTTCGCATTTGTTTGTAATTATTCCAATAATTTTCGTTTTTTGTTTGCCTGAAAAAAGCTTATCGCGGTCCTTTATCATAATTTTTAGAGTTGGTGTTAACCATGGAGCATAAGGTTTATTGATTCTATAAGTTTTATACGGAGCATGCAGATCCAAGAGTGATATTATATTTTTATTTAAAAAACTAATTTTACCGTCAATATCTTCGATGTGAAATATATTTCTCCATGGTATGGATCTAAGGTCGGCATCAAATTGATCTCTTCGCAAATTCTTAAAATCTCGCGCAGTCTTAAATATTTGTTGTTTTTTATTGAAATTAAAGTTTAGTGTGCATTGTATCAGTTCATGATCACTAATATTGACATTCAAGACCCCTGAAAATTTAATAATTTAATGTCAATATATAGTCAATTAGCCGTTTGGATGTCTGAGTGATACGGGTTGGTTCCTTTATTAGCTGGGTGAGTCCCAGAGATTCAAAAACATTGTAAGCCATTTTGGTGTCGCTATCTTCAAATGTAAGCCAATCAATATTAAAATCCCCCATACAGAATATATCCTCACTCTCAGGTAATAGTGTTGAGACCATTGACTCAAAGTATCCAAAAAAAGTTTTATATGAAAAATTAGGTGGTTTGTATACTACTCCAATTATACTTTCAAAATGATGGAATTTAATTTTTAACCATAGTTGTTCTATTTCACTGGCGGCTTCTAATCTTACGTATTTAATTCCAGTCCTAAGGTAAATAGCCACTCCTCCCCGATCTCTATCTAGTCTATCTTGTCTTATTAGATTGTAACCATCTATATGAACCATTTTATTTAAAATATGAGGTTTGAAAGAAACTTTCCGTTATCGCAATGACATGACATGACATGACAGTATTCGTTCGATCGCAGTTCAGTACGGTTATATTGCATCGTACCTGCATGATAGTGCTAACGAGGTCAAAGGCGGAGTTTGTTTTGTTTAAAAAAAACATCGCGCGCGAGATACCTGTGTTGAGAATCTATATTCAATGTGTATTATAAATAATATATCATGTTTAAAAGCAAAAAAAGTGTACCATCACCTGTGAAACTTGTTTTAAAAATTAGCGAAAAGCCCAAACATGCTAGAACACAAAATGAAGAAGTTTTATATAGCGAATGGAAAAACCCAAAACGAAAAAAATTCACTTAGTGTACAAGTGGATTATCTCCGAAGTCAACTGGAAAGTATGCAAAGAAAATTTGCAGATTTAGAGACAAAAGTCACTAAAAAAGAAGAGTCTGACATGGACTACATTACTGATGAGGACGATCTGGCAAGAGAAACTGAGTGGATCAGACAAAAAGGAAAAGGTTGGAAAAAACGTCGAATGGATACTTCACTCTCACCACCACAACAAAGCTCGGGCACTGGAGAGCCCTCCAATAAAACACAAAATGAAGAACCCCCAACTAAGGTTAAAAAAGCTCCATTACCTCCACCGACTATGGTAAATGGCGTAAATAATTTTAATGATATTTATGAAAAGTTAAATATCGTACAAGGAGTTAAAATAAAAGTTTTAAATAACGAAAATATTAAAATAAATGTACAAGACGCAGACAGCTATCGGCTGGTTACTAAAATGCTTAATGAAATAAAGCATCAATGGCACTCATACGAAAACAAACAAATAAGGCCAATTAGAGTAATAGCGAATAGGCTACACTTCTCATGTGACCCACAAAAAATTGTAGCTGATCTACAAAAAAAGGTTTTAAGGCACTGGAGGCCAGCAACAAACTCAAATGGAGAACAAGACAACCTCTTAACATGTTTATGCTCACATTCAGCCACGATGAAGATATCAACAAAATTTTTGAAATTTCCAGTATCCTTGGGATTGAAGTGGAAATAAAAGCACTAAAAACCTCAAAGTTAGTCCCTCAATGCAAAAGATGCCAATCTTATGGACACACGCAAAAATATTGCGCTAAAGAACCACGTTGCGTAAAATGCACGGGGAAACATCTTACTGTAGAATGCCCCAAACCAAAAGAATCTGAGCCAAAATGCATCCACTGTGGAGGCAAGCATCCTGCTAACTACAGAGGATGCCTTGTTGCTAAGGTAATACAAAAATTGAAAAATAAACCTAAGAAACCGAATCTCATACCAAACGTGAGTACAAATAGACAAAACCAACAGACAAGAAACACAGTCACACAAAACTCTGTGACAAGGACATACAGCCAAGTAGCAGCAACAGCTACTATACCTGATATTAATATCAGTAGTCAAAATACTATGGAACAAACACTACAATTAATTTTGGAGAAATTGAACAAACTTGATGAGCGATTAACTAAACTAGAAAGTAGCAATAACGGAGCTACCAATATGCCTCAAAATGGTCAGTAATCTTAGAATCCTAGCTTGGAATGCCAATGGTCTCTTGCAACATCAGCAAGACTTGCAAGTTATTCTAGACATAGAAAAAATTGACGTCTGTCTTGTGTCAGAAACGCATTTCACTAACCAGTCTCACATTAAATTTAAAGGTTATAAAGTGTATCATACAACTCACCCTAGCAATACTGCACATGGGGGAAGTGCTGTAATAATTAAAGAAAATATATCACACTATGAGGAGATGGGATATAAAACCATAGAGATTCAAGCTACATTAGTAAGTGTAAAAACCAAAACATATACATTAGTCATAAGTGCTGTCTATATACCACCAAGGCACTTACTAAAGAAAAATCAATATCTTAATTTTCTCAGAAAATTAGGAAACCGTTTTATAATTGGAGGTGACTTTAATGCAAAAAATACCTACTGGGGATCTAGACTGACGAACTCTAAAGGAAAAGAACTTTTGCAAGCTATTAGTGAATATCAATGTGAGCCGATATCAACTGGTAAACCCACATCCAACAGATCCAGGAAAAATTCCAGATCTAATTGATTTTTTTATAGTAAAAAATATATCTTTAAGTTTTGTAGATATAGAAGAAAGTTTTGATTTACACTCAGATCATTCACCTATTATTCTAACTCTTAGTAAAAACATAATAAAGAAAGAAGCAAATATCTCACTAGTTAATAAACTGACTGACTGGATTAGTTTTAAACAAAGTCTGTCAGAAAAAATAAACCTATCAGTACCATTGCAAACGCCAGAACAAATCGATAAAGAAGTTGATTATTTTGTTACAAATATTCAACAAGCAGCTTGGGAAAACAGTCCAAAACCAAAGAGAATTTTTAAGGGAAAAAACTATCCAAAGGAAATTAGAGACCTTATATTGGAAAAAAGGAAACTAAGAAGAAAGTGGCAACAAAGCCGTGATCCTCGGGACAAAACAAATCTCAACAACATGACGCAGCGCATTAGGCGAGAAATTCTAGTAATAAAAAATGAATCTATTAACCATTTTCTTAATGAGCTTACAGATGATAAAAATACCGACTATTCCCTTTGGAAAGCAACCAAAGATTTTAAAAGACCAATTATTCAAATTCCACCCATACGAAAATCTAACAACCAGTGGGCAAGGAGTAACGAAGAAAAAGCAGATATTTTTGCAAGTCATTTAGAAAAAACATTTCAGCCCCACGAAGCACCAGATGAACACTTTCATTTAAATGAACCCCATCAAATCGAGGACCATATTAAGCTTACATCACCAAAAGAAATATTAACAGAAATCAAAAATATTAATTCGAAAAAAGCCCCAGGGTATGATCTTATTAACGGGGTAGTCATAAAACAACTCCCCAGAAAAGCTATCGTAAAACTATGCAACCTAATTAATGCGTCTTTTAGGCTTAGGTACGTACCTAAACTGTGGAAAGTTGCAGAAGTTATCATGATTCCAAAACCGGGAAAACCACTCCATGACGTGTCATCTTACAGGCCAATATCTTTGCTGCCAATTATATCCAAGCTCTATGAAAAATTATTGCTTAAAAGAATAAAACCCATCATAGAAAGACAAGAAATTATTCCATCTCATCAATTTGGTTTTCGAGACAAGCATTCCACGATAGATCAAGTACACAGAATTACTAATATAATAGAAAAAGCACTAGAAGAGGGAAAAGTTTGTTCTGCAGTTTTTCTAGATGTAGCACAAGCATTTGACAAAGTGTGGCATGAAGGCCTTAATTTTAAACTAAAAAGGTTTCTGCCAAAACAGTATTCGGATATTTTGGAATCATACATATCTGATGGACATTTTAGAGTAAAACAGGAAGACTCATACTCAAATTTAAGAGAAATTCAAGCAGGCGTGCCCCAGGGTAGCGTACTAGGCCCTTATCTATACTTATTATTCACTTGTGATATCCCAAAGCCAGAAAATTGTCACTTAGCAACATTTGCCGATGATACTGGTTTATTGACGGTAGAAAAATCTATTGAAAAATGCATAGAGAAACTTCAGGATGCAGTCACCCAAATTCACAGTTGGACCACAAAGTGGCGAATAAAATTAAATGAAACCAAATCAATTCATGTTGATTTTACAAACAAAAATATAAATCACATACAAATAACAATTAACAACATTCCAGTACCATATTCGAATCAGGCAAAATATCTAGGTATGACACTTGATACCAAATTGCGCTGGAAAGCACATGTTAAGAAAAAAAAAGAAGAACTTGAGATAAGGTATAGAAAAATGAACTGGCTAATTGGAAGGAAGTCCAATTTAACAATTCATAATAAGTTACTGCTTTATAGACAAATACTGAAACCAGTATGGACATATGGTATTCAACTATGGGGTTGTGCTAAAGAGAGTAACATTCTAGTTGTACAGAGATTTCAAAATAAAGTATTAAGAAACATTGTGAATGCACCTTGGTACGTTCGAAATAGTGACCTTCATCGAGATCTAAAAATCGAAACTGTAGCAGAGACTATAAAAAAGTACGCAAAAAGCCATGAAGATAGACTCCATCGGCATGTGAATGTGGAAGCAATTCAGCTTCTAGACAATACTATGCTAGTTCGACGACTAAAAAGAGTGAAGCCGTTTGAGCTAGTAAACTAAGTGAATTACACATAAAACAAAATAATGCTATAAACACAACACAGACTAAACAAAGCGGGGAGAACTGTTGAGTGAACCCTAAGTTTAAATCTGACTTTTCTAGTAAATTAAGTTAAAACAAAATTGCTAATTAGTCTTACTGACTAGATTGTAATAAAAAAAAACACAGTGTGTTTGACAAATAAAAAAAAAAATGACATCAAAATCGTTCCGGAGGATAGTATTTTTGAATTCGTTAAAGTGCGCAAAAATATATATTTAAATGTACCAGGGTCAAATTTTTTGGTATTTTCATAATAATTCTTGATATTTATCAACAAAAAAAAAACACAAAAAAATAAAATAAATATAGTGATATAAAATAATTTATTTTAAAATCGCTCTGGAATTATTTGTGGTCACCAAAACTGCATGTTAGCTCCCGCTAAATTTCGCGGTTGTTTATATATATTTTTAAAAACACACAACTGTATGAAGGACAAAGCGCATTCCGCGTATTTGGACATGCGCACCAACAACCAGAGAGATCCTTGTCAATCGCCTAGAGAAAAAAGCGTGTTAATTTCGTTCTCCAACTATTTCAAATATCTACACCTGAAAGTGCTCGATTTTTGTATACTGAAGCATAGAACTCGAAACTTCAACCCTTCAGCTACGTGGTGACATCATTAGATCCATCAGGGGCCCCTTGGAAGTGGAGAATTTGGCTGCAAAAGAGGTGAGTGCATTTGTTCTGATTACCGTTGTGTGCCACCAATATTTTACCTATGGACGTTTTGATTATTTCGTAATTTCATATCAATATTTATGTTTGTTCGCGCTATCATTAATTAAAATTTATACAGTCCATTGCATTTAACGTTTTTCTAACCGTGGACTAACATAAAGTGTTCCTTGCGAGCCGAATTACTTAGAATAAATCCATACGACGGTATTAATAATTATTTTCATGCCAAGTCACTTATTTACCTAATCTGTGGCCAAGCCAAACAAGGTGGCCTTGAATTTTCGCACGCATCGTATTTGAAACGAGAAAGTCGTCCGTGCAGTGCACGTGCCTTTCGCGTGCTCGATTCAGTAAACAAAGCGAAGGAACCACAAAACAAAACAAACAAAAACATTTCTCATTTATGTGTTAGGGTCTTTCATATCATTTCGATATTTAAAACAATTTTCATCAATTGCGATAAATTAGTGCATATTTTCGACAATTCGTCATTTTTCTATTTCAGAAGCATTAATTTAGCGTTAATTGTATATTTACCGACAATTTCGTCATTTCAAAGGTACAATCATGTCTGTCAAAAAAGCCGTACAAAAACGCAAGGGTTTTTTATCTGCGATCACCGAGTGTTATGTGTTGTCAAAGACCGCGGAAAAGGATGAAAGAGCGAGAAACGAGTTTCAAGTGAGGTATTCCGATTTGGATGAAACCTTCGATAAATGCATGCTGGCGCATAATGACGTCATTATGTTGATAGACGACTCGGACGATGAGGAGTTTAAAACGCAGGATGCGATCCTTTCTGAAGCTCGTAAATATTTTTCTGCGTGTAAGGGGGTTTACTCTAAAATATTTCCAAAGAGTTAGGTATTCCCATATTCCGAGGTGATAAAAAATTATGGCCAAGCTTTTTCGATCTTTTTAATAACATTATAGATCAAAATCAAAGTCTAAGTAACGTTCGAAAACTTCAATATTTATTTTCATATCTCGAGGATGAGCCTTTAAAATTGATATCAGGGATTAGCTTATCTGATCAAAATTATAAAATTGCTTATGACAAATTAGTCAATAGATATCAAAACAAGCGAGACCTCGCAAATGATGCTTTAAGCTCAATTATGAACTCCACCTTAAAAAACGAGTCAGCTAAAGAATTGCGTAATTTAATTGACACCTTTTCTGAATCCCTAGAAATTTTAAAATCACTTAGCTTTGACGTTGACAGTTGGGACTTTATTCTTTTTTTCATTTTATTAGAAAAATTAGATATTCCAACGCGTTCAAATTTCGAAATGAGTCACGCCAATACTAATACCGAAATTCCCACTTTTCAGTCACTTTTTCAATTTCTAGAAAAAAGATGTAAAGTTTTGGAATCACTTCCTCAATCAACAGCACCCAAAAAGGTGCCTATATATCAAAAATCAAATTCTATGCAAAATCAGTCTGGGCAAAAGCCTACCTATCAAAATTCAAATTCTATGCGAAATCAGTTTGGGCAAAAGCCTACCTATAAATCATCCAATTCGCCTTTTATAGGACTGGCTGGCACCTCAACTAATTCAAGCACGGGAATAAAATGTTTCCGGTGTAATCAAGGTCACGTGCTTTCGAAATGTCAAACATTTCTTGATCTCTCACCTATCGATCGCCTATCTTTCGTCAAACAGAAAAAATTATGTCTAGCGTGTTCTCATCCCTTGCATGATGTAGATACGTGCAAATCAAAATATTCATGCAGGACTTGCAATAGTAAAAGGCACCACACTTTAACTCATATCTTAGAAACTAATCAAGAGTCTGGAAGCCAAGATACTAGTCCTGTCATTCATACACCACCTGTCAATAATCTTCATGTGTCATTAAATGCCTCAGGACCTTCAAGTACCTTTCTTTTATGCACCGCCATAATAGATGTTATGGACGGTTGCGGAAATTTTCAACCTGTAAGGGCACTGCTTGATTCTGGATCACAGACAGGATTCAACAGTGAAAAGTGTATTCAGCGTCTTAATCTTCCTAGGCGAAGTTACACCACTGAAATATTCGGATTAAATCAGATGTCTTCTTTTACTTCCAAAGGGCTCGTTCAATGTCACATTAAGCCACAAGGACAAGTCACTCCTTTACTTAATTTCGAAGCAATTGTTGTTCCACAACTATGTTCCAATATGCCTACATTCTCTTTGAACGATAATCAGTGGAAACACTTGCAAAACCTTAAACTTGCCGACCCATCTTATTTCAAATCTAGACCTGTGGACCTGGTTATTGGTTGCGAGCTATTCGCACAGATATTCAAGGAGGGCAGGGTTCTTGGACAGGTAGGGCAGCCTTCAGCCCTTGAAACTATCTTTGGCTGGGTCGTCATGGGAAAGGTTGACGAAGTAGGTAGTCTTACGGAACGAACCAGTTGTTTTTTAACGAGTCATTCACCTCCTTTAGAGGTCATTCTCCCTAGGTTTTGGGAAATCGAACATTTGCCTAAAAAACAAATCTTATCAAAGGAAGAAAAACAAGCGGAATCAATTTTTACTGCGAGTGTCGTACGGCAACCGAGCGGTAGATTCATGGTAGATCTTCCGTTTAAAGATAAAATAAACCCTGACCTAGGAAATACTTATCCGCAAGCTTATCGTAGATTTTTACTTCTAGAAAATAGATTAATCAAAAATCCTGATCTGTACACTGCCTATTCAAGTTTCATGCAAGACTATATCGATTCTAATCATATGAGTTTAGTTTTATCTAGTCAACCAAAGGTCGACGTGTCGTGTTTTTTAGCACATCATTGCGTACTAAAGCCGGAAAGCTTAAGTACAAAATTAAGGGTAGTCTGGGATTGTTCGGCAGTCACCCCAAAAAATATTAGTCTCAATGACACATTGTTATCTGGACCGAAACTTCAAAAGGATATTGCTTCTTTACTCCTTACGTTTCGTCTTAATCCTATTGCCTACATTGCTGATATCAAACAGATGTTCCGTCAAGTCCTTATCAATCCTTATCACCGTCCTTATCAAAGGATATTGTGGAGGTTTTCTCCACAGGACCCACTTTCAGTGTGGGAACTTTCTACTGTCACTTTTGGCATGACATGCTCACCTTTTCTAGCCATGCGTACCTTAAATGAGCTGGCAGAGAGAGAAAAGGAACGTTTTCCTATGGCTAGTACTGTTCTAAAAACGTCAATCTATTTCGAGGATATCTTGGGAACTAGCCCTTCGCTTTCTGAAGCTCTCTCCCTTCAAACAGAACTAAATGATTTGTTGAAGTCGGGAGGATTTGAACTTAAAAAATGGGCAAGCAATTGTCCTGAGTTATTGGCAACATTGCCAGAGTCCGATCGTCAAATGCCTCTCTCTTTCGACAAGGAGGAACCCCACTTTATCAAAGTTTTAGGACTTCAATGGCATCCAAAAAACGACATTTTTCTTATCAATGCCGAATGAAGGACAAACCCCCAACCAAACGTTCTATTTTATCTATCATAGGGACAATCTTCGATCCCTTAGGTTTTCTTTGTCCCTTGTTGCTACAAGCAAAATTTATTTTGCAACAGTTGTGGATATCGAAAATAGGCTGGGACGAAGAACCAAATTCTTCTATCATCGACTCTTGGAACAAACTTCGTTCTGAATTCCCGCTTCTTTCCAATTTTCAATTACCCCGACAAATCAAACTGTCAAAAACCAATACCTGTCAAATCATCGGCTTCTGTGACGCTTCAATTCGAGGCTACGCAGGCGTCGTATATTTTCGTGTAGAAGAGGAAAACAATATATTTGTTTCTCTCATATCTGCAAAATCTAGGGTCGCGCCTATAAAGTCACAAACTTTGGCTAGGCTAGAACTCCTAGGCGCATTTCTTTTAAGCGAATTAATTGACTTCGTTTTATCTAGCTATGAAGGAAAAATAACTTTTACAAATATCGTTACTTTCTGCGATTCGCAAGTCGTATTGCACTGGCTTTCATCCCCTCCTAATCGCTGGCAAACCTTTGTTGGAAATCGAGTCAGTAGAATCCAAGAAATCATTCCCTCAAACTCGTGGCGCTACATTCCTTCTGCTTTGAATGCAGCCGATATTGCGTCACGAGGGGCCACCCCTTCACAGCTCATGTCACATGACATGTGGTGGAACGCACCGTCGTTTTTGTGGTCTCCCGAAAACAAATGGCCCGATTTTCATAAACCAAAAATGCCGATTGATTTCGGAGATATTAATCTGGAGGAAAAGCCAAAAGTCTGTTGCAATGCGATAATTGATGTCAACTTCTTAGATCAGCTTCTTATCAAATATTCATCTATATCCAAAATTCAACGTATCATTTGTTATGTCCTTCGAATAGTTAACTTTTTTCAAAACCATTCCTATCAAAAACCCACTAAGCCGCCGGACCAAAAAGTTATTTTTGAGAATATTGTTTTTCCTACCACCGGTGAGATGCAAAGTGCGTTACACCTTCTTATCAAACGCGTGCAAGGTTCTTGTTTTTCTAAGCTTTTTTCCGCGTTATCTAAGGATAAACCAATACCGAAACCTTTGCGAAAACTTTCACCTTTTCTTGATGAGAATAATATCATTAGAGTCGGTGGCAGATTACAAAAATCTGACCTTTTGTCTTATTCTGCAAAACACCCCGTCTTACTTTCGAGTGACCATCGTTTATATCTCGAGTCCGCTCATCGACAATATCTTCATCCTGGGTTTAAAACATTACATAATCTGCTTTTACAGCAATTTTGGATATTATCTGCCAGACGGGCAATTCAAAGAACCATATCCAAGTGCTTGCAATGTTTTAGAATCAACCCTAAACCCTATAGACCGCCCATAATGAGTTCACTTCCCGCTCATCGAATCAATCAACTAAAACCTTTTTCGAGTGTAGCTATCGACTTTTGTGGACCTTTCTTTGTGATTCCTCATCGTTACCGTGGTTGTAAAGCTTTCAAATCGTATGTCTGTGTGTTTGTCTGTACGGCCACACATTGCGTGCATTTGGAATTAACCATGGAACTGTCCACCGAAGGGTTCGTAGGTGCATTCCATCGATTCATTTCCAGACGCGGAAGCGTGACGCAATGCTGGTCAGATCAAGACAGTAATTTTATAGGGTTTTGTAACCAGCTTTCCACTATTTCTGAGGAGTTGTTGGTTTACAGAGTATCTAACGAATCTTACTATTACAGGTCTTGGATTTTCGTCGGTTTAGTTACCTATCCGATATAAATTGTCAATATCTTCTGTGTTAACTCTCACTTGCAGTTCTTGACTAATTAGTTCCAATATATTTTTTTCCAACTCCTCTTCTTCTTCTTCTTTTAATCCAAATACTATGGCCTGGTTCTTTTTTCCTGTTTCCTCCAAATATTTGATTTTTCTTTTTAAAGTTGAATTTTCACACTCTAATAGACTTACTTTATCTTCGAGATCTTGTATCTTCCCGTCGAATCTTCCCAAATCTTCTTTGATAGCTTGAATATCTGTCTTAATCAAATTGTTCTGTTGCTTCACTTCTTGCAAAAGACTAAATATCTGGTCGTTGGTTACAGACATTTTGCTCTCTCAACATATATTCCGGCCGATTTAAAATATAAAAGGGCTCGGCTATCTGGTACTGTTTTATCGACCTTGCCTTATTGATAGGAAGCGAATTTTATATGTAAACAATGTTTAAAATTACCGGTTTCTTGATAAAAATAGATTCAAACCATTGACTTCTATACCCTACGGGTAGACCCGGCATGGGCCTAAATTGCCATTATATCAAGCTTTTATCGCAATTGACCAAATACAAGTAAGAATTTAATGAGCAAGATAGGGATGAAAATAGAATTTCGGTTTGGTGAGTCCGGACACATGCAACATCGCAAAAATATTCTATTTGCTTGTCTTGGATAAAAAAGGGCAGTGGCGGCGCAAAATAGAAATTTTGAATTCCATTAGAATTTTTTTAATCAACAATTTTCTGTTTGAATAATAAATAATTCATGAATACTTACTTGTGTATACTGTGTTTCCAAAATTCTCTTCAGTAAAAAAAAAGAGTAAAAAGAGTTTCTAAGCATGCTAAGTGCAGTGGATGTATTAAAATTATTGTTTTCATCTTAGAACTTTACAAATGTTGTACCTTCAAGGTAAAATATTTTCTTTCTTTGAACAAGGGTCTTCTTCAACTCTTCTCTTCTTGGGTGGACTACAAGTTATGCTCGAGTCAGATAAAATTTCGGAACTAAAAATTTCAATTCGGAATGGGACAACTGGGCGCCGGGCCAACTCGGCGCCGCCAACAGGGCGCCACGCCGGGCCTAATGGGCACCGGGCCAATTCAGCGCCGGACTATTTTTTCTTTGATAAAATGTGCAGATAAAAAACAAAATAAATATGTTATTTATACAAAAATTTCAACATCTATTAAATCGAGTGTGATACATATCGATGCATAAATAAGAAAGTCAGCCATTTTGGAACCGCCATTTTAATTTTTTTAAGTTTGTTTTTCATCTGCACATTTTATCAAGAAAAAATATTTTAGTCCGGCGCCCAGTTGGCTCGGCGTCCAGTTGGCCCGGCGCCCAGTTTACCTGCCGCCCTCTTGGTGGCGCCGAGTTGGCGGCGCCCAGTTGTCCTAGACTGCAACACATTTCAGGGGTCTGGTATGTTTTACCACCTTTCTTAAAACTACGAAGTTTTTTGAAAAATGATAATTTTAGACCATTTTATAGTGATTTCTAAAAAAAAAATTGCGGAAAATCGTTGATTTTGTTAAAAAAATTGAAATTGAAAAATTCTTAAAACCCCATTAAAACCCATACAAATTGCTACAAAAGAAGCATTTTCTCATTTCAAACTGAAACAAAACGGTCCCTGACTTCTATCAGCTGTTAACAAAAACTTGAAATAACTAAGGTCACTGATCGAAATCGGGTCGGTTTTTTTGGTCCTTTTATGAAAATGCACAATTATTAAAAAAGCATGAAATTCATAACAAAATCAAGAAAATTATGATTCCTACATTTTTACAATTAAAAATTAGTTTAATTGAACATTATATCAATTTTTATTCTTTAAAACACTAAAAATTAATAATTATTTACTTTTTTTAAATTTATCTATAAGGTCTAACCGAATAAAACCAAACTGAACCGATCCGTATCGAAATGAACCAAATCAAACCGAATCTAACGGTTCGGTTTGGTTCGGTTCGATTTGGTTAAACTAAACCGTACCTAACTGAATGTAGCTAAACCTAACCGAAACAAACTGAACCTAGCGGAACCTAACCGAACATAATCAAACTGAACCAAACCTAGCCGACGAAAACTGAACCTAACCGAACCGATTCGAAACGAACCGAACCAAACCAGACCGAATCTGGCTGAACCTAACCAAAACAAATTAAACCTAGCCGAACCTAACCAAACAAAATCAAACTGAACCAAACCCACCCGAACCAAACCGAACAGAACCGAGTGAAACCAACCAAACCAAACCAAACCGAACCGTTATATTCGGTTTGGTTCGGTTCGATTTGGTTAAACTAAACCGAACCTAACCGAATATAGCTAAACCTAACCTAAACAATCCTAGCGGAACCTAACCGAACATAATCAAATTGAACCAACCTAACCCACCTAACCCAGCCTAACCCAACCGAACCCAACCTAACCCAACCCAACCCAACCTAACCCAACCTAACGCAACCTAACCCAACCTAACGCAACCTAACCCAACCTAACCCAACCTAACCCAACCTAACCTAACCAAACCTAACCTACCTAGTTGTTAATAAATATAGTAAAATTTGTTAGGTTTATGTCCAGGGGGTAACCATTGTCCATAATCGTCGGAAATCGAGTTAGGATTAGTGTATGCGACCATAAACATTGAGCGGCGCGTGAGTGTTTGGTCTTCAATTTTTTTTTGGGAAATTTTTCAAAATCTTTTTTTCCGTACTCTGGGCACCCGAATAAACCATAATCTAGTCACCCTAATCCATCGCAATCAAAGAAAATCGGTAATCGAAGTGTCACAAATTTTTTGTTGGTTTCTATTCTTCTTTTATATTATGTAGGACAAATTTATTAATTAAACAAAGTGACCTTATTTAGTAAGACAGCATGATTGTCAAATGACATTAGAAGGACATACACATATGATACCGGCCTGTAGACCGGTCGCGGTGGCCATATAATAATAAATATATACTTTCGCGATGAAAGACCAAAATTTAACTTAAAATTACTGTAAAGTCCGCAAAAAACATTAAATTTATCGAAATTTATAAAAACATAGATCAGTGTGTGTAACAATTCATCAAGATGTATGAAACTCGACCGTGACATGTCAAACGTTTGGTTCGAAAAAACAAAAACCACGATAAAAATCGGTATGTAAGCAAGCTTTTTGTTAATTTTCATGCAATGCAAAAAAAAGTGCGGGGAAGTGACACTTTCTGAATCAAAATGTGTGAGGGTAAAATCGCACGGTCGCAGAAAAAACTATCTATCGTGACGCTACTGAACTTTCTCGTGTTTTAGCAAAAACTATCCGTCAAGACGACTTACCCATGAAATGTTGTTTTTTTATGGATTTTTTTTTCTTCTTTTGCACAAAAAACAATTTTGGACCATGTTTGAACTCAAATAGTTACTTCTGAACTTGTTTTTAAACGTTTTAAGATTTCTTTTTGTAATATTCCGGCACAAAATTAAAAAAAAATCATTTCCGTACTTAGACAACATTGTCTATCAGTTTTCCCTGTATAAATTCACTAGCAGGTAGAATCATTTAAAATACGGCAGGTGGATTAAAGGTAGCCAGCTGCTTTTCTGTCGCACTTATGCCGTCAGTGTGAAAGAGATAAACTTTTATCTCGCCTTCGGGTACTTACCCATATATTATCTAGGGTATTATTAGCATGCAAAATCAGCCTATCTTTGTCCGTTTCACATGTTCAATAATGTCTATCTCTGTTTTTATTGTAAAAGAAATACCCGCCGTTAGAAACCAAATTCGATAGGGTCAATAAAAAATGCCTTGTCTTTCCGTCTCTAAAGCCCTTTCAGGGCTTTATACAACTCAATGATTCAAACTTACAATTTTTTGTTGCTGTCGGTTGACCAGCGCTTCATAAGATGTTTGCACTAGCTTTTCTAATGATTTACACTTTTATTTTTACTATTTACGTGTTGTTAATCTCAGGCGGCCTTCCGTTTAACCTTAGCACCTGTATAGGGTCCCTTTCCCAGGGTTACGGGAGAAGACCACATCGATATGAAAGGCGGAGAGAATGGACCTCGGTACGGTGATCATAGCGTAGGTGGCAACCCTTTCTTTTAGGGATAGTATAAAAGACTGCAGTTGTTGCCTTACAGTATGGCGTTGGCTCGTCAAAGGCTAGAGGAGTAAAACCTTAATTAAAAATCTTGGCCCTCCAAGTAGGGGGTTGAGGCATTAGACTGGTTCTCTAATACTTGTAAAACAAAGCAGTTACCAAAAAGCCTAAACAAAGCCTCGGAGCAATGGATGGAAACTCTCGAAGACGAAAAAAGCAAAGACAAAGGACTATGGTTATAGCTACATGGAACGTACAGGGACTGAATCAAAAGTTGGACATTATTGCAACCGAAGTGCAGAATTGTAAGATCGATATTATTGCACTCACTGAGACAAAAAAGAAAGGAACAGGTACGAATAGTGTCGGTAATTTTGTCCATATATTCACTGGAGTCCCAAAAGAAAGAAGAGCAGCCAGAGGGGTATCCTTGTTGATAAAGAAAAATCTAAAGAATAAAATTACAGACTACGATTGCATTAGTGAAAACATACTTCGAGTGAACATGAAGATGCTTGGACATAATATAAGCATAATAGCAGTCTACGCACCATCATATGACGAAAGAGTAGCTACAAAACAAATGTTCTTTAATCAACTTGATGAGACTATCACAAAAATCGGTAATACCAGAGAAATAATTATGCTTGGCAATTTTAATAGCCGAACTGGTAGGCAAACCCAGAGCAAAGTGACAGGACCATTTGGAGAGGAAGTAACAAATGATAATTGCTTAAGACTGCTGCAATTGTGTGAAACCTACAACCTAAAAATAAATAATGGTTTTTATATATATATATATATATATATATATATATATATATATATATATATATATATATATATATATATATATATATATATATATATATATATTAATAATGATATTCATCGATATACCTGGATTCAGCCAACAAGAAATCTTAAATCAATTATTGATTGATTGATTGCTATAGGTGGACAACACTCGCAATTAAAGTGGTATGATGTGCGAGCACTACGTGGTGTTACCTGTGGATCTGACCACCATCTGGTAAAAGCAAAAATATTATTCCGTTTAAGAAAAACAAAAAAGGACGAAAGTATTAGAGAAAATGAAAACCTAGAATGCATCGAAGACAATCAAAAATACAACTTTAGAAGTCTAGAAATCGAAAGTACTCAAAGATTGTATCAGAACCGATTAGATGAAAAATTAATAAACACAAATCACTCATTTGAAGAGATATATACAAACATAGTAAAAAGCTTGAAGGAAGCAAGCAACGAAGCTGTTGGGTACCAAGATAATAGAAATAACAGGAAGATGTGGTGGACGGACAAAATGCAGGAAATGGTCAAAGAGAAAAAAAGCACAAACTTGAAATGGCTCAGTACTGGGGAGCAAAGAGACCTAGAAATCTACAGGGAAACCAGAAGACAGCTAAGAAATTTGATACGCACAGAAAAAAATTAAATGTTCGACCGCAAGTGCCACGACATAAACACACACGTAGGAGGTAGGCAGAGTTCTGAAGTATGGAAATTCATTTCTACAGTAAAAAACCCAACAAAAGAAAAAGTAAACATCCAGATAATCAAACCAGAACAATGGACAAAACACTGCAAGGGACTGCTGCAGGAGACGAGACCCGAATATCTGGCAGCCTCTCCGAGAAGAGACATAGAAGTACATGGAGAGGAAGTAATCATCGAAAAAGAAATGATAAAGAATAATATTAAAAAACATAAATCCGGAAAAGCTAGCGGACCTGGGGGAATATCTGCTGAAATGCTCAAATAAGGATCAGAGAAACTACTCGAAAATCTCACATATATTATTAACCAATGCATAAACGGACATCCAGTACCTAATGATTGGAAAATTGCATTCATATCCTCAATACATAAAAAAGGAAACAAGCTGGCTTGCAACAATTACAGAGGAATTTCAGTAACCAGTACTCTAAGTAGATTGTACGGTAGGATTCTTAGAGATCTAATAGAGAATGATTTTCATGAACAAGAAAAAGAAGAGCAAAGTGGGTTTCGCGCAGGCAGATCTTGTAGTGATAATGTTTTTTGTCTTAAACAAGTAATTGAGAAAAGGAGCGCCAGAAATATAGAGACTCATGTTACCTTTGTGGACCTACAAAAAGCATATGATACCGTTCCAGTAGAAAAATTATGGACAGTTTTAGATCAAACTAATATCAATCATACATACAAAAAAGCGATAAAAGAACTATACAAAGGGTCAAAATCTAAAATTAAAATTGGAAATCGACTTTCAAAAGAATTCCTGGTAACAAAAGGCTTAAAACAGGGATGTTGTATCTCTCCAATTCTTTTTAAAATATATATCGCAGTAGCTCTAAAAAACTGGAAACGTAAAGTGCACGGCATGGGAATACAACTTAACGACCGATTTACCATATACACACTACAGTTTGCCGACGACCAAGTAATTGTGGCTAATGATAAAGAAGACATGGAGTATATGATGAGAAAGTTAACAGAAGAATACCAAAAGTGGGGATTAACAGTGAACATGGACAAGACACAGTACTTATGTATTGGAAACGAATCCAGTGAGTTAGTACTAGAAAATGGACAAACAATATCTCCATGCAATGAGTAAGTATACTTGGGTGTCACATTTGATAAGACAGGAACAGACTGTAAAGAATTGGAAACAAGAATAGGAAAAGCAAAAAAAGTTATTGGATGTCTTAACAGTATTTTATGGAGCAGAGAGATAAAAAAGAATGTAAAATTTAACATATATGAAACAATGGTCAAAATGACGCTGTTGTATGGAATAGAGACTTGTCGCGTAACAGAAAAATACAAAACAAAAATGGAAAGTGTCGAAATGGATGCAATAAGAAGATCAATGAGAATATCTAGAATAGACCACATAAGAAATGAGATCATAAAAGAAAGAATGGGAATCGAGGGAAGCATAACGGATGACATCACTAAAAGGCAACTGATATGGTACGGCCATGTACAACGGATGAACGACGAAAGATTACCAAAGCAGGTCCTAGAATGGCAACCAATAGGGCGTCCTAAACTAGAATGGCAACAGTCAATCCAAAGATCAATGAGTCAAAAGAAATCTGAAGGAGGTGGAGAATAGGCATCGGACAACGTAGAAAAACGTTCTAAACCGACATAGTAGTAGTAAAATATCTGGCAATAAAATTGTTTAATCTAATTTATTTATTTAAATGTAATTCAAATAAAATTCGACAAACAACAAATTTTCATTTATTTTAAAATTATTGATATGATTGTCAAAATAGACTTGATAATAACTAAAATATAAAAAATACGAATAATAATTACCAAATTACATGGAAAAAGCTAACATCCAAGAAGACACAAAAAATTATTTTTATGACAGAAGACAAGGGAATAACTTTAACAATCCGTATTAACCACGTATTTTACTTCCAAACTAGAAAAGAAACACAGTTTGAGGACCCCAAAAAAATTATATTAAATAAATGCCTATTTCTATATAATATATTTACTTGTTTTTAATATAAACAGAAGGTGCTTTGTTCAATTTTTGTAAATATTTCAATATCTACCAATAATAATTTCAATAATCCGTAATATCTTTTTTATTTTACAAGAAATTCTGTAGAAACATTATAGCAATTTTTATTGATTGCCTATATTACAAAACAAAACAAATATTCTTAAAAATGTGAAAAATGTCAAATTTTTTACATTTTATTATATTAGTAAAATAATAGCTTAATTCATACCAATTTTTATTTATTTTATTTATTAAAATCCCGCTGCATATTTTACTTTTTTATTTTAAATGACATGATAGAAACTAACATTACCATCAAACTATTGTAACCGTTAAAAATTTAAAAAAAAAGTAAATTTTAAAATGATTTTTCATAATATAAGTACAGTACACCCCGATTACCCGTGCGCGGATTATCCGGGCTGCGGGTTATCCGTGCTATGATTTCCCATCATCGAAATTGTGTTTGTGAAGTTCTATCGAAATAGCGTTACTGGAAATCACTCGACCAAAACCTTATGTAGAATTATATTTTTTGTTCTGTTATCTTTTTATGCAATACATACATGTAGAGTGGCCAGGCTAAATGATCTAAGTGCCAAAATATACAAATTTTAGATTTTCCACCCAAAATGATGTAGGTATCAAGGCCAATATGTGGCTATAAGATCTAAGTGTCATTTCCCCACCTCATGCTCTATATGGCATATTTAAAATGACGTTATCCGTCCGTCCGCTTGCATAAATTGTACAGTTTTTTTTAGTTTCCCACAAAAATGCTTTTTGGCACTTAGATCAATTAGCCTTTCCACTCTACACATATATATAAACTTAGTTTGGGACTTATGGGATCTTTTTTTTCTGTCACATTTTGAGTATATATACATAATATGTATGTAACATGTAATAAATGAATGTTCGGATTATCCGTGCTTTTCACTTATCCGTGCCTCGTCCGGTCCCGTGGAGCATGGATAATCGGGGTTCTACTATACTGCCTTATCATCAACAACTAATATGGTTTAAAATATGGTATGGGGGGTACTGCACATAACTTTTGGTTAACTATGTACGTGGTAAACCGTAAAGATATTGTTTAAAATTATAATTTTAAAATTATTTAAACAATTACGATGATAAATAAATTAAAAATGGCGGCAAACTTAACATATTTAATATATACCCCACAACAGCAAAATTTACCGCTTACTTATTTTTTTTATGCAAAGAAAATCAACACGCAATTAATTAGTTCTTTATTAGACTAGTTGGTTTCTTCAACAACCACTATACGATACAGGTTTCTTAAATCATTTCAAAACAAATGAGTAGATATAAATTTTTATAAAACAGGGGTTATATAATTCTGCAAAAGAAACAAACAACCCGAGACACAATAACACAAATCTCTGGGTCAGTGTTAAACGGCTAGTAGGTAACAATCAATACAATTAATTGAAAGTATTGATTTAAAATTTAAAACAATATATATTAGGCAATCAAAATAAATAAAGGGGTTTAGCCATCAGTCATAGCTATCCCTAATCTCAAAAAGCACCTTTAAAATAAGGCAGTTTCTCGAAGTGTTAAATATTTAGTGCAAAAAAAAATGGTAAAAGCTTTATTGTGCCTAGTGGCTGGGGTGTTTTCAGTGACATCATACTTGGCGTTTGGAAGAAGTGAGGAAAAGTATCCTCCTGCTGAACACAACGAGGTTTTGCAAGATCCTTACTATGAGGACGATAGTTGGAGTTTTCAGGAACAATGCTGTGAGTATCCAATAGCTGTAATCGCCATCCTGGATTAATAGGCCTTACACCTTCTCCTGTTTTAGTATCGCGTGACAGCTTTCATAAATGGTAAAAATGGCGGCGAGACCGTTCCAAAAGGAGACTAAATCGAGAGTATCAGATTTGACATAAAAAAATGTTTTTGGTTACAACCGATTTCAGAAAAAAATATTTTATTGTTCGCTATCTTAAAATCCAAGATGGCGGACTGAGTCAAATTTGACCCTTAAATGAAGCTTAATTATTTTTATGTTCTGGATTTTTTTTGGATTTTTTTATGGTATGAGTCGTTGAAATTGGCTTAGTGGTTTCAAGAATTTTTTTAAATCATTGTTTTACAGATTATACGATTGCGTTGCATTCATTCTCTCATAAATGAATTTTAACTAAACCGATTTTAATGGAATAAAAAGCATCATAGTAGGGATCAGTGGCGTATATAAGGCCCCCCGAAGCTAAGATTTTTTTAGATATTTTCCACATATTTCATGAATACAAACATAAAATAGCATAAAATACGACCTCATGAGATCTTGCCCCCCCCATAACTGTCTTGGCCCACCCGAAAATTTTTTCTATATACGCCAATAGTAAGGATCAATTGTGCTTTAAAACCATTATCAAAATTTGCAGTTGTCATGAAAGACAGAATCAAATTTTACCCTTTAAATGGGCTTGTTTATTCTAATGTATCAAAAAACTTTTAAATATTTTTTTATTTCGTAAAAAATCTTTGTCTTTGCCGCGTACAAAGAGATACGAATCATTAAAATCGGTTTAGCCATTCCCGAAATATTAATTTTTCTTTCATCTTTTGCACTAATTTTATTAAAATAAAAAGCATGTGAACATCGATTAATATAGCCCACCATGCCCCTTTTTTGCATTCGCATCGGAGGTTAAACATTTCACGCAGAATACAGAAAAGCGATCTTTTATAAGGAGACGAGTTTAATTTAGTCCGCCCTCTTGGATTTTAGAGTGACGGCAAATTTTAAAGGTGATTTACAAAAAGTAATAAATTCTCACCATGTAAAATTTTTTATTTTATTAAAATCGGTTCAGTAATAATGAATTTATGAGGAAATTGGCAGGTAGAATTCGCAAGGTATAGTCTGTAAAACATTTTCTTTGGTAAAACAATGGCTGAAACAGAAATTATTATTTCAAAAACCACTTTTATTGATTCATCGCTGTAAACGCCAAACGGCGGAGACAGAGCTTTTCTACAAACGAGCCCGTTTGAAGGGTAAAGTTTGATTCTGTCCGCCATCTTGGATGGTGGCAAATTTTGATTTTACAAACAATCGATTTTAGCCAGGTTGCTTTTTATTGTATTAAAATCATATCAAATGCAGGCATCCATCCACTGCCTAGGTTAAATAACATTTTAATAACTTTAAAACGCCTTAATTCATTTTGTTATAAAGGCAATAATTGTAATTTTGTTTGTCATCTTAACTTATAGATAGCAAGAGTAGATTGTATCTTATGGTCTGGTCATGCTCTCAAGTTCCCCAAGGCTGTGTTTTGAACCCATTCCAACTACAATAGTTTTAATTTTTCATTTGTTTTTTACTCGAGGTGGCTTAATGAGAAAAAAAATAATCAAAGAAATTTAATTAGGTCAAAATGATATGGAGGGAAACTACTATGACATAGTCTTTTGTAATTTTTATTAATTATTAGCTAATCAATGGAAATTAAATGTTAATATTTTACTGACGATGACGGCAGAAAATATTCTACTCATTAGGTAGTTCATTGTTTGTGAAAGGCAATGACCATGCACAATAATAATACCTATATTACTTTTTTTATATTTTAGGATTAATTATTTTGATTATTCTTTTATAGTCATATACCCTAACTTGTCACATTTAAGAACTCGCTTTTGATCAAACCTTTAGTCAGAAACGAGTATAATATAGTAGACAGTGAATTTACATTAGGCCAATAGCATACTATAAAATTCACGCACTGTGCACCTTTGAACGCAGCCGGTGACGACCGGTGAGGGCGCTGATTTCCCTATTCGTTTTGTAATAGCAGGTAACCAAATGAACTGGAATGCTAGCTCTGTCTTTTTTTTCTTATGCAATAATTTACATAGGAAAAAAGAGAGAGGAAGCGTTTTTGCCTCCATAGTGCAGTGTTGCCGATATTTCTTTTAATTCAAAATCATTTGGAAAAATCTTTCAGTCACTGCTTTCAGTATACATGTAACCTTTGTCAGGGGTGGACGCGTCTTGCCCAGTGGAGGGCATAGATATGTAGGTAAGAAAAAGTAGATATATTTTCTGACTTCCAAGAGTTAAGGCCAGAAACACATATACAGTCCTTGAACTTGTTGCTAAAAATTTTCGAACAACTCAGGAATTTTTTGGAAAAACTCAAGAAATTTTCGGAAAACATGGGAAATGTCAGGAAAACCCCGGAAAACGTCTGGAAAATTTGGAAAATGTTCGGAAACATACATTTTCATAAAACTTGCGAAATGTTCGCAAAAACTTGGAAAATGTTCAAAAAACTCGAGAAAAGTATTAAAAAACTGGGGAAACTTTCGGAAAATCTTCAAAAAACCTCGGACAATTTTCAGAAAATTTTAGAAATATTCGAAAAACCTCGGAAAATGTTCAGAAAAACTAGGAAACTTTTTGGAAAACTGGAAAAATGTTCGGAAAAACACAGAAAATGTTTAAAAAACTCGAAAAGTTTAGAAAAACTCGGAAAATGTTTAGAAAAACTCAAAGAATTATCAGAAAATTTTGAAAATGTTCGAAAAATCTCGGGAAATGCTCGGAAAAACTAGGAACATTTTCGGAAATCTGGAAAAGTGTTTAGAAAAACTAGGAAAATTTTTGGAAAACTGAAAATGTTCGAAAATCTCAGCAAATGCTTAAAGAAAACTTGTGAAATGTTTAGAAAAACTCAAAATTTGTACAAAGGCACAAACTTACTCAGTTTAAGACAACTCTATTATAAATATTCTGTCCTCTATCTAGGTCAAAATAATCTACTGTTTCCAGAAATCCCACATTTTCCTAACACAAAATTTGTTGTGGAAAATAGAGTAAGACTACCAAGAAAACAAAAAACAATTGGTCAAAGCTGCTATACATACATTGGAAAAGAACTCTTTAACCTGCTACCATCTGAACTCAAACACAATGTCAAAAAAAATTATTTAAAAAAATAAATATGCACTTGGTTACTTCAAAATTATCCAAAATTATAATAAATAAATAGATACCTAACTAGAAACTGGTGTTCAAGAATATTTCATTACTTTTTTTTAGTTTTATATATTATTTGTTTTTTTTTTTTCATTGTAGTAGTATAACTACTTTGCATTTATTTATTTCTACTTTTATTCATAAAAATTTTTTTTAACTTTTTTTTAGTCTAAAAAACAACCCTAAACCAAATATTAAGAAAAAACTTTTTCCTGAATCCATCAAGTTTGTCACAATTATTATTATTCTTGTTATTTTTTAACTTTGTTAAATTCCGGTAAATGGGCTTAATTACATTTATGTAGGTACAAACAAACCATTGCAATGTATATTTCATGATATATTTACTTACTTAATGGTATGATGTATAAAACTCATTTCTATGTAAAAAATATGGTAAATAAATATATTGAAATTGAATTGAATTGATTCAATTGAAATTGAAAATTGACTCCAAAAATGTTTAAAAAACTCGGAAATATTTGAATAAACTTTGAAATTTTTTTCGGAAAACTCAGGAATTGTTCGAAAACACTCGGAAAAAACTCGAACAATTTCCATAGAAACTCGTGAAATGTTCGGAAAACTCGGAAAACGTTTGGAAAAACTCTAGTCTAGACATTTTTATGAGTGAGGGAATTGTCGGAATAAATCCACCTACTCAATTTATTTTCATCAATCTTAAAAAAAAAAACAAATGGCGGAATTCCCCATTTATCAACCAGTATGTATTAAATACGGAAACTGAAACTAACAAAAATGAACATAGCGGCTGCAAAATTTTTCATAAGTATTTATTAATTGATTTGATTCAAACTTGCTACTTTGTGGTCCTTAAGATCACTCAATGCAATTTTTAAACTAATTTAAAACAATAGAGTCATTTGTGAACTGATTTTAATTTAGGATTTTAGAAATTAAGTTGGAACAGGTAAGTGGAGTGGAGCCAAACATCAAACTCAAAAATAGGTAAACAGTTTTAAGTTAAACGGTTTCATTAGCTGTATAAAAAACTAGAAAATTTTAAGTACACAAACGTGACTTTTAACATGCTAAGGTAAAAGCGTGGGATGCATAAAACAT
This sequence comes from Aspidapion aeneum, assembly GCA_963576565.1. NCBI lineage: Eukaryota > Metazoa > Arthropoda > Insecta > Coleoptera > Brentidae > Aspidapion > Aspidapion aeneum. The sequence continues at coordinate 65,522,537 of OY755040.1, read as the reverse complement.
AGGGTTAAACCATTATTTAATCAAATAAAAATGACTTGTCTAAAATATTTCAAATGCGCAGTTTAAATTTACGTCTGTTATAAACCTGGTTTGTGTTTCCTGACCTATCACTTTTCATCCCTGATTTTAATTTTTTATCCCTGATTTATCACTTTTGATCCCAGGTATAAACAGTGACACTTTTATCTCTTGTGTTTTTATCCCTAAACAACAAAAAATAATTTGGACAGGCCCTTGAAAGGAGGCCCAGTTACATTCTTTTTTTTTAAATAAGTGGACCCTTTTTGTGGCTTCTAGTTAGTAAGGTCAGAAATGAGTAACTTTATTATTCATATGGTAAGGTTACAAAAAAAATAGTCTATTACATAACAAGAGACAAAAAAGAGAGTGACAAATTTCACATGACCGTGAATGTTGTGAACGAGGCGCTAGCCGAGTGAAACAACACGCGAGCGTAAGAAAGTAACTTTCTATCGAGTTGTCTGTCATCATTCATCGCCAGTTATTGTATAGAGTGGTTTACTCAAGAACTTATTGGCTGATTAAATTTTATCTTTGTTTTTTATGAGTATTTTAAATTTTGCTGTTAACTAATTTAATCTTTTGACATTTGTAAATGCTATATGCGTTAATAAAAATTTTGAATTTTGAAGTTTGTGTAAGCTATTTTACCTACGAACCCTGTTAAACTGCATTAGTTTTTGTAAAAATTGGTCTTAAATTTTTGCACAAATCAAATGAAACTGCTTTTCCGCACACGTGTGGAAAGATAGTTTGCAACACATGTGCGGAAAAACATTGTGACAGTTAGCGCCATTGTACATCTTTTCCATACATGTGCGAAAAGTACTTTTTTATGTGCAGAAAATTTTTTGTCCATAGGTGAAATCTAACGTTTTCTGAGGATGAAAATGGTGTGAAATCCATCATTTTCATGTGTAGTGGTAGGAAAAAAATATTGCATATGAAGTACTTCTTATAAAAATAATTAACAAACAAAAGTTTCATTTAATTACTTTGCGCTTTTTGTATCTTACATTATATTTAGTTCTCTATGCTCAAATAAACGTTCGCTCAAATGTTTGTGTCGCTCTAGACGCTTTTAATGTAAACTACCTATTATACTCGTTTCTGGTAAAAGCAACACACTTGTTATGGATAGACACAGTGGCGTATATAAGGGGGGGCCGGGCCCCCCCGAAGCTAAGATTCTTTTAGATATTTTCCACATATTTCCTGAATACAAACATAATATAATAACTTGAAAACGGTCAACTTTTCTAAAAATATTCTAAAGATCATTTTGCAAGCGGATAATTAATTATCATTTTGCAATCGGATAATTACTTTACGTTACTAATTCCTACTTTGTAGTCCTCCCTGCTTCCACCCATCGCCCCTTCTGTCATTTCCCCACACCCTCTTCAAAAACCATATTCGCATAATTTTATCAAATATAGGGCGATTTCAAAAATTCTTTCTGTATATGCTATAAGATTTTTTTCCAACAACATTTTACTGGAAATAAAAAACGTAAATAAAATAAAATTTTGGACTTCCATTGTCTTTATTTATTTTAAAACACGACGTTTCGGTTAGTAAGTATCTCTAACCGTTATCAAGTGTAAACTGAATGGAAATCCGAAATTTTATTTCATTTACGTTTTTTATTTCAAGAGTGGCGGATCCAAAATGGTGAACATTTTACTGGGTTGCAAAAATCTTTATTTTACTATTATAGACCAGCCTTAAAAGAGTGTAATTTTTTAAAATATATTTGGTGATAGCAAGAAGGCATCTAAAGTTGAATCATTTTTAGTTTTTATAAAAAAATATCCAAGTCTTATAGTGGTCGGGCAAATTCAAAGATTTTGGCTGCTTAAATTCAAAACCATTATTTAAACTATTTGGCCAAAATTGGAAAGCGATTTTTTGGTTTGCGGTTAAACTTGGGTCCCCTGAAAATATTTCTTTACCTTCCTAGCTCGCGCAGCAATGGGTAGTGAAGGTATTATTTTCGACGAAACTATTTTTTTTGAGATAACGCCTAAAATTTGTTATTTGGGTGTATTTTGACCTATCTTACGAATATCGTCGTGATGTCTGCCTGTGTGTGTGCGTATGCCTCTCCGTCACACGATAAACATTTTCTGAACAAACGGACGCCGCTGGAAAGTTTGGTAATACTCTGCGCTAGCTTATACATAGTTAAAAAGATAATTTTATTTTCTACAATAAAGTGTAAATATTTTTTCCCAAAAAGCTTAATTTAGTACTAAACCACTAAACCGATGTTCATAAAAGTTTCAGGTAAAATAGTGTTCGACACTCACGAGTTGATTAGATTTTGATCAAATTACATTAATGCTAATGACAGTTTTCTGCCAATTAAAATTTTTTATTAATTAAACACTTAAGTAGTCGCTACGGTGTAAAAAGTGCGCCACTCGATCTAAAAACCATCCAACGTCTTTTTTACCCTTTCTTCTTGGGCCTATATTATGGAAATCAAAGATATTTTTGATTATTTATTGTATTTTAGAAATTATTAGTCTATGTATACCGGGTGCGCCAAAAAAACCGGACAATTTTTTCTCAATATAACTTTTGAAGTATATCATCGATTTTAATGGGACAAACTGCACTTGGCAGAGAATTATTTAGAGTTTTATCTAAATATCTTTTTCGGTCCGCCGCGCCATATCAAAATCCAAGATGGCGGTCGAAATTAAATTGCACCCTTCAAAGATGCTCGTTTATTCATGTATTGTCCGGTTTTTTTTGCCCCACCCGGTGTATATATATATATATATATATATATATATATATATATATATATATATATATATATATAGACAATAATTTATATGTCCAAAACGTAAACGCCTAAGCCGAAACAAACGAGTTAGTGCAGGCGCTGTAGGTAGTTGAGTATGCAAAATATGACGACCGCAGTTTGACAATGGATTCTAGCTGACAAAAGGTCGCAGATTAACGATCTGGATGTTTCCAAGCCAGGTTTTGGTCTAATTTTTTTTATCCCCCCTTCTCTTATAGCCGTGTTCGAATTTCTGAAAATTTAACAAAGTTGACGCCTTAAAGCCATAATGACAGAGAAATTATTAATCAAAAATGTGTAAAATCCAATCTAAATATAAAACTTAATTAGTTTGTTAGCTGCAAAACCCCCAAAAACCCCTCAAAACCTGCGATTTTGAGGTTTTCTTCAAATTTTCTGAAAAACTAAGCCTCTTAGGGAAAAATATGAAATTACCTTTATTATAGACAATAAAATTTGCTTTTCAACGGTGTATTACTCAGTGAGGTACGACCAATGACAAAGTCTTCAGCGGCGTCCGTTAATTGAAGTGATATAAAAATATGAAAACAAGAAACATGTTTATCACATGATTTAACCGATTTTATTGAAAACTAAGCTATCTATCAAAAATTATGTCCTATAGTCAATTGTAGACAATGAAATTTCCTTCAAAACGATGTATAAGAAGGTGTAGCCCATAAGTTGAGGCAGAAGGGACTGTATTGGGAGAGGGTGTAAAGGGTAGGTAGAGTGTAGAGAGAGAGAGAGGATAAAGTGTAATAAAAAACTATGTCGCTCACCGATATTTGCAGAGTAGTCGCTTACAGGGCCCTGTTCTCCAGTTCCATGATTCACAGCTACACAGCTTCCACAGATGATAACGCACAGCTTTAATTTTAAAGGGTTTTTAAGGGTGCCAAAGGGCAAAGAGAATTTAAGGGTAAATTCACACGAGGGACCGCGTGATTGAGTTCGTTTCTTATACGACACTGCGCACTGTCCACTTTTTAGGTTATAGGAAAGAAGGGAAAAATATATTTAGGGACCGCGTAGCGGCACCCGCGTTTTTTGTATGAAAGCATGATAAAAATATATCAATAAAAGGCGATAAAAAGAAAAAACTTCCTGCTATATTAACAGAATCAATACAAAAAAAGGAGAATTTGTTTTATTTATTTTAATCCTTTAGAATTGTGAATGTCCCAAAAGAGGGCAGTGCAAGTAAAAAAGTAATATTTTCTAATTACTAAAAATTAATTAAAATAGAGAATTTAGCGGGAGCTAAACATACCGGGCGCCAAAAAGGCACTTATTCTTGCCTTTTTCCATAAAAAAAAGAACAAAAATAATAATAAAAAATAAAATAAAACAAAATAATTCTATTACCAAAAGTAATGACTAATCTTAATACTAAAAAAAAGAAAGGGGGTTTATTCAACCGGCAAAGGACACAGCTTGACTACTGGCCTTTGCATAACACCTTGTGCAGTTTTTAAGGTTACAGCCCTAACTACTCCATCTGGACCCGGGTGGCACTTCATGACCCTACCTAAATGCCATTTTAGAGGAGGAGCGAGTTCATTTTTGATAAGCACGAGAGTGCCTAATTCAATGGTTTTACAAGATTTGTTCCATTTTTGACGCTGTTGTAGAGTTTGTAAATATTCGTTGTGCCATCGCCGCCAAATATCTTGGTGTATACGCTGCACAAGTTGCCATCTAGATAACCTAGAAACATTAAGCTCAGTCAGATCTTCATCAGGAGCGGACGAGAGTGGTTCCATGGTCAAAAAATGACCAGGGGTCAGAGCAGACAAATCAGAGGCATCTGAGCTAAGGGGTAAAATAGGGCGAGAGTTAAGCATAGCTTCTACCTGCACTAGCACAGTGTAAAGCTCCTCATAGGTGAGTACCTGAAGGCCTATGACCTTTTGCAAATGAGTTTTGACTGATTTAACCCCAGCCTCCCAAAGTCCTCCAAAGTGAGGGCTCGAAGGCGGGTTAAATGACCACTCAATATTTTGAGCTTCTGAGGCATTTTTCATGTAACCATTTAGCTCCTTTTGAGCTCCCACGAAATTTGAACCACAATCGCTGAAAAGCCTAGAAATTAGACCTCTTCTGCCGACAAATCGTCGAAGGCAAGCTATAAAGCAGTCTGAGGTTAAGTCAGACGCAAGCTCAAGATGTAAAGCTTTGGTCGTAAAACAAATAAAGAGGCAAATATATGCCTTTTGAGATTTTATGCCACGTGCTTTGCTAAGCGTAATATTAAAGGGACCTGCATAGTCCACGCCAGCATATTTAAATGCTTTAACTTGGTTTATGCGACTAGCAGGGAGCGTACCCATAAGGGGTGTTTGAGAGGTTGAGGTTGGTTTGACTTTAAAACAAGTCATGCATTTTGCTAGCACACCCGCGATGGCTCGTTTAGGGGAAAGAATCCAGAACTGTTGTGTAATTAAAAATTGAAGAGTTTGCAGTCCTGGATGAAGAAAAATATGATGAAATTCTTCAATAATGAGCTGCGTTAAGCGATGTTTAGTGGGTAAAAGCACAGGATGCTTTCGATCATAAGAGAGACCTGATAGCAGGAGGCGACCGCCTACCCTGAGCAATCCATTCTTGTCCAAGAAAGGGTGTAGCTTTCGAAACAGTTTAGGTAAAAGTTGACCTTTTTTGAGCTTTTCGATTTCTTCGGAAAACTCAACATACTGTACATGCTTGACAAGGAGTAACAAAGCTTTGTAAAGCTCTAAGTTGGTCAAGTGACCTTGAATGCGTGCTTCAGGAGTGTGCTGCTTAATATTGTGTATAAATCGAGATAAATAGGCAACAATGCGATTTATGGGTCCTAGAGAGGAATAGTTGTCTAGCCAACTATCGAAGGGGTGAGTTGGGGTAAAAACTCCGAGGAGAGCTAATCTGCGTTCTTCCTCAGAAACTTCTGGGGTAAGTTTTATAGTGGATTGTGGCCACTCTTCAGGGGGTAATTTTAGGAAACTTGGCCCAGTCCACCATAAGTCATGGTGAATCAGATCATCAGGGAGTAAACCGCGTGAAGAGCAATCGCTAGGATTTTCTTTAGAAGGAACATGACGCCATAAATCGGGTGCTATTTTTTCTTGAATATGGCTGACCCTGTTCGCAACAAACGTTTTAAATCTGTGCGGAGAGGATTTTATCCAGTTTAGGGTCACCATGGAGTCAGACCAAGCGAATATTCGAGATATTTGAAGAGAGCTAGAGATTAAGTTGACAACGTGTCGTAATAAATTCGACAAGAGCACGGCGCCACATAGCTCCAACCGAGCTAAAGATATGCGTTTTAACGAGGCAACTTTGGATTTTCTGCATAATAGATTAACATTAATTGAGTCATTAGAAATGCATCTTAAATAGACACAACAAGCGTATCCTTTTTCGCTACTATCACAGAATCCATGTAGCTCAAGAGAAGTGGCGTCCGAATTCACAAAGCGTGAAATCGAGATCTCGGATATTTTAGGGAGTTGAATTTTATACTGAAACCAAAGTTTTTGAATATCTTCTGGGACTGGGTCGTCCCAGCCGACTCCTAAGGCCCAAAAATGTTGTATTAAGTGTTTTGCCAAAAAAGAGAGAGGAGTTAAAAAACCTAAAGGGTCATAGATTTTTGATATTTCTGACAAAACGGATCTTTTTGTACAGGGTCTATCAAGAGGGGAAACCTTATAAGAAAATGCATCTGTAGAGGGGTGCCATTTTAACCCTAATATTTTTAGAGTATTGTCTTGGTCATCAAAGGAGAGATAGCTTGTTTCGCATTTTTCAGGGGAAATAGTCTTTAAAAACTCAGAGCTATTGCTAGACCACTTTCTGAGCTGAAAGCCTCCGTGACCTAGAACTGCGACTAATTGAGCTTTTGCTTCGAGAGCTTTTTCGAGTGACTCACAGGAAAAACAACAGTCATCTACATACACGTAGCTCCTTAAAATGTGAGCTGCTAAGGGATATTCAGTCTCATAAATGTTAGCTAGTTCAATGACAGACCTTATAGCTAAGTATGGGGCGGCTTTAACGCCAAATGTGACAGTTTTTAAGAAATAATCATTGACAGGTTGGTCAGGAGAAAACCTCCAAAGTATTCTTTGATAGTTTTGATGGGCGGGATTTATTAAGACTTGCCTAAACATTTGTTTTAAATCACTAGTAAAGCAGTACTTATGCAGGCGAAAAGACATCAAAATATCAAATATTTCTTGTTGTAATTTGGGACCTGTCAACATAGATTCATTTAGAGAGCTGGGACAGCTCTCGGGACAGCTACATGACGCGTCAAAAACGACGCGGAGCTTTGTTGTGCTACTCTCTGATTTTATAACACAGTGGTGGGGTATGTAATAAATTTTGTTCGAAGGGGGGATATTTTTTGAAACTAACTCCATATGATTAGAGTCAAGGTAATCTTGTAAACAATCAGAGTATTCTTTGTGAAGAGAGGGGTTTTTTAATAAACGATTTTCTAAGCTATAAAATCGTTTTAGAGCAATAGAGCGGGAGTTAGAGAAAGAGGGCTCTGGTCCTTTAAAGGGGAGAAAGACGACAAATCGACCAGTTTCTGTTCTCTGGAGAGTATCTTTGTAAATTTTTTCACAAAGCTCATCTTCCGGGTCTATATGAGTTTTTTGAGGGACTTCCTCAATTTGCCAAAAGGCTTTAAGAGTAGAGTCGAGACACTCATTATTTGAAATAAAATATGAGCTAATAGAGGGGGTAGAGGGGCGAATTTTTCCGCCCATGATGAGCCAACCAAAAATAGAGTTTAGAGCTGCGGCCTTGTCGACACCACATGAAATTTTACCTTCTGTCAAAATAAAAGGAAAAAGTTGAACTCCAATTAAAATATCTACTGGTTTGCATTGATTAAAAGAGGGGTCTGCGAGCTTTAAATTTGAGATATCGGGGTAGTCACCCTGCGAGAGAGGGGTGAGGGGTTGCTCATTGCAAAATTTTGACAATATTAATAAATCAATGTCAAAAGAAGGAGAGAGTTGGCCTACCGGTCTTATGGAGCAACTAATGCCACCAGAGGGGGTGCAGCCAGTGTGACCTAAGCCATTTAGGGTTAAATGAGTTTTGTAGCGAGAGAGACCAATTTTATTTGCAAACTTTTCAGAAATTAAATGCACCTGGCTCCCAGTGTCAATTAGAACCCGCGCTTTATCATAATGTCCTCTACAGTTTAAAACTTCGACTTGGGCCGTTGCGAGTAAAGAAGATGTCACTGAAATGTTGCTTGTTAAACTGCAAGCGTGAGTTGAGGGGCTACTTGGTAAATTATTATTTTCTTGTGAGTTAGAGAGAGTAGGTACTGCCAAAACTTGCGTAGAATGAGTCGGAAGAGGAGCGCTCTGATTCTGATTTTCCAGTGGCGGAGAGCCACTAGGAGGGGATCGAGGAATATGGAGTAAATAGTGGTGCATGGAATGGCAAATTCTACACGAATAAGTAGAGTTGCAGGCTTTTAGTGAGTGCCTTGTACCGAGGCAATTGGAACACCAATGGTTTTTTCTGACTAAATTTAGTCTTTCTTGAGGGGTTTTACTTTCAAAAACGGGGCATTTATATATACTATGTACTGAAATCTTACAGACGGGACAAGCGTTCTGATATGGAGCGACGCCAGCTGCAAGAGTAGAAAAATTATTACCTCTATATTGAGGTTTTGAGGGAGGTTTAGCAGTGGCGTAACCAGAAGTTTTAGTTTTATTTAAAATGTTGGCCGATTCTAACGCAAAACATTGCTTAGAAACAAAATCTTTGAGGTCCTCAAAAGAGGGTTCAGATGAGGAGTCATGCTGAAGTTCATAGCGCGTGACCGTCTCAGAGTCTAATTTTCGAATAAGAATTCGAAAGAGTGGGAAATCCCAGTGCTCAGTTGGGTAATTTAAATTGGTAAGAGCGTAAACATTATCAGTAAATGTATCTATTAAATTGCGTAAAAGAGCGGGGTTGTTTGTATTTAGTTTGGGCAAATCGGTAATTTTGTCCCAATAATGAGTCGCAAGGAGGCGGTTATTTTGGTATCTATTATAAAGCGCATTATAAGCTATAATGTAGTTTGCATCAGTAATTGGCAAGTTTTTTACCAATGTTAGGGGTTCCTTTTCTAGATACGTTAAAAGTAGCTGAATCTTTCTACTATTAGAGAACATAGTATTATTATGAATGACAGAGTCATATAAGCTAATAAAAGTTTGCCAAGAAAACAAATCGCCGGTGAACTTCGGAATATCCACCTTTGGAATGTTGAAGCTCATGTCATTATGACCGGAGCTAGAGTTTGAGTGAGAGGAGTTGAAGTCATCTTTAGGAGGAAATAACCTTTTATAAGTTGCTTTTATGCTAAAATATTGGTAATCAGTGCCTTGACGAATGACATTCTCCTCAGTAAACTCGGGTTGCTCTTTATCAGCTAAATACGCGATTACAGCGTCGTGAAATTTATTAAATTCCTCATAAAAAATGTCCAAGTGATCATACCGCATCTCAAAATCAACTTTTTTTAAGGTATCAGACATAGCTTGAGTGGAAATACTAAATATTTCTTTAATGCGATCTATTGCTATGCCCCTAAAGGCGCGACACTGTTTTTCACTACTCGTCATTTTAAATACCTAATATTTAAAAATAACTACGAGAAAAAAAAAATTATATGTATTTAATTTTACTATGCGCGCTAAATTCGAATAAAAAGGAAAAAAAAACTTTTATTCGCGAAAACCGAGAATGCAATAAAAAACCTGAAATTTATTTCTTATTGACCGAGTTCAAAATACCTACTGTACCTACTAGGTAAATTAAAGTGTAATATGAAAAGCGCCAAATCTAAGTATGCAATGCATAATACTTTCAAACAATTATATATCCCTTTAAACTGCACAAGATGTTTATTAGCCCTAAAAAAATAAAAATTTTAATTTTTAAATCGATTTATATAAAAAAAATCGTTTAGGAAACTGAGTTTTAATTTATTAGAAAAAGGCAAAAAATCAGATACCTACAACGGTTTACCGGTATTTTTAACACCATGAAAACAGATCATCTGCTTTAATAAAAATCTAAATCGCCTTTTCTAAAGAGAAAATTTAATTTTTTAATTTTGAAATATATATATATATTTTTTTTTTAAACAAAAGAAGGCTTAAAACAACAAGTGCCAACGTAAGGGTAGGGGGTGGTTATAGGGGTAGTTCAGTATTTGGATTGAAGGACCAAACTTCTGTAGCCCATAAGTTGAGGCAGAAGGGACTGTATTGGGAGAGGGTGTAAAGGGTAGGTAGAGTGTAGAGAGAGAGAGAGAGGATAAAGTGTAATAAAAAACTATGTCGCTCACCGATATTTGCAGAGTAGTCGCTTACAGGGCCCTGTTCTCCAGTTCCATGATTCACAGCTACACAGCTTCCACAGATGATAACGCACAGCTTTAATTTTAAAGGGTTTTTAAGGGTGCCAAAGGGCAAAGAGAATTTAAGGGTAAATTCACACGAGGGACCGCGTGATTGAGTCCGTTTCTCATACGACACTGCGCACTGTCCACTTTTTAGGTTATAGGAAAGAAGGGAAAAATATATTTATGGACCGCGTAGCGGCACCCGCGTTTTATATTATATAAATATATCAATAAAAGGCGATAAAAAGAAAAAACTTCCTGCTATATTAACAGAATCAATACAAAAAAAGGAGAATTTGTTTTATTTATTTTAATCCTTTAGAATTGTGAATGTCCCAAAAGAGGGCAGTGCAAGTAAAAAAGTAATATTTTCTAATTACTAAAAATTAATGAATTAATTAAAATAGAGAATTTAGCGGGAGCTAAACAGAAGGTAAGATTACTTTTATCTATAACAATTTAGGGTCGTCCGTAAATTACATCAATTTTGAACAATCACTAAATTAAGCTTTTTGGGAAAAAAATATTTACACTTTATTGTAGAAAATAAAATTATCTTTTTAACTATGTATAAGCTAGCGCAGAGTATCACCAAACTTTCCAGCGGCGTCCGTTTGTTCAGAAAATGTTTAAAAAATTAAAAAACCACATGTTTGTCTTATGTTTTACCCGATTACCTTAAAAACTAAGCCTTCTGTCAAAAATCATGTTACATAGTCGATTGTAGACAATAAAATTTTCTTTTAACTGCTGTCACAAAGTGAGATTTAGCTTTAAATTAAAACTTCACAGGCGTCCGTAAATAAAATCAATTTTTACAAATCACAAATAAATTAATTTTTAAGCCCAATTGAAAATGTTCTAAACTTTATTGATGAAAACAAAATTCCCATTTTACCGATATATAAGTCAGTGAGATTTGGTTAATGACAAACTCTCCAGCGAAGTTCGTATGGATATAAGGGTCATATAAAACAAAAAAAAATAAAAGCATTTTTGTCACATGTTGTTGGTGCAAGCAAGAAATTTCCTAATTTTCATTTTCTTTTCCTTTTCTGCGCGTTTAAAATAATTTAAATTTTCGCGCTCTAAAATATGCATATGGGGTTTCACGGCACCGGACACGTGGAAGAGAAGCAGCGCCGCAATGAGTGCGCAAAGAACCACCGTCACAACAAGACACTAGCAAAATCACGTTCCCGAAAAAAGTGAATTTGAGGTGAAAAAACTGGACGTTTAAACGTCGACTGGAGCTGCAAGAGAGTCCGAGGTAGGTGCCTTTTCATATAAAATTCCATATGTATCGTAACTTTCCATTTTCAATCGTCAATACCGACATTTATTTTTAAATGTGCTTGTGAAGCCAATACCGGCGACCTATCGAAGGAAATTCCGTTATTTTTCAGCCCTTGCACGCACATTTAATGGCCCTTCGACCCAAATTAATAGTTTTCCAAACTACCTAGACTCCTGTGGTTCAGCAATTTTCCAAAAATTCCAAATTTCTATTTTCTATTTCAAATTTCAAAATTTATTTCAATTTCAATTCGAAACAGACCATATTGTTTTACCACCTGTTGGGGATATGTTCCTTCAAAGTTGATCGAAGTGTTTATTACCGTTCAAAAATAGCTAGAAACAATGCACATATTTCGTATAGTTTACTAGTTCATCAAAGAAAGTTGATCGCTTTGTTCATTACATTTTCAGTAAAAGTGGCGTCAATACGCCGAAAGTGAAAATTTTAGGGCGGTTCTTCCACCTACTTTTCTAATTATCGATTTTACAGGTGTCGCGGCGTTAACGCGCAGGTGCAAGTGTTTCGTCGTCACCAAGGTCTCACGTTGCGCGCGTTGTTTGTTCAAATACCGTCGTTTGTTAAAAACTTTCAGACGGCACCGCTAGTCGTATGCACAGAGTGTGCGACTTGGAATCGAAAGGTGCGGGGTTCAATCCTTGGTGAGACATAAAAGTTTTTTTTTAAGGGATATGTTCAAATAATAACATACAGACAAACTTACAAACATTTCATTTCAAAATTTTCGAAAAAAGTTAATAAAATTAAAATAATAAAATTGTTTAATTTTTGCTAAAATTCGGGTTATATTTTAAGCTATATTTTAAGCATTTTTTTGGGTAATTTTAAAACCAAATTAACTTTCAAAAACAAAAATGTCTACGCAAAAACAGAAAAAACTTTGCGACAAAAGGCTTTTGAGCTTCAACCAAATGGCGGAAGCTCACGAGGTAGCTTTGAAAGCGAAGTCGGATACAGCGTTTCACTTTTTGTTTAAATCCAGATATGAAGACGTCGAAGAATGTCATGCTCAATTCTATAATTTTCATAACCAAATTATTGGCTCTCTCGAAGAGTTTAAACTTTCATTTGACGAGCAGGATAAAACTAGAAAAGACTTTGACAACCTTTATTATGAATGTAAGGGTATTTACTACGACCTTTTTAGGGCCAACCCTGTCAATTACGTAGGCAACCCTAACCAACAAAATATTGTTCAGAGGTCAAATACAAGATCATTTCCACAACCACGGTTGCCAATTTTCAATGGTAATTATAAAGACTGGCAACACTGGTTTGACTTATTTAAAGTCATGGTACATCAAAATTCTGATTTAAGTGATATAGAGAAATTTCAACAATTGCGGAGTTCTGTTCTGAATGAAGCCCTTTCTCTAGTAAAAACCATTCCCCTCGCAGATAGCAATTATCACATTGCGTATGAAACCTTAGTAAAGAGGTATCAAAATAAACGAATTATTGCTACTACCGCTTTGAATGCTATTAACTTTCTTTCAACTAAATCCAGTTCTGGGAAAGAATTACGTTCCATGTTGGATACATTTTCTGAGAATCTAGCCATCTTAAATGAGCTTGGGTTTCCTACAAAAGAATGGGACTTTCTTACTTTTAACATGATGCTCTCAAAACTTGAAGTCAAGATGAGGACTGATTTCGAACTTTACTATAGTAGAGAGAAAAACAATTCAGAAATTCCGTCCTACACTGATCTTTACACGTTTATAGAAAATCATTGCGTTGCGCTCGAATCTGTAGTGCAAATGCCCAGTTTTAGTAGGCAAAATCAAACCCCTAGACAACCTCAAACTACGCGTAATTCTCAACAGAACAGTTTTCAGAGAAACAGTTTTAATAATTTTAATTCACCTTCTGCTTTCAATACAACTATTTCAAATCAAAGTTCAAATTCAAGAAATCAACAAAATACTTTACAAAATAGCAATCAACGCAGCAACCCTCAAATACAAAATAATCAGAACAGAACTTTTAATCCAAAAATAAAATGCTACCTATGTTCTTCGAATCACGCATTATCGAAATGTATCGAATTTCAAAACAAAAGTCCACAGGAAAGGATGGGTTATGTTCGGCAGGTGAATCTATGTCAAAATTGCTTACATTTTGCTCACCAGACCGTGAATTGCCCCTCCTCCTACAACTGCTTTACGTGTGGAGCTAGGCACCACAGTCTTCTTCACGTTCCACAACCAGTAGCGCCCTCTGTGAGTGTTAATTCTTATCCTCCAGAGAACGTTAATATTCCACTTTCCAATTCCAATAGCACCCCTATGTCAGGAAGCCATTCCACAAACTGTCATGCGACAATGATTTCCAAAAATTCCACTTTTCTACTTTCTACCGTTGTAGCTGACATGTTAGACTCAAGGGGACATTACCAACCAGTTCGTATCTTACTCGATTCGGCCTCAGAGGCAAACTTTATTTCAGAAAAATGTCTAAATCGTTTAGGTCTTTCGAAAAGCTTCTTTTCTACTTCTATTCAAGGCTTAAATCAAATGACATCTTCCAATACCAAAGGTAAGACGAAATGTCTTATCAAACCTCAAGGTCAAGCGGGACCTACCTTTGATTTTGAGGCTTTAGTACTTCCAAAACTTTGTACAGAGATTCCTTCTTGCGCTGTCGATTCGAGCAAGTGGAATCACATTCGCAATATCAAACTTTCTGATCAAAACTTCCATATACCAAGTTCCATTGATGTCCTAGTAGGTTGTGAACTTTTTCCGCATCTCTTACAAGAGGGAGTTATCCACGGAGAGCGTGGACAACCTAGTGCTTTTAATAGCATCTTTGGCTATGTGCTGATTGGTAAAGTTGAAACTTCAAAGCAACAAAATCCACAATCACTCATAAGCTATTACACTTCCATCGAACCATCTCTGGATATCTGCCTAGAGCGCTTCTGGGAGATAGAGCAGGTTCCACATAAGGTTCATCACAGTCCTGAGGATATTATGTGCGAAAAATTATTTTCACAATCAGTTTCACGCAACGAATCAGGTAGATTCGTCGTTCCATTACCTTTCATAAACTTAGAACCCCAGTTGGGTGACACCTATCCAATCGCTTTAAAACGTTTCAAGCTTCAGGAAGCTAGACTTCTCAAAGACTCAGCTAATTATCAAGCTTACAAAGATTTTATGCAAGATTATTTAGACACTGGTCACATGATACCTATTCCTACGCCTATATCTAAAGATGTCTTGGATTATTCCTACTTTATCCCTCATCACAGTGTCTGGAACACTGGGAAGATAAGAGTGGTCTTTGATGGGTCTCAACGTAGTCCCAGAGGTGTCTCACTCAACGAGACGTTGTGCGCAGGTCCTAAACTGCAAAATGATGTCCGTGAAATTTTACTTAATTTTCGAATTCATGATGTAGCCTTTGTTACTGACATAGTAAAAATGTTCCGACAGATTTTAATTATTCCTGAGCACACGCGTTATCAAAATATTCTATGGAGATTTTCTGAGGATGATCCTGTCCAAACCTACTCCTTAAGAACAGTTGTTTATGGACTTAAGTCATCACCTTACTTAGCTATTCGTACTATACAAGAACTAGCTAAACTTGAGTCTGAAAGGTATCCTAATGCTTCCAAGGTGCTTCTTAAAGACATTTACGTCGACGACGTGCTCACTGGGCAGGATTCTGTGGCCTCTGCCAAAGAACTTCAGTCGGAGTTAATCTCCCTGTTGCGCCTAGGAGGGTTTGAACTTAAAAAATGGGCGAGCAACAGTCCGGAACTTCTCTCCTCATTCTCAGAATCAGAAACACAAATGTCCATTCGTTTCGACAAATCCGAACCTAATTTTGTAAAAATATTAGGTCTCCAATGGAATCCTATCTCAGATTCGTTTACCTACTTGGTCGTACCAGAAGATAAACCATGCACCAAGCGAGGTATCTTATCTCAAATCATGAAAATTTTTGATCCCTTAGGTTTCTGTTCTCCCGTTTCTTTACTTGCTAAGCATCTCATGCAAGATCTGTGGAAGGAGAAGCTGGACTGGGATTCTCAGCCTCCTCCGCATATCGTAAATGTTTGGAATCAATTTCGAACCGAACTTCCAAATCTTTCAAATATTCATTTACCTAGACGCCTTTCCATTGATCAACCACGTAGCATTGAACTTCACGGCTTTTCAGACGCCTCTATGATAGGTTACGCGGCTACGGTCTATTTCAGAATGGAGTCAGTATCCGGAGAAATCCATACCTTTCTTGTAATGGCCAAATCTAAGGTCGCACCAGTGAAAACAGTCAGTCTTCCGCGACTGGAGCTTCTTGGTGCCACTTTACTTTGCGACCTAATTTCCTTTATTCAAAACACTTATTCAGATATTCTTAACTTCAACCAAATCTGTGCATGGTGTGATTCCCAAGTGGTTCTATGCTGGTTGGCGGCTTCACCTCACAGGTTTAAAACGTTTGTGGCAAACCGTATCTGTCACATTCAAGAAACCATTTCTCCTACGGCCTGGAAATATATTCCATCAGCGCTAAATCCAGCCGACTGTGCTTCGCGCGGTCTTATGCCTAATCAACTTGTCAAACATGACTTGTATTGGGAAGGTCCTTGTTTTCTTAGGCTACCAAAAGAGAGCTGGCCTGATGATTTTCGCTGTCCAGACCCTCCGGAAAACGAGGTTATTCTGGAAGAACGAAAATCAGTATTTCAAACATGCACAGTTGAACCACACATGCTTGATACTTTTCTTTCTCGTTACTCTTCCCTAGAGAAAATTCAACGCATAATTTCCTATATTTTTCGCCTTACCGAAAAGAAATCTAAATATCCTAACGAAAATATTACCGAAGTAGAACTTCAACATTCTCTTATTGTTCTCGTTCGGCATGTTCAACGTTCCATCTTTGCTGATCTCATTTCACGTTTGAATGACGCAAAGCTACTTCCTAAACAATTTCGTAAACTTTCACTTTTTCTAGATACACAAGGCTGCTTAAGAGTGGGGGGTCGATTACCACATTCTTCCGAACTCTCTTATTCAGCAAAACACCCTTTACTTTTACCACGTTCTCACCGTCTTACTCAACTTGTCATTGAGTACACTCACAAAAGGTACTGTCATCCCGGTCAAAAAACGTTGCATTACCTCTTGAGACAACAATTTTGGATCCTTTCCCCTCGCTATGCAATCGAGAGCGTAACTTCTCATTGCATTTTATGCTATCGATTAAATCCTAAACCTTCCGTACAAATCATGGGCAACTTGCCTGCTCAACGCATCTCTCAAGTAAAGGCATTTTCACATGTTGCCATAGATTATTGTGGTCCCTTTCCAATTACAATGGGAAAGTACCGAGGTGCAAAGGTATCCAAAGGTTATATTCTTGTCTTAGTCTGCTCCGCAACAAAGGCAGTTCACCTAGAACTTACCTCCGATATTTCCACCCCTACCTTTCTTGCGGCTTTTAAGAGATTTGTGGCAAGAAGAGGAAGAATCTCTGACATTTACTCAGATTGTGGTAGCGCGTTCTTGGGAGCTGATCGTTTACTCAAACAGTACTCCCAGGAAGCATGTCACAGTCTAAAAATTACCTGGCATTTTTCAAGTCCTGGTAGTCCGCACCTAAACGGACTAGCCGAGGCAGGAGTTAAATCCACCAAGGCAAATTTGAAACGTGTAATAGGTGAGCAACGGTTAACCTATGAAGAGTTTTTTACTTTTTTGTGTCAGGTCGAATCCATACTAAACAGCCGGCCTCTGTATGCCCAAAGTATGGATCCGAATGACTTTCTTCCACTGACCCCTGGTCATTTTCTTACCCTGGAACCGTTGAATTCCGTACCAGAACCCGAATTTTCTGGTTCCAAGTTGAACACCCTGTCCCGCTGGCAGCTGGTGCAAAGGCTCCAGTCCGATTTTTGGAAACGCTGGAACTTGGAGTACCTAAACACCTTGCAACAGCGTTCTAAATGGACAGAGGCTTCTAACAATATTAAACTAAATACTTTAGTCGTGGTAAAGAATGAACAAAAACCGCCATTGCAATGGGCTGTTGGGCGAATTGTCGACGTACACCCTGGCTCAGACGGTCATATTCGTGTTGTGACCGTTAAAACAGCTACAGGAACATATCGTCGACCAGTAGTGAAACTATGTCCTTTGCCTATGCTCGACGCATAAGGCAAAATTTTATTTTCTTTTTCTTTCTTAATTTTTTCTAAGTATTTTTTCTTTTCTTTTAATTTTAATTTACATGCATAATTTAATGCATATTTGGGTTAATGTTAAATTGTATCGTTTAATTGCTAATAGGCGAATACTATTTAATTTTTCTTTCCTTTCCTTTTCTTAACTAAGTAAAAACACACGTGTTTTGGCGGCCGGAAAATGTTGGTGCAAGCAAGAAATTTCCTAATTTTCATTTTCTTTTCCTTTTCTGCGCGTTTAAAATAATTTAAATTTTCGCGCTCTAAAATATGCATATGGGGTTTCACGGCACCGGACACGTGGAAGAGAAGCAGCGCCGCAATGAGTGCGCAAAGAACCACCGTCACAACAAGACACTAGCAAAATCACGTTCCCGAAAAAAGTGAATTTGAGGTGAAAAAACTGGACGTTTAAACGTCGACTGGAGCTGCAAGAGAGTCCGAGGTAGGTGCCTTTTCATATAAAATTCCATATGTATCGTAACTTTCCATTTTCAATCGTCAATACCGACATTTATTTTTAAATGTGCTTGTGAAGCCAATACCGGCGACCTATCGAAGGAAATTCCGTTATTTTTCAGCCCTTGCACGCACAATTCCGTTATTTTTCAGCCCTTGCACGCACACATGTTTCATCCGATTTTCCAAAAAAACTAAGCTTTTTATAAGAAATATGCTTGACAGCTGATTTATAGAAAATAAAATTTTCTTTTAAATGATATATAACTTGGTAAGATTAATTTTATTTTTAAAACTTCAGGGGCGTTTGTAAATAAAATAAATTTTTAAAAATTAACATATGAAGCACCATAATATACCCGCCATCTGCATTGATAGTCTTTGCACCCCTGTACCTTTCGTTCCATCCCTCCTCCACAAAAAAAAAGATGAAACTCCCCCCGAAAAAAGATTCTAGGTACGGCTCTAGCAGCAAAGGTGATCCTACTACTCACCTTTTCTCCAGATCCTGCGCCATAATTTTGTAGGTACGGTGAGATATGTGAGGGGGGATGGCCTACTACCGCCACTGATTCAAATTTTAAGAATCTTAAAAAAAATCGAACCAATATTAATTTGTTTGGTTATTTTTAAACATTGATGTAATTTACGGACGTCCCCAAAGTTTTAAAAATTAAACTTTTCTTACCTTGTTATACATCGTTGAAAAGGAAAAAAATTTTCTAGAATCAAGTATAAGAGACATTTTTTGATAAAGAGCTCGGTTTTTTGGAAAATCGGGTGAAACATGTTACAAAAATGTTTTTATTTATTTATTTTGTAAATGTCCCCCATTTACGAACTTAATTTTATTTTTTACAATAAATTTTAGAACACTTTTTTTTATTGAGCTTAGTTTCTAAGAAAATTGGATAAAACCTGTAACAAAATTAATTTGTTTGGTGATTTGTAAAAATTGATTTTATTTACGGACGCCTGTGAAGATTTATTGTGAAGATAAACCTTACCTTGTGGTACGGCGTTTAAAAGGAATTTTTATTGTCTATAATCAACTATAGAGCACAATTTTTGATAGAGGGCTTGGTTTTTAAGATAATCGGGCAGAACTTGTGACAAACATGTGGTTTTTTAATTTTTTTCACATTTTCTCAAAAAACGGACGCCGCTGGAGAGTTTGCTGTTAATCTGATTGCACTAAACTTATACAGTATTAAAAAGGGAATTTCATTTTCTACAATAAAGTGTGGAATATGTTTTTTCCTAAAAAGCTTAGTTTTTGAGAAAATTGGATAAAACTTGTAAAACAAGGCCCTAAATTGTTATAAATAAAACTAATCCTGCCCTGTTACACATCGTTTAAAAGGAAATTTCATTGTCTACAACCGACTATAGGACACAATATTTAATAGAGAGCTTGGTTTTCAATAAAATCGGGGAAAACAGGTAATATGTATGTTTCTTTTTTTCATTTTTTTGCATTACCTCAATAAACGGACGCGGCTGGAGAGTTTTGTCTTTGTTCGTACCCCACTGACTTGTATATCGTTGAAAAGGAAATTTTATTGTCTACAATAAAGACAATTACATATTTTTCACTAAGAAGCTTAGTTTTTAAGAAAATTTGAAGAACCTAAAAATTTTAGGTTTTGCGGGTATGGGGGTTTTTGCAGCATAAATTTAAAAAACTAATTTTATTTTTAGCTTAGGTTTTTAATATGTTTGATTCATTTGTCTGTCATTGCGGCTTTAGGGCATCAACATAGTTAAATTTTCAGAAATTCGAACACGACTATAAGAGAAGGGTGGATAAAAAAAATTGGACCAAAACCTGGCTTGGCAACATCCAGATCCTTGACCCACTGTCAAAGTGCGCTCCTCTTATTTTGCATACTCAACTACCTACAGCGCCTGCACTAAGTAGAATTTAACTAGTTTCTGGCCTAAGCATATTATAATAAATAGGCAGTCGCTTGAAAAGGAATAATATTTGAAAAAATTAAACCGTATACCTACCAAATTCTAAATACCTCATTCATAATAGAGTTCGAGCAAACCCACGGGGCCGCGCGCCCGAGAGGCTCTCTCTCTTTAATGCACCTCATTTAAAAGAGCGGAAGAATTGCCAAGCACTCCGGGTTGTTTACGCCAGGTCACTAAATGTCCACGTCTTGAAAAAGGAATCTATAAGCGGGGGAAAGTAGGACGATTGTAAAGTAGATTGGTATAATTGTCTTTGGTATGGCAACACCGCCGACTCTTTCAGAGGAGGCAATTCACAATGAATATTGACACCGTC
This sequence comes from Aspidapion aeneum, assembly GCA_963576565.1. Lineage (NCBI taxonomy): Eukaryota > Metazoa > Arthropoda > Insecta > Coleoptera > Brentidae > Aspidapion > Aspidapion aeneum. Next base: position 65,502,006 of record OY755040.1, on the reverse strand, counting down.
GTGTATGGCCATCTGGTATGAGATTTCGGTAAATCGGACCATTTTGGATTGGTTGTCTATTTATTAGTTTATGCTTTAGTTTAAAAAACATTACTTACATTAAAACTGGTTCAAAAGAAACTTATTCAAATGGTAATTAATTAGAAAAATACTAGCTTGAATGGTAATTCGATCAAAAGATAATTAATTAAAGAAAAAAACATTCGTTTTAAAGTGAAGAAAGTATTTCGTTTTATTTATTTTGTTGTTCATATGTAAATATAAGTAAGTCATTAAGTAAAGACATTAAAATACCAATTATGGGTAACAGAGTCTAACTCATCAAGTAAAGAAATTAAAATACCAATTATGGGTAACAGGGTCTATCTCTTTATTGTTTGTGAAAAGAAAGATACCATCCGCAGTTAACTGCCTGCAAAAATATCTTTAAAAATACGAGCGGAAAAAATCCTCGGAAGGAGATATGGACAATTAAGGTAAATTATCAATTAGAATCCCGAATTAATAAAGCATTACTTAGGTATAAAGATTCATCCACAATAGAAAAAGAAAATTGTTTAATTTTTTAGATGCTTTGCAAAACCAATTCGCAAGCACTTTAGATCTGAAAAGCTACCAACATATTCCAGTACCGATTTTTGAAAAGATTCTAGGAACTTTGGATATCCGGAATGACATGGGGCGATTTAGTGGCGTTAGGGATAGGTAATGTTACGAATATAGTTTCCCGAAACAGAATACATATTAGATAAAAACAGTTTTTCAAAAAGGTTGTGTTTTATCCAAATATGAAGGTTCAAGAATATACTGTCCGACCAGAACAAAAAGAGGCGGAAAAGAGATGGCTTCAATTAGCGCTATCTTTCCCTGTCCAGTGGCGTGCTATAATTTTTTAATTCATCATTATTAGGTATTCATTTTATATTTTACTCCTCCTAAGCCTTTTTTTGCTGGAAAACTCCATACCCTATTTTTCTTTAAAAAAAAAATTTTTTTTTAAACTTTTATGCTTATTTTATTATATAAGTACCTACCTATTTCATTAGGAAGGTGCGTACGGATCTAGAAACCTAAAAAAATACCAATTGACTTTCTAAAAATTGCAAAAATCCAAAACTATTCGTTATTAAAATTGGAACTCTACACAGATTCTTTTTGTTGATGTAGAATGTGTAAGATAACAATAGAAACCCAATAAAAGAGTGTGAATTGTGAACGGGCCGGGTCAGCTTTCAGCCTACCGGTAACAATAGAAACCCAATAAAAGGGTGTGATTTATGAACGGGCTGGAGTCGATTTCGTTAAACGTACCAGACGAGTACCCTCTTTTCTTGTAGTATTAAAATTTTGTTCATGGTAAATTTGCTATAAATGAAGAACAAAGTGCTGTAAACAGAGGGAGATAGATTGAGTTGAGCCATCTCTTTTTCGCCTCTTTTTATTCTGGTCGGACAATAAAAATAAAATAATTTCTTTTCACGAAACATATAAGATAAGGAGTCTTAGCTTCAGCACTGCAGCAGCTTAAGGCCTAATGCCAGCTGTTTACCTTCCTAGCCCGTGCAGCAATGGCTAGAAAAGGTATTGTGTTCGATAAAAAAAATTGAGATAACGGCGAAAATTTGTTATTTTGTTGTATTTTGACTTATCTTAACAATCTTGTCGTGACGTTTGTCCGTGTGTGTTTGTATGACTGTCCGGCCCACGATAGATCCGGAGCCGCCAGACCAAAGTGATACAGCGTGGAGTTCACTTGGAGTGTGCTAATGGGCAAGAAGGTATCAGATCCGTCATTCGTTATTTTAATCTGTGGTTATGCCTGTAAACAGTGGCGTATATAGAAAAAAGTTTCGGGGTGGGCCCGAGACAGTTTGGGAGGCGGGGGGGGCGAGACCTCATGGAGCTGTATTTTATTTTTGTGCTCAAGATATATATTGAAAATATCCAAAAAAATCTTAGCTTCGGGGGGGGCCCGGGCCCCTTAGGCCCCCCGCGTATATACGCCACTGCCTGTAAATATTTGTTGTACACAAAGTCATCGAACATATAACATCTATCTAGATGTTATATTATGTTCGAAGGCAAAGTGGAACCGTATATAAGTACATGGGCGCACCCAGAGGGGGGGGGGGGTCTCAGGGCCCGAGCCCGTCCGGCCCACGATAGATCCGGAACCGCCGGACCAATTTTAATAAAAAAAGTGGCAAAATCCATTAGTACTGAAAGTTTTTTGACAGTTAAAAAATGGAAAAAATGCTACATTTTAAACGGAAGATCGCATTTTTCTTATTAATATGTGTTTTAACCAAAAATATAGTAGAAGTTTTCGTTTCTGAAATTTTTTAAAAAACTGTTATGAACGCTGATATAGCGTAAATTTCACTTGGAGTGTGCTAATGGGCTAAGAAGGTATCAGATCCGTCATTGGTTATTTTAATCTGTGGTTATGCCTGTAAATATTTGTTGTACACATATGTTCGAAGGCAAAGTGAAACCGTATATAAGTAGATGGGCGCACACAGAGGATGGAGGCTCAGTGCCCGGGGCCCCCCAAGCCTAAAGCTTTTTTAGATATTTTCCAGATATTTCATGAATAAAAATATTAAATAGCATAAAATACGGCATCATGGGGTCTCGCCCCCCCTCAAGACATATTCCTGGGTGTGCCACTGTCAGTAAATTGAGCAAATTGCAAGGAGTTTAAGCAAGAAAATAGATGCAAAGGAGAAAAAAAATATTTCCTGGTGTAGATGATCAGAGATTGTAACAAATCCAAATAATCCTCAGCAACGAAATCAGCGGAATTTTATATACACATATGTTATTCTTTTAGGCTGATTTGCGTAGCATGTCAAACCATGATGACCAAAATTCAGATAAACAGTTTACCAATTGAAATTATTGGTCAAGGCATATGCGAAATCTATATGGGCTTGAATACATGGACCCCAAATAATTTTTGTAAAGATATTATCAGACTTAATAGGGTAAGTTGACTCCAGATTAACTTCACTTAAAGGTTTATTTATATGAATGCAATTTCCCTATTAAATTATCATTCATTCATATCAATTATCTTTATTATTTTACACACATTTTAGCCACATCTTGAATACATAGTAAAAAACAGCAAAATTTTCACACCCGAATTGGCATGTTCAATCTTGCTTCAAAACCCAAATTGCTACAGTACCCATCCTGCTCTAACTTGGACAAACCCGGTCCCAGAAGGTCCTATTCGAGTCCCACGGCAAACGGTGAGTAAACTTCAAATTATTGGTTATCAAGCAACATAAAAATGCAATAAAACAAAAGCAATACGTTTTTTTTATGACTATTTTTATCAAAGTTTGAACATAAAAAAATGTTTAAATAAACTTTCAGCTTTAAGGCGACAAATTCGATTTAGGCAACTTTTACGTAAAAGGCAACAATGCAAAATAGTTAAATATCAGTGAAAAGGTGGCACTACTGAGTAAAGCATTGCCCCCGGTAGGTGGTTTTGTTTAGAGTAATAGGAGATGTCGACTTAGGACAGAGTGTTCCGAATTTGGTTAAAGTACAGTAAGGCCTCCTGTTAGAATTTTTAGGATGACAGTGTCACCTAAAGTCACTAATCAAATACTTTGGCACAAAGATTATAGATTATAATTCTTTGGCATTTTGTTCGTTTCAAAGTAAATGTTTAAATTTTTTGTTCAAAAAGAAATGCCGCTTTCTTGCCAGAAAAAGCTCGCCCGGCCTCTTCACCATCATCATAATAAGTAAGTAGTTATTTTTTAATACAGTAGACAGATAATAATAATCAGTTGCTTCTGTGATTTTAAAAAAATAAGAAAACGCACGAACAAGTGCGTAATTTTTTTTCATATCTTTATTTTTAAAATATATTCTAGCAAGCTTTAGTTTCTAAGATATTTTGAACATATTCATTTTAGAACTTACAGCAGCTATGTTTTCTACAGTAGTTTATTAGCTAGGAAGGTAGTTGATCCATTTATTTTTGAATTATTCTTTACAGATACAGAATTTCATATGAGCATTCCTATTCATACAAAAGAAAGCAGAATAAGTGGATCATTAAATATGATAGGTAAAGTATATCGAAAAATATTGTAACAAATATTTATCTTAATATTTTCAGGGACGTGATGTGGTTAATTCTATACAATTCTTTCTAGTTTTATTTAAAAACTGTACTTATTGTTTTAGAGATAATCAAAATTTTCCAATTATTGGGTCATTGGTCTGGGAGGATGAAGAGATAGTTTTGTAAGTATTCATTAGGTTGCGTTGCTTCAATAACCATAAAAAACTCTTGTATTCTGTAGAGTATTATATATATATCGTTTTATGTCAATTCGCACGTGCTGCGCTTAGTCGCTTCCAACTAATTCCTTTAATTCTCTGGTTGGAAGCTTAGACACCAACGGGTGGGAATTTTTATTAAGGGAGGGAGGCAACTAAATTTTACCTGCTTATACAGGGTGTCCCATAACTTAAGAGCCATAGTGCAGCAGGTAAGAGAGAAAGTTACTTCCGAGAAAAAAGTTTATATAAGATGGGGGTCAACATACATCTGTTTTTAAGATATAGGATTTTTAAAGTTAGACAAGTGGGGAGAAAAAGGGTTTTAGAAAAAAAATTAAATCTGTCACAGCCAGCTGAATACTCAGGTAATTGTGATTCAAAAATGTGGTATTATTTTTATCGATAAAAGTACAAGTTGAGAAGATACAGGCTGTCAAAATAACCTCCAAAAATGTATAAAAAATAAAATATGGATTTACAAAAATTTATACCAAAAAAATTGTTTTTTCTGAAAAAAATTGACCGATTAATTTTTTCAAAAATTATTTTTAATTCAATTTATTGCTCTTGTTCTAATAAACGACTTTAGCCAATTTCATATTTTTACTGGGTGTTTTTAAAAAGTTATTATCAAAAAGTTTAAAAAATCTCCAACTTTGATGAACCCATGCGGAAATTTTTTATCAGACATGACCTCCTCTATCACCTGTTGGCCTATGGCTCCTAAGTTATGGGACACCCTGTATAACACAATTAAATATTTACACATAAATGTTATCCTACGATTTGGTTTTTCTCGAAACTGAACTAGATGACCATTACACGTATGATATATCATAAAAATTGCATGTTAAATTTTAGTGATACCTTGGTGACTCATGATGAGAAGTTTGCGGACCAAGGAAGAGAAGAAAAAGTTGCGAAAGCCAACACGGAGACAGGGTGAGTAATTTAATAATTTTTTATTGTTTTTCTTATTTTTTTAAGTATAAATAACGTCAAAAAATTCTTTTCAAATATTTTATACCTATAACTTTTATAAACTTTGTGTTTATTTTTAGGCTTAACTTTATACTAATCAAAATTAATGTCGCCGTCTTTCAAGCTGTTGCTAGAGTATACTCCAAATTTGCTCAAAATTTGAGGTATTACAGGTTTGCAAAAAAAAATAGGGTTGGTCCCTGTTTTGCTCAAACTCAGTGGTGAGCTGTGTTAGAATGATAAAGAAGTTAGTAGGATTCTTAAGTAAGGCCCCGTTTTCATTAAAGAGGGCACGATAGAACGAATTGATTCGCTTGATCAAGCCGAATGTTATTGCGTTTTCACTGAATAAATAAAGTAATGCAATGGAGCGAATATCGTTTGCAGGCCCTTTACACCATGCTAATATCTACAAGCAAAAGAACCCAGTTCGTTTGGGTTTTCTCTATCTCAACCAATACATATACAGTACCTTTCACGGTTCCAAGAACTTACTTTATTTTTTGTTAACTGGTCTGTGGCGTAGAGGCGATTTACTAACATTTATTATATTTCTTCACAAACGGGACCACCCTGTATACAATGGCAAATTTTTTTTAAAAGCTGTTAAATTTTTTTTTTAAATTAAAGAAAAATATCAGGTTTGCTCGTCAACCATAATATTTCTGTTGATAATTGTAAAGTATAAAAAATTAATAGAAATTCTAAAAAAAAACATGGCTTGCTAGAATAAATAATTGGATATAGAGCACTATCGCGCAGTTAGACAAATGTGACACTTTTTTATTTAGAAATATATAAGAAACGAAAAAAATATTACCAAATAAAATCCCCAGTAGAAATAGCAAAAACGGACAAAATTGACACTAAATCGGCATTTTTAATATTTCTGATTATTTGTGTGGCTTATATCCTTGTATCTAGAATTTTCTTTGCGAAAGCACCAAAATTCTGCTGCAAACTGGTGAATAATTAAAAATATTTTAAAGAAAATTCGATTAATCCGAGTCAATAAAATATCCTTAAAAAAATGTGATTTTTGCTTGTTTTTGTCAGCATAAAACCTTATCGTGTTTCCCCTGTATAGTAGCAAATTTGACTTTTTTTAAATTATTTTTTAGTAGTTAACAGATTTCAAAAACTTTCTGTGGTTAACCGTTTTATTTGTTTTATATTTTGAGGATTAAAAAACAAAAAAAAATTTAATCGCAAATTTTTTGGAAAAACTAAATACTTAATTTCAAAAAAATTCTAATACATCATTTAATTAGACATTTTAAAAGCTTTTAAAAAATATAGGCAGATATACAGGGTGATCTCGTTTGTGAAAAAATATAATAAATAAGAGACATGTTTGTAGAAATCTCGTATGTCAGTAGATCGCCTCTGCGCCTCAGACAAGTAAACAAAAAACTTGACGAAGTATAGGTTCTTGGAACCGTGGAATGGTACTATATATGTGTACAAAATGTGGTAAAGAGGTACAATTAGTTGGACATCCTAAATTTTTGCCTTGTCTAATAATGAAAACGCCCACGGTAAAAATTGTTGTCTAGAATGAAAACACGTTCTTTTCTTGAATAAATTGTTTTACCGTAAAACAATTTATTTTGAATTAAAATAATTCTTTTTAGTTGAATGCAACGTTTAATCTTAAAATGAGACTTTATTTGTCTTCGTTAATTGTTTTGTTTCGGTATATTCCATTTTGTAACAAAGCAAATTGTCTTCATATAAGTAATATTTTGCTTCCAGAGAAAACAGTGCCTTAGATTAATTCAGTTCTAATTTATAAAAAAACTATTTCTGTTTCACATTAAAATAAGAGGCAAGACATTTTTTGTGCTATATCAAGAAAATATTCTCTTGGTGAATAGGAAAGCACAAATTATTTTACTTCAAAGTAATTTGCTTTGATCTAAGACAATTTTTTTTATCTATTTTTTTATAAAATATTAAAACAGAATAATGTTTCTGACTTTATCGATACAAATTATATATTTAGTTTTCTTTTGTTACGGGGCTTTGTGAGTATATGAATAGAGCAAGATAATTTTCAAATTAGGTGTCAGGCTAGACCTGACGTAACCTGAGGTTATTAACCATATCCTTAAAAAACCCAATCATTTCGAATTAGAAGTCATTTAAATAACTACATAAGAAAAAAAACCTATATATCCTGCATAATTGTCAATAATTTACAGGTTTTAGTTGTATGTTTTCAGAGAAACCAGCAGATGCCGTAAAAAACGATCCTTACGGAAAACTTTTTTAACACTTGAGGTAAGTTAGCAGCCACCTGAGAAACCAAGTGTCTATACACACTAAGTTTGGAGATAATTCCATTTTTTAGTATTTACTTATTTTAGGAGTTGATAGTGTAAAATATGCTTCATAACAATAAACAATATTAAGAAAATTAAAAACATGGGCCATTTAATTTTTAAATACCAAAATAGTTCTTAACAACTTCTGTTACATCTAGTCAACAATAAATCCAGATTTCAATAAAGAAAGTCGCATTTAAATCGGTTCACTAATTTGAGACCTAGACACCTGCGAACAAACAGACTTGTCCAATATGATAATTATGAAAACTTGGCGAACAAATTTAGCCTCATAATAGTTAACGGTTCGATTTCGTTTTCTTGGACTTTCGTGCGGGTGTCATAACGTAAGCCTGCCTGTTTTTTAAACTTTGGTGCTATTGAAACTTGGTAAAATATAGGCACCGGTACAAAACAGCGCGGAACAAAATAGCGGCATCAAAGTAGAGCTTTTTTAAGTTTGTTTATTTATCTGTGAGCAATTGTCCCTTGCTATTTTGTCGTAGCGCTGTTTGTCGAAGTGCTATTTTGTTCCTCGCCATTTTGCACAGCGCTGTTTTGTACCTACTGGAGCCGTAAAAACTAATACAATCTTCAAAGCCTTGAAAAAATAATAATTTCCGGTTTTTGTTTATATAGGGTGTCCCAAAACTTAGGGGCCATAGGGCACCAGGTGATGGAGGTCTTGTCTGATAAAAAAGTTCCTATAATGCATGAGTCAAAACTGTTTGTCGAGATACAGAGCATCAAAGTTGTAAATTTTTTTAACTTTTTTGATAATAACTTTTTAAAAAAACGCAGTAGAAATATGAAAATGGGTAAAGTTGTGTACAGGGTGTCCCAAATTGGGCACTTTTGGGGGGTTTAAGGTACTTCTAGGGAAGACAGAGAAAAACTGACCACGCATTGCGAGGCTCAAATTTCAAGAGAAGACTTATAGTGAAAACCGCATTTTGAAATATCGTCTCGTCTTTGAGCTACGGGGTCTTTTTGAAAAGTCTGCATTTTGGAGGGGGTCTATAACTTCGTTATTATTGGAAATATTGATTTAGAGTAAATTGCAATTTTATAGACTTTGTCACGGGGAATTCAACCGCTAAATTAAATTTTAACTGTCACTTTTAGTTTTTGAGATATGACATAAAGTTGCATTTTTTCTTATGGAATGGCCTATATTTTAATTAATTTTCGAATTCGTGATTGAATTCTTTTCAAAATGATGTATCATATGTCATAGTTTGATTGAGCGGTTTCAGAGATAATTAAAATTTTTTATTTGTGTCTAGTGTGCGTTGAATGACGTCATGCGTCATTGACGTGAAAGCCTTGCGGTCAAATCCTACTTCAATGCACCTATAGTTTTGTTGTCTTATACTATGCAAATCAAGTTGGCCTTGTGTCTTGGCGTTTTGTCATTGTTTTCAATTGTTTAAACAATTTGACATTACGCTTTGATATGAAATTATTTTGCACAAAAGCGTTTTAATTTTATTTTGAAATATGTATAATTTTTTTTTTACTTTTTATAACTAGGCTTTGAGGGCCGTCAGCTGAATTATAATTTTTCCAAACCAGCCTTACTATATTTGTGACTGTGTAAAATAATAAAAATACTGTAGTGCCTTTACCTGCCTCAGCAGGAAATCATAGCGCACTAGAAATAAGTGAAAAAGCTGAATATCTCCTAAACCGCTCAATCAAACTATGACATATGATACATCATTTTGAAAAGAATTCAATGACGAATTCGAAAATTAATTAAAATATAGGCCATTCCATAAGAAAAAATGCAACTTTATGTCATATCTCAAAAACTAAAAGTGACAGTTAAAATATAATTTAGCGGGTAAATTCCTCGTGACAAAGTCTATAAAACTGCAATTTACTCTAAATCAAAATGTCCACTAATAACGAAGTTATAGACCCCCTTCAAAAATGCAGACTTTTCAAAAAGCCCCCGTAGCTCAAAGACGAGACGATATTTCAAAATGCGGTTTTCAAAATAAGTCTTCTCTTGAAATTTGAGCCTCGCAATGCGTGGTCAGTTTTTCTCTGTCTCCCCTAGAAGCACCTTAAACCCCCTAAGTGCCCAATTTGGGACACCCTGTACTAGAACAAGAGCAATAAATTGAAATAAAAATTATTGTGAAAAAAATTAATCGGTTAATTTTTGAAGTGTAAACCTCTTTAGGCGCGTTTAGCAGTTTTTGTGGGTAGTAAATTAAACCGTCCGTCAGGCTCGGCTATGTAACGCTCATTCGGGTGAAGCCGGCTCGAGTCGACTAACTGTGAGATTTGTTCGGTGATCCGTGCATACAGCGAGCGATATGATAATGCAGATGAAGGCCAGTATTATTAATTTAGCCTTGTTAAAGTTTACACTTCTACCGTGTGGTCTTAAACACACACAATTTTTTTTTTAAACTATTTTTTTTTGTATATACTTTTATAAATGTCATATTAAACGCAATGTTTTTTTTATATTTTTTTAAAATGAAAACAAGTTGTACGTGCAAGACAAATAATACTTAGTTAATTTTCCTAAATATTAATTATTCCGTTGCACTGAGCCATACAGGTTGTCACGTGACACCTCAAAGTGCGCGGATAGAAAGTGCGCAACCCACCGGCGCGATGAGAGAGAGATCATCGTAGCCTCCATATTGAAACCGGCGTGTTTTACTCGGTTTCCAAAACTACAATTCAATCAATTGCAATTAGTGCCAATCAATTCTAAATTCATTCCAATCCGTTACCTCAACTCCTCACAGTGATTTCAATCAACTCAAGAACTCTGGTAGAAGCCTGGGCGCCCAGTGAATGGAATTTGTACCGCCGAGAAATAACAAGGTAGGTGTCAATCGACATTTTGTATGGTTCTCGCGTTATTTTCCATTTTTATCCTTAATGCGTTAAAAGTTTAACCAGCGCCGAACGCTATCGAAAGGGTGTATGTCTTGTGCATACATTTTTATGGTCCATCGATCCAAATATTCAAAAAAAATACAACAAAAATCAAAATTCATTCTTTTTAAACCAAAAATCTAAAAATTTTACGACGCCATTAAGGACCAACGGGAGACAGGCTTTATCAGTGACGAAGCGACACGCCTTTTCTAACACATGTTTAAAAATTTTATCGATTTTTCTGCAGTCTAAATTTAAAGGTCGCGGTCGACAAAACAACAGTTTTTTGTTTACCTACGAGCGAGTGAACGAAGGTCAAAATAAAAAACTTTGTGTACAAAATAAAATAAAATAATAAGAAATTGTGAAAAACGTTTTAGTGTTCAGTGATAATAGTTATTACTAATTAAACAATTAAAATGACTAAAACCGGCCTGGATAAGGCAGTGCAAAAACGCACAGTTTATGTTACGCGGATTACCGAAACATACACAGCAGCCATAAAGGCTCAAACCGATTCAAATGTAAAATCTATTTTCAAAACAAGGTATGAGAACTTGGAAGAGTTTTATGATGAGTTTAAAAAACTGCACAATGACGTCATTAGCCTATTGGAGAACGATGACGAATACAAAGTGCAAGATAAGGTGCGAGAAGACACAGACAATTTTTATTTTCAAACTAAAAGTATTTTCAATCAACTTTTTCCAGAACAAAATATTTTACAAGGCAATTTTGTATCTCTTCAAAATCAAACAAACAGTCATGAATACAAGGATCTATTAACATTGGATGTCCCATGTTACGATGGCACTTTATTAAAGTGGGTCACTTTTTATGATATGTTTTGCTCATTAGTGCACAACACTAATATGCCTCCAGTGAGGAAATTTAGACATTTAATTTCATATTTAAGAGGTGAACCACTCAGTTTAATAAAACACTTGCCTATTAATGATAATAATTACAATATTGCTTTTCAAACACTAGTAGATCGATACCAAAACAAAAGACTTTTGGCAACAAGCTACTGGAACACCGTAAATAGTACGGTTCCCTTAAAAAATAATTGCTCTTCCAAGGATCTTAGAACTTTACTCGATAGTTTTAATGAAAATATCTCTGCTTTAGAGTTGTTAGGTTTTCCAACTCAACATTGGGATTTCATACTTTTCAACATGCTTCTTTCGCGTTTAACTACCTCAATACGAACTTCTTTTGAGATAGAATATAGTAAAATGGAGCTTCCTACCTACGAAAACCTTACAGAGTTTCTCAAAAACCATTGTAGGGCCTTAGAATCAGTTCAAATCATGCAAAATATTTCTTATTCAACTATGCAATCAGACAATTTACAAAATTCAAATCCAAAACCACCTAAACGACAATTCAATTCAAATAATAATTACAACAGTTACTCAAAACCATATCAACCAAAAGTTTACGTGGCAAATACAACTCAAAATCCTCAAAACTCAAAAATAACTTCATTTAGCAATAATTCACAATTCCAACCAAATCAATCTAAATTCTTTAATTCAAATCAACAACCAAATCAATCTAGTTTTAGTTTCACTCCAGAAACTCAAAACAACTCAAATTCAAATACAAATCAATTCAACTCAAATTCAATTACAAATCAATTCAACTCAAATTCAAATAGACAACAACAATTAAATAATTCGAATTTACAATTTAATTCGAATCTGTTTCAAAATAAATACAAATGTCTTTTATGTACAAATAAACAATTTCACAATCTTTCACAGTGCCAGGTATTTTTATCAAAAACTATACAGGAGCGTAATGCCTACGTTAGGCAAAATAATGCGTGTAGCAATTGTTTAAGATCGCATCCCTTAAATTTATGTCAATCTACTTTTTCTTGCCGTATCTGTGGCCAGCGTCACCATACGAGTATTTGTAATAACTCGCAAACTACTCAATCGAATTCACAGAAGGCGTATTTTACAAATGTACAACCAACCCCAAACTTAAATCAAAATTCAATTCAATCTTCCCAAAACCCCAATCAAACACAAAATGAAACACCCAATGAGGGCATTGATTACATTAATTGTGGGTGCACCTTACTCACTACTCAAAAACCTCAAAGTACTATTTTACTTTCTACAACAAAAGTAGACATCCTAGATAGTCGTGGATACTATCAAACTATACGGGTTGTCCTCGACAATGCGTCAGAGGCCAATTTTATTTCTGAAAATTGTCTTAATCGCCTAGGATTATCTAGGAAAAAATTCATAGTCCCCATACGAGGCATCAATCAATCTACTTCAACCACCAATGGCATAACAAATTGCACAATTAAGCCTGTTGGCCAAAATAATCCAACGCTTTCTCTTGATGTCTATGTCTTGCCAAAGGTAAGTGCAAATTTGCCATCTTTTCAAGTTAATCCTCACAATTGGCATCATATCTCTAATTTAAATTTAGGAGATAATACTTTCAATATTCCCGCACCTGTAGACATGCTTTTAGGAGAACATGTTTATTCTCAAATAATTCAACCTAACATTATTCCTGGAGAACCGGGGCAGCCAATAGCACTTGAAACCTTGTTCGGCTGGGTGCTCCTGGGAAATACGGAAATATCAAATCAACCTACATACAATTCAACATCATATTCATGTCACTTTACTTCTTTACAAAATAATTCACTAGATCAAACGATGACTAAGTTTTGGGAAGTTGAGTCTCTCCCAACAAAGAAGTTCCTCTCTCCTGACGAGGAAAAATGTGAATCATTTTATCAAAAAACTGTTACGAGAGATAGTTCGGGACGTTTTCAAGTTTCATTGCCATTTCGTCACTCTAGACCTATTTTAGGAGATACCTACTCACATGCTTACAAATGTTTTTTATCTCTTGAGTCTTGTCCAAAATTCACTCGCCTTTGTAAATATACTTTTGGGTATAAGAATTTTGTTTTATTTTAATATTTTTCTCGCGTTTATACGTTCGTATTTGTCTTTAAGAATTTTGGCGAATGCGATTGAAAACTTTATTTTATTTTACTTTCTGAGCATGTTCAATTGCATCTTCGCGCACTCAACCAGTTGAATTTGTACATTGGGGGTGTGCGCGCTTCGATATATGACAATTGCTGTCGAAAAATCACTTCTGTGTGAAAGACGTCACGAACAACACGCTGCAAAAACAGGGGTAAGTGCATCTTCAACTGTTCGTAATTATTTTCAGTTCAGATTTCATAATTAATTAAATTATTCGCAGGTGATTGGTAAACTAATTTTATGAACCAGCAATCTAATTAATTTTTCGCTTTATACCAATCATTTTTGGCCCTACGAGCCGAACGCGTTTGAAAGTTTTTATTCGCTTCGCTAATAATAAAAGTATAATAGGTTTTTTTCATTTTTCAACGTGTTTTGGTTTTCCGTCTTTGACGATTTATAAATAGGTAATTTGTTTCGGAGAAATAAATTCAAGGTCATTGAATATGAGCTTATCATTCCAGTTTTTTTCTTTAACATTCTTTCCTAAAATGAGTAGTAGGTTTTAGGCAGGTTACATATACATAAACAATTGCACGTAATTTATCGGCATATGATATAGGCTTACCAGTAGGTCCTATCTGCATTTTATTTTATTACTGCTGCTTTAGTTTAGAACTTTTATTGCAGCTTTATGGGTGCCATAGTATTATTTATTGTGTAAAGAGGTTTATAATTTAAGCTTCTTACTTGCCTATATTTACAAATTATTGGGATCGCTAGTAGATAACTCGCTATTGCATGTCGCTAAGTTAATTAATTATCGCTAATTCGCACCGCGCAATTCCCCTTAACTATTAAAAAATATTTCGCTTTTATTTATTAGTAAATATAAATAAATAGTTCGTTTTCGCTCTTATTAACTAACAAAGGTAAATAAATAATTCGCTATTTTCACCGTTACTTAATTTATAAAAATTTATTAATTCGCTAAAATAATATGGTTAAATTCAATTAAAAATTATATTATTAATAATTCGCTTTCCCTTTTATTTATTAGTATCACTAAATAAATTGATAATTTTACCAATAATTGATTTTAATAAATTGATTTTATTTGGCTAAATTGTTAAAAATACCGCGTAATATCCCTAAATTGCTAAAAATAATTAAAAATTTAGTTTTGCTTTTCTTTATTATACCCATCTGCATTAAATAAAGGATCATCATGTCCGCGGCTAAGATTAAATCGTATAAGACCCTTCGCACAATGTGTCATAATCAAATGAAAGAATTAAAAACTTTTGCTGACTCGGCTTCTGATGCTGACGAGACGGCTAAACTTCAGTTTAAAATTATGTACGCTCAAATTGATCAAGTGGTTAACGATTTTGCTAAATATCATCAAAATCTTATATCTTTAATGTCAGCGACCGACGATTTTGAAATTGATACCGAAGAAGGAGTGAGAAAAGACTTTGAATACTTACGATCTTACAATTACGCTAAGTATACCGCGCTGTTTGAAAAGCCAACACTGAAGGTTGAAACCGACGCATCCTCTGCTTCGGGACTATCTAGTGGTAATCGACCGCCAAACTTGACTAATTTGAAAGTTCCAAAATTTTCCGGCGATATTAGACAATTTAGAAATTTTATGGACATGTTTAATGCGCTAGTTGACAACACAAATATTTCGAATATAGAGAAATTTAACCATCTTTTAAACTCCCTAGAGGGACCCCCGCTAGCACTGGTGCAATGCACACCTTTAGCCGCCGCTAATTATTCAATTGCTCTCGAATCGCTAAAAAACCGCTACGATAACAAACGGCTTATTGCTTTTTCACATTTAAAAACAATGGATAATGTTCCTTACGTAACAAATTCTAAAAATTCAAAACAATTGCGCACACTAGTTGACGTATATAGTGAAAATCTCTCCGCCCTTAAGGTACTTGGTTTTCCCACAGATGATTGGTCTTTTTTGCTATACTATAATTTCAGTAAACATTTAGATCAGGAGACCATGACGCGATTTGAACTTGAACTTAATGATCCATCTCAAGTTCCTACTTTTGACGATTTAAAGAATTTTGTACTAAAACGATGTAACGCTATAGAAGCGGTAGAATTTTCAACTAAAACTGATTTTTCTTCACCTTTAAAAACAGACACAAAAAATAGATTTTCTTCTAATCAGTCAAAACCTAGACTTCTGCATTTTTTGGTAATGCAAGTCGAAATAATAATACAAAGTTAAATAATTCAAATCAATCTTGTCTTTTATGTCAATCACGTGACCATAATATTTACAGATGCTTAGAATTTAAAAATAAAAATTCCTCTGAACGTTTTCAGTTAGCTAAAGACAACAACTGGTGTCCTAATTGTTTAAGTGGGCAACATAACCTAGCTTTATGTCAATCGCAGTCTGTTTGTCGTTACTGTCAATCTAATAGACATCACTCTCTTTTACATATTTTTAAAAATAACAACAATTACAGTCCACATACTTCTAACCGCACGAATCTTGAAAATAATTACAATTCTAATGTACGACCCCCCTTTTATAATTCGCAATACAATAACCCGCAAAGTTCTTCACAAAATAATTCGCCTGCTTTTAATGGTAATATCTCGCCTCAGCAAAATAATTCGCCAACCTCTCGCGCTTTTCAGCAACCGCCACAAACAGGTATGGAAAATTTACCTCAAAATTCGCAAAATACCTTAAATTACTTCTCCAATTCGCACGCTCAGAATACAATTTTATCTACCGCTATTATCGAGGTTATGGATTCTCGTGGCATTTTTCAAAAGGCTAGGGTTATTCTTGATTCTGGCTCAGAATGCAGTTACGTCTCTTTGAAGTTTTTCAAAAAACTTTCACTTCCACGCTATAGTTTATCCCTTTCTATTCAAGGATTAGGATCTATGAATGAAGTCCTCTCAGGGAGGAGTAACTTGTATTATCAAACCGTATAATCAAACGGAACCACGCATGTCAGTCGACGCTGTGATCTTACCCAAGTTGTGTTCGGAAATTCCTAGCACTTATTTAGGTAATATAGATACTTCTGATTTTCAAAATGTACCCCTCGCGGACCCTACGTTCCAAGAACCCGCTAATATTGATTTTCTTTTGGGCGCTGATATTTTTCCCTATATTTTACGCGAAGGGCGCATTGATAATGGCCCCAACAAACCAATTCTTCTTAATAGTATTTTTGGCTATATTATTATGGGAAAAAATAAAAATAATAAAATTAAATCGCAATCACATTCAACCGCTTTATTTTGCTCTGTAAATGAAACCGATTCACTATCGCTAGACCACGCTTTAAAACGCTTTTGGGAATTAGAAGAGCTACCTAAAGCAAATTTTTGCTCGCCCCCCGATATTCTTGCCGAGAAAAGCTTTGTTGAGACTCACTGTAGAGACGAAACAGGGCGATACATGGTAGAACTACCTTTCCAAGATAATACGCCTCCGCAATTTGATTTTCATGCAACGCGCTCATTGGCTTTAAGAAGATTTTTTTCGCTTGAAAAACGCTTAATTTTAAATCCTAATATTTATAAAAAATATTCAGATACTATTCAAGAATATATTAACAATGATTATCTTGAAATTATTCCTGACGAAGAAATAAATAAAAACTCTTTTTACTTACCCCATCATTGCGTAGCCAAGGGTGACAATATTCGAATTGTTTTCGACGGATCGTCTCGTCCAAATCAAAATTCACCCTCGCTAAATGACACCCTTCTTACGGGGCCAAAACTTCAAAAAGAAGTTTTTGCTCTACTTCTCAGTTTTCGTATTTCTTCTGTGGTCTTTACTTGTGATCTTAAAAGCATGTTTACACAAGTTTTAATTGCCCCTATTCATAGGGATTTTCAAAGAATAATATGGAGATTCACTCCCAACGAGCCCATAAAAGACATGCGTTTTAAACGGGTCACTTTTGGTCTGAGCTCTTCTCCATATCTCGCTCAATTAGCACAGGATGAAGGAAACAAGTTTCCTCAAGCTCGTGAGGTAGTCAAAACCTCAATTTACGTTGATGATTTAATTTGTAATGCAAATAACCTCTCAGAAGCTAGAAATTTACGCGATCAACTTATAGAACTATTGGGAAACGGTGGGTTCGAACTTAGAAAATTTGCAAGCAACAATAAGTCATTTTTACAAGACCTTCCGGAGTCTTACTTGCACTCAAACTCGTTTAATTTCGATTCAGAATCTGAAACAATAAAAATTTTAGGCTTACAATGGATTCCTTGTAAAGATATTTTTACCTATCGCGTAGATCCATTGGAACGAGAATGTACAAAACGCACGATTCTGTCAGAAATTGCAAGATGCTTTGATCCACTAGGATGGCTCTCACCTCTGAGCCTGTTCTCCAAAGATCTATTGCAGCTTCTGTGGAAACAAAAATATGACTGGGACCAGGAAGTTTCCCCCTTTATACGCCAACGTTGGTTAAAATATAAATCTGAGTTAGGCCTTATTCAAAACTTTTCTTTACCGCGACGTTTTATTATTGATAATTTTACAGAATGTCAACTTCACGCTTTCTGTGATTCGTCAGAAAAAGCTTACGCTAGTATAGCGTATTTTCGCGTTTTACAAAATAATAAAATCTGCACTTTTCTCATTGCTGCTAAAGCAAAAATCGCTCCGGTAAAACCAATTTCAATCCCGAGATTAGAGCTAGTAGCCGCTGTTTTACTGGTTGATCTTGTTTCCGCAATTTTAAAAATTCTAGGAGATAAAATTAAAATTTCTAAAATTTTCGCGTGGTCAGATTCCACAATCGCTCTTAGCTGGATTAAAAATCCCCCTTATAGATACAAAACATTTGTCGCCAACCGGGTTGCGAAAATTCAAAATAAACTACCAGCTGCAATATGGCAGCATGTACGCACAAATGATAATCCCGCAGACTGTGCAACAAGAACTTTGTTGCCGTCAGAATTGTTAAATACGCCCCTTTGGTGGTGCGGTCCAGATTGGCTTTCAATGCCTGATGAGCATTGGCCACCAAGCATTTATTCTGAACCATTGGATTCGGACGAAGTTCTTGGTGAAGAAAGGAAAATAACTTTGGTCGCATTTACAGAAAACAAGTTTTTTGATATTCTTTTAAACAAATATTCTTCGCTTTCTAAAATTCAAAGGATAATCGCTATCTGGTATCGTTTTATCTGCTTTAAAAGAAATCTTGCTTATCGTACTGGACCCATAGTCCTGTCAGAACTTAATCTCGCTCTTATTTTTCTGATCAGGCATGTTCAAACAGTCACATTTTCTCAAGAAATCTCAAATATTAATGCGAAAAAACGCATTTCAAAGCCTTTTAGAAAGTTAGACGCTTTTCTTGATAATAAAAATATATTGCGGGTTGGAGGTCGCCTCCGATATTCTGATCTTTCATATGACCAGAAACACCCGATTCTTTTACCACGACAACATAGATTAACTACGCTCCTCATTGAACACTATCATAAATCTTATTTGCACCCAGGTTTGCAAACTTTACAGTTCTTAATTTTTCAAAATTTCTGGATATTATCTCCTAAGCGGGCGATAAGAACCGTTATCGCTAACTGTAAAAATTGTTGGCGACTTAATCCGAAACCTTTTGAACCAAAAATGGGAAACTTACCCAAATTACGCATATCTGCTGTCAAAAGTTTTACCGTAGTCGGTTGTGACTATGCGGGTCCAATATCCATATCATTAAGCAGAAAAGTTCGCGGAAATAAAACGCTTAAGGCTTGGATCTGCATATTCGTTTGCTTCTCTACCAAGGCTCTTCATATCGAATTAGTTTCGGATTATTCTAGCGAAGCTTTTCTGTGTGCTTTAAGGCGTTTTATGGCACGTCGAGGAAGGGTCTCAAAAATAATATCAGACCAAGGAACTACGTTTAAGGGTGCAAATAAGGAATTACAGATAATATTTAAACAAGCGGCAGCCGCGGAATCCATTGAGTGGTTTTTTCACCCCCCAGGGGCGCCACACTTTTCTGGATTAGCAGAAAGTGGAGTAAAGGCGGTAAAAACGCATTTGTATCGCGTTATCGGAAGCCAGATTTTAACGTACGAAGAGCTTTATACGGTCTTAGTACAAGTGGAAGCGCTATTAAATTCTAGACCATTGTCTCCTTTATCTAGCGACCCCAATGATTTGTCTGCGTTGACACCAAATCATTTTTTGACTCTAGAACCTGTTTGTAGTTTACCCGATCCTGATGTAACCAGTATCAAACTAAACCGCCTCTCTAGATGGCAGATGATCCAAAGATTACATCAGGATTTTTGGGCGCGTTATTCTAAGGAATATTTACATACACTGCAGCAGCGGTCCAAGTGGCTGGAACCCACTTGTCCCGCCCCTGCTATAGGTACTATGGTACACATAAAGTCGGATAATTTACCACCGACAAAATGGTCGCTTGGTAGAATTATTGCCCTTCACCCAGGTGAAGATCAAATCTCACGTGTTGCCACTGTGCGCACTGTCTCAGGAATATTTCAAAGACCTCTGGTAAAGCTATGTCCTTTACCGATGGACTTTGAACCTGAAAACATTTAAAAATTACATCAATGTAATTTTTAGGCGGGCAGAATGTCCAAAATTCACTCGCCTTTGTAAATATACTTTTGGGTATAAGAATTTTGTTTTATTTTAATATTTTTCTCGCGTTTATACGTTCGTATTTGTCTTTAAGAATTTTGGCGAATGCGATTGAAAACTTTATTTTATTTTACTTTCTGAGCATGTTCAATTGCATCGTCGCGCACTCAACCAGTTGAATTTGTACATTGGGGGTGTGCGCGCTTCGATATATGACAATTGCTGTCGAAAAATCACTTCTGTGTGAAAGACGTCACGAACAACACGCTGCAAAAACAGGGGTAAGTGCATCTTCAACTGTTCGTAATTATTTTCAGTTCAGATTTCATAATTAATTAAATTATTCGCAGGTGATTGGTAAACTAATTTTATGAACCAGCAATCTAATTAATTTTTCGCTTTATACCAATCAAGTCTAGACTGATAAAAAATCCCGAATTATATTCACAGTATTCCGAATTTATGAATAACTACTTAAAAAACGATCATATGAGTTTAATTCTAGAATCAGAATCAAAAAATCAATTCATAAATTATTTACCCCACCACTGCGTTGTACGCCCCGATAAATCAAGTTCACGCGTTCGAGTAGTTTTTAATGGCTCGGCAACAGCGGGTTCAAAAGGTATATCCCTTAATTCTACCCTTCTCCCAGGGCCCAAATTACAAACTGACATCAAATCAATTCTGTTAAAATTCAGATATCATGAAATAGTCATGCTCTCGGATATTACGCAAATGTTTTTACAAATAAAATTAGCTCCGGAAGATCGTGATTATCAACGTCTTCTGTGGCGTTTCACTTCAAGCGATCCTATTCAAGAATACAGACTTAATACTGTCACGTTTGGTATCACATCTAGTCCTTTTTTGGCCATCAGAACTATTTAAGAGTTAGCCAAAATCCAAGAAAAAAACTACCCAGAAGCTTCTAGAGTGCTCCTAGAAGACATTTTTGTCGATAATATCTGGGCAGGCGCAAACTCTATAGAGTCGGCTCTAGCTCTACAGCGAGATTTAATCGCTCTTCTAAAATCAGGCTGTTTTGAGCTTAAAAAATGGGCTAGTAATCACCCAAAACTACTATCCTCTCTATCACCAGACGAATGCCAAATTCCCTTTTCTTTTGACAAGGAAAATCCTATATCCATAAAGTTCTTGGACTCCAGTGGGACCCAAAATCAGACAATATGTTTTTCTTTTGTCAGCCATCGGAAAAACGATGCACAAAAAGAAATATTCTAAGCGCTATTGCTTCTATTTTTGATCCTTTAGGGATGCTTTCTCCAATTTCATTTTTTGCAAAATGTCTTATGCAAAAATTATGGATTTCCAAGATAGGATGGGACGATCCCGTGGACAAATCTATTCTTCAGCATTGGACACAATTTCAAAATGAACTTAAGTGCTTATCAGATATTAAATTTCCTAGGCACATTTTTTCTAAAGATATAATATCTTGTCAACTGCATGCTTTTTCGGACGCATCAGAATTAGGCTACGCAGCTTGCGTTTATTTACGTATCGAGCTGTCAGATCAAAGCATAAAAACTTCCTTAATTATGAGCAAATCAAGGGTCAGTCCCTTAAAAACTATTAGTCTCCCGAGACTAGAACTTTTAGGTACTGTTCTTCTTACTGAACTTCTTAGTTTTGTTATAAAAACTTATTCCCCTTTAATTTCAATAGATAAAACTTACGCTTATACAGATTCTCAAGTCGTCCTCTTTTGGCTTTGTAGCTCACCTCATAGATGGCGCTCTTCTGTTGCTAACAGAGTTAGCCAAGTACAAGAAAAACTCTCTAATGTAAACTGGTATCATGTAAAATCACAAGAAAACCCTGCGGATGTCGCCAGTCGTGGCACAACTCCTTCCAATTTTATAAACCACCCCTTGTGGTTTACAGGGCCTTCCTGGCTTAGTCAACTATGTACTACATGGGACTTAAAAAATCCCGCATTACTCCAAAACTCAATTACCGATTTTCAGCAAATTTTAAATGAAGAAAAGCATGAAAAAATAACACTTACTACAAACATCGATTATCATATTCTAGACTTCCTTGTAAATAAATATTCATCCCTTTTTCACATTCAAAAATTAATTTGTCAGATTCGACGAATATTTTATAATTTTAAAAACAAAAAGGAACCACTTACAGGTCCTATTTCTATTTTTGAAATTCAGTATGCTTTAACACTCTTGGTTCGAAGAAGCCAAGAATTACATTTCTCTGACCTCCTAAAACAACTAAAAAACAACGAACTTTTACCCAAAGCTTTTCGAAAAATTGCACCCTTTTTGGACACTACCGGACTGATAAGGGTAGGTGGTCGTCTTAGGCATACGAATTCTATACCTTTTGATGCAAAA
Organism: Aspidapion aeneum; assembly: GCA_963576565.1. Lineage (NCBI taxonomy): Eukaryota > Metazoa > Arthropoda > Insecta > Coleoptera > Brentidae > Aspidapion > Aspidapion aeneum. Next base: position 65,479,478 of record OY755040.1, on the reverse strand, counting down.
CATCCTCTATTGCTTCCCAGATCAGGCAGGTTGTCTGACCTCATCATTGAACATATTCATAAGGAAAATAGCCATCCAGGGCTAAATACAGTTCAGTACTTACTAAGACAACAATTCTGGATCTTAGCATCCCGCAGAGCTATTCAGTCAGTTTTATCTCGATGCATAAGATGTTATCGCCTTAGACCAAAGGCTTACATCCCTTATCAAGGTGACTTACCTTATTTTAGAATTTCACAACTAAAGTGCTTTTCTCATGCAACTTTGGACTATGCTGGTCCTATAAAAATTTCACCAGGTCGTTGGTACCGGGGTACCAAAGAATTAAAAGCATATATCTGCATTTTTGTGTGCGCAAGTACGCGCGCTATCCACACAGAAGTTGCGTCAGACCTTACTTCTGAATGCTTTATAGCCGCATTCAGAAGGGGTCGTTGTAATTTTTTATACAGCGACAGAGGCTCCAATTTTCAAGGAGCAAGCTCTGAGCTTAAAAAGCTCTTCGAAGCTTCCTCTGAACATCTTCAGATCAAATGGCATTTTTTTCCTAGTGCTAGTCCTCATTTCAATGGCTTATCAGAGGCTGGTGTTAAATCAGTAAAAACACATCTTTACCGAGTGATCGGAAATCAGAAGCTTACATACGAAGAACTAAATACTTTGCTTGTGCAGATCGAGGCATTGCTAAATAGTCGCCCAATCTCTGCGCAATCATCCGATCCCAATGATTTTTGTCCACTCACTCCCGGACATTTCCTTACCATGGAACCTTTAAACTCTGTCCCAGACCCAGACTTGTCACAATTAAAACTAAACACTCTTTCTCGGTGGCAACTTGTTCAGCGATTGAACACTGATTTTTGGTCCCGATGGAAAGAGGAGTACCTACATACTCTACAGCAGAAGTCCAAGTGGACAGAAAAACCTACTAAAGTCGAGTTAAATACTTTAGTAGTCATAAAAAATGAAAACAAACCACCCTTGCAGTGGTCTTTAGGCAGGATTGTAGATTTGCATCCTGGTTCAGATGGACATGTTAGAGTTGTCACGATTAGGACTCAACAAGGGCTATTTAAACGTCCATTTGTTAAATTGTGCCCTTTGCCTTTTAACTGAACACTCAAGCAATGTTCATTCTATGTCAGTGCCGTCATAGAATTATTCTTTTTTCTTTTTATTTAATTCCTTTTCGGGAAATATATTTTTTTTGTTTTATCGCGGCAAAAAATAGAATAACATTTGGTCGCAATTTTTTAATTTTTTTTTTGGAAATAATAATTGTTATTCCCTAGTTATAATACATATTATTTTTCCTGGTTCTAAAATAGTATTTTAGGGCGGCCGGGAAAATGTACGTGCAAGACAAATAATACTTAGTTAATTTTCCTAAATATTAATTATTCCGTTGCACTGAGCCATACAAGTTGTCACGTGACACCGCAAAGTGCGCGGATAGAAAGTGCGCAACCCACCGGCGCGATGAGAGAGAGATCATCGTAGCCTCCATATTGAAACCGGCGTGTTTTACTCGGTTTCCAAAACTACAATTCAATCAATTGCAATTAGTGCCAATCAATTCTAAAATCATTCCAATCCGTTACCTCAACTCCTCACAGTGATTTCAATCAACTCAAGAACTCTGGTAGAAGCCTGGGCGCCCAGTGAATGGAATTTGTACCGCCGAGAAATAACAAGGTAGGTGTCAATCGACATTTTGTATGGTTCTCGCGTTATTTTCCATTTTTATCCTTAATGCGTTAAAAGTTTAACCAGCGCCGAAGCTATCGAAAGGGTGTATGTCTTGTGCATACACAAGTCTCCAGCGAGACATAACAATAAAATATTATTGATATTTTTTTAAAGAATAAGTAAGCAAAAATTATTATGTTTTTAAATAATATTTTTTATACATTTTTGGTGGTCATTTTGACAGCCTGTATCTCCTCAACTTGTAGTTTAATAAAAAAAACAATACCACATTTTTGAATCACAATTAGCTTTTAAAACCCTTTTTCCCTCCACTTCTACAACTTAAAAAAGCCTATCTCTTAAAAACAGATGTGTTTACCCCCATGTTATATAAACTTTTTTCTCGGAAATAACCTCCTCTATCCCCTGCTGCACTATGGCCCCTAAGTTATGGGACATCTGTATATGGTAGGCTTGCAGCTGCTCAACGAATATCCAAGAAGAAACCAAACTTTTTTAAATGTTGATGCAAAATAAACTGGATCGACAATAGTATATGTCCCATATAACGAGTAGCTAGTATAATTACCTTTATTATCATTATTATTATTATTATTATATATCGTTCAGATTCACCGAAGAATATACCATTTTTGGATCAACATCTCAATTTTATACCTAGGAAATATTCAAATCTTACCAATACTATTACAAAATGGCTAGTTCAATATTCTAGGCCAATACTAAAACACGAGTCATGTGACCTTGATCAGCTAATTACCTTACACCGAAATTTTTTTTGCCGAATTTACCTAGTGTTCTATAAAGTTCTGCATTCATTAGAATCACGTGATTTTAATTCTGGTGAATAAGTGGTGCCCCCTAGTAGCAACATAATGAAGTATACTTTTTGGCTCCGATATCGACTTTACTCCGCTTTTAAAAATCCTAATAGATCTCGCTTAGAAAATAAAAATATATATATTTATCTTGTTTATATAAAAGATTTTGACAAAAATTGTCAAACGTATCTTGTTAGATTTTTTGTTTTTGTTTGTATTTACCTAAAACATAGGAAAAACGAGAAATTATTATTACAGTTCGCTGTAGTTTATACAAGGTGACGCAAGATCATAGATTTTCCAAACTTTGGTTTGAATGTTGTTGGGATTTAGCCATAAATATTTTTTTATCCTTTGAATAAGTTAAATTAGCAAAAAACTGCCAAGATACAGTTGCGAAAAATGCTTTAAAAATGCACCCCTCAAAGTTTCGACGCGTGCCGCTTTCTCGTTTTCTAGTTCTATTAGAAAAAAGATTTGGCCAAAAAACGGGATATCAGTGTTGTCAGATGGTAAGATTTCAGGCGACGTTTGCCCCCTTAATTCTTATTAGTACTAAATCATCATGCATGTGTCAAACATTGAACTATGTCCAAAGGTGCATTTCTACAAACATTGAGTGAAGGTGTGGGAGAGGAGAGGGAGTTGGTAACTATATTTTTCTGAGAATATGTTAAATACTTATAAATATCTACTTTACAAAATATTTTGACAATTTTTCAAACATTTTTTGTTTTGAAAGTTTACTTTCATTGTCAATTTAAACTTTGATAAACAGACAGGCTTGCATCTGCCAATTGCAATCTGGGGCCAACAATGAATTTCGATGCTATTTTCTGTCTTCTTTATAGCAGAAAAATAAAAAAGGATAGCAAAGGGACTTGGGGTATTGCAGGGGCTATAGTAAAATCTTAAAGTCTGTGCAGAAATAATTTTTTTAAATCGCTCTATATTGTAAAAGTTATAGCTACAACTATTACTAATAAGGAGGGCGGGAAGGAGAGAGGGAGGGGGACACTAGTAAAATGGTGTTTGAAAAAAATCTTAAAGCGCGTGCAGTAAGTTTTTTTTAAATCGCCCTATATTTTATAAAATTATGCGAATATGGTTTTTGGCGAGGGTAGGGGTGGGGGGGAATGACAGCAGAGGAGATGGATGAGAGCACGGAATTCAAATTCAAAAGAATTTCATTAAAATCGCTTGAAATGTAGGTAATTTGTATGCCTTAAAGCCTACATCATGTGACAAAATGACGTCTGACGACCGCCATGTTGATTCTTGTTTAAAATAAATGGATCCATGACGGATCTGATACCTTCCTTGCTAGCCAATTAGCACACTGAAGCCATGATATATCAGCCTTGGAAACAGTTTTTTGTTAATATCTCCGAAACTAAAGCTCTTACGAAGCATTCTACTATGCCGAACCGAACCGAACGAACGATGCTCCGTTAAAAAGTTAGCATTTTTGAAATTTTTTAATTGTCATTAGCATTAATAGTCTGTGGACAAATCAAGTTTCGTGTGCAAGTCGTGCCAACTTTCTGTCGATAAGCTAACTTTGTTAAGGGCATCCCATATATCAGGTTTTGACTTGTTGTCATTCTGGTAAATGCGTTTTTGAAAGATATGGCGGATTCAAAATGGCGGAAAGGCGTATCTTAAAAAAAAACTGTAACTTTTTTATTTCTTATCCGATTTTCATGGAACAAAGTTTAAAATACTTGCTTTGTAATGTACTTAAAAAATGTATTGGTCAGAAAATCTGTATTGTTTTGTATTTGTCAAAAAAATAAAAAAGTTTAAAAAAAAAAGTAAATTTTTTTTATTTTTTAAAATTTTATTTATAAAACCATTGGAGCTAGAAAAAAAAGTTTATATAAAAAAGATAGCTATTTTCATTCTTTATTCAAATCTGGTTCAAATGTTCCAATGCGTTAATTAGTTTTTAAGTTATTTCCAAATAACTGGAAAAAATAGGGGTCTTTGGGGTATACTTAAAAATTATGCTTTTAATGAAAACCATAAGAACTTTTTGAAAGTAACTTAAATTTGTTTAACATATCTAGCAGATCAGGTTTTGACTAATTGTCATTGTAATAATCGCGCTTTTTTTTAATATGCCGGATTCAATATGGCTCAAAAGCATATTTAAAAACAAATTGTATCTTTTTTATTTTTTATCCGATTTTAATACAACAAAGCTTAAATTACTTGATTAGAAATGTATTTAAAAAATACTTTTTAAAAAATATATTTTTTTTAATATTCGAAAAAAAAAATCGGGTGAAACAAGTGACAAAAATGATTTTATTTTTATTTTTTTAATTGACCCCCATATACGGACGTCGCTGAAGGGTTTGTCATTAATTAAAGCCCACTGACTTACACATTGTTAAAAAGAACATTTAATTTTCTACAATAAATTATAAAACACATTTTTGTCAATTGAATTAACAGAATTAATTTGTTTGGTGATTTGTAAAAATTAATTTAAGTTGCATAGACCTGTGAAGTTTCAATCTGAAGATAAATCTTACATTATTGTACACGTTTAAAAGGAAATTTTATTGTCTACAATCGACTATAGGTCACAATTTTTGATAGAGAGCTTGGTTTTTAAGATAATCGGGTAAAACCTATGTGGTTTCTTAAATTTTTTTACATTTTCTTTTTGAACGGACGCTGACTAATACATTGTAAAAAAGGAAATTTAATTTTCTACAATAAACGGCGAAATAATTTTATTTTTTCCAAAAAGCTTTATTTTTGAGAAAATTTGATAAAAGTTAGTGTTAAATTGATAAATTTGTTGATTTTTTAAAATTGATTTTAATTTCGGACGCCCCTAAATTGTTATAGATAAAACTACCATTGCCTTATTATACATTTTCTTTTTTTAATTTATTTACTACGGAAGCCGCTGGAGAATTTGTCATTAGTCATTCCCCACTGACTTATACATTGTTGAAAAGAAAATTTTATGGTCTACAATAAAGATTAGTGCATATTTTTCCCTAAGCTTAGTTTTTAAGAAAATTTTAAAAAAAATCTAAAAATTTCAGAACTTGGGGAGTCTGGGAGTGTTGGGAGATTTTGCAGCTAAAAATTAAAAAACTAATATAATTTTATTTTTAAATTGGATTTTACACATTTTTAGGGCGTCAACTTAGTTACATTTTTAAAAATTCGAACACGACTATATAAGGAGGGGGGATAAAAAAAATTGGACCAAAAACTTGCCCGGCAACAAACAAATCGTTAGTCTTTGACCTATTCTCAGGTAGGATCCGTTGTCAAACTGCGGTCCTCATATTTTGTATACTCAACTACCTCTAGCACCTGCACTATATTGTAAAAACTTTCGTCGGTTGATATTCACTTTCCAAATAACAATAACAACGTTGTTTGATAATGTCCATCAAACAACGATAACAATAATAATATAAATCACATGTTTTACTAGACGCCTTAGCTTCGTAAAGCCGCGCGCCGCCTTATAGGCGTCCGCGTACGGTAATACACCTTCGGTAGTCGTTTTGGTGACAACAAAATGTTTTTTATTAAAACAAATATAAAATATACATCTATATAACAATTTTATACACCAAATTAAAGAAAAATGTTCATTCTAAAACTTTTATTTAAACTTTTTTAAAAACATTTTTCTTCGGTGTTATTAAAAATGTAGGTTAAACTTTACTAGCTATACAAAACAAAAGTAAAAATTTTCTAAAAAACGAAGCAAAATTTTGAAAAATATAATAGAAAGTTATTTTATTGTGGGTGTTTACTGATTCATTTGCCATTTTTTGCAACCATCTACGACTATTTTTAAGAAAGATACATCGTTTTAAAAAGTATCGTGCAAAAAAAAGTGCTGGGGGCCATATCTTTAAAAAAACGCATTTAGCAGAATGACAACAAGTCAAAACCTGATGGAGTGCCCTAAACAAACTTGGCTTATCGGCAAAAAGTTGGCACGACTTGCACACGAAACCCCCTATTAGGCCGATTTGTTCATAGACTATAATGGATTTTGACCAAAATCTAATCAGCTCGTTATTGTCGAACACAATTTTACCTAAACATTTTATGAAAATCGGTTCAGCGGTTTAGGAGCTATAGTTTTATGAACAGAAATAATATACACACATACACACACAAAGACAGACAGACATCACGACGATATTGCTAAGATAGGTCAAAAACACCCAAATAACACATTACGCGGGCTAAAAAGGTAAAAATATAGCCTATAGCACCTTCGGGATTAGTAGCAGTTCCACGACACCTTTTTTGTCCAAATCGGTTCAGCCGTTTAGCCTCTAGTGCGACACAAGCATACGTATATACATACATATCCCAAGCGAAAAACATTACCCTTCTTTTCGCCGTGCTGCAGTTATGTATAAATATAAAATTATAAGAAATGTAAAAAATCAAAAAATTACTTTAAAATTACGATAAGAAATGTAAAAATTCAAAAAATTACTTTATTACTGTTGTAGTATGATTTGTAATAGTGAATTTTGACAAATGTTTCTAAATCACTGATCGTTAGGAACTTCCTAAAACTATGTAGTTACACGGAGATATGGCCTGCATCCACCTGAGGATGGCCCCATAAGGCCAAAATCGGACATGTATTGGCATGGATCAGAGTGCCTGCCTGTATAATTCAATGCCGGTTTTTCCGTAGAAGTAGTTGTTTCTCTTGGTTTCACAAAGTCACGACAAAATGTTCTCAATTACTTTAGTACTTACATAAAGGTTTGGTGTTTTATTATTAGGAAAAAGATCCAACCCTGCGACCAATCAGGATCCTCCATATCACTGATTTTCACGTGTCTCACGATTATGAAATCAACGGAGTTGTGAATTGCGGATACCCACTATGTTGCAAAAAAGCATTGGGGAACTCATTAAGGGGACGAAATGCTGGCACCTGGGGTGACTACGAATGTGATATTCCGAATTGGCTACTGACCAATGCTTTGATTTACATTAAAAATACACATCCGGTAAGTTGATGTACCTATAAACTACAAACATAGGGACTTGGGACCGCAAGAAGCCTTCTTGTTCTAGCTGTATTATAAGTCATCAAATTGACCAGAGTAAAATCTGCACGTATGGATGAATTTAGAAATATATAATCTTGGTTCCAAGACATGACGGCGTTATTCTTCGACACGAAGCGTTAAAAAGCTCATACAGTTTCACTCTAGCTCAAAATTATCAGCTCAATTGCTTCCAAATTCAAATGCCAATAAAGTCCATCTTCATGGCTCTTTGCATACTATTTTATAGACCCTAAAACAGTTTCAACTTTTAGGCCCCGATAATATAATATAATATAGGCGAAAAAATATCGAAACACAAAATATCGAAAAACAAAATATCGAATTAAAATATCGAAAGTACATAATATCGAAACTACAAAATATCGAAACTACAAAATATCGAATAACAAAATATCGAAACTACAAAATATCGAAAATACAAAATATCGAAACAACAAAATATCGAAACAACAAAATATCGAAAATACAAAATATCGAAAACACAAAATATCGAATAACAAAATATCGAAAATACAATATATCGAAACAACAAAATATCGAAAATCAAAAACAGAAAATTTCTGAACCTTCACCTAACCTGACCCTGAGCTAATCTAACGTAACCTAATCTGATATAACAAACCTAATTAGCAGTGTTGTAGTTTAGTTTGGTTAGGTAAGGCTTCATTCGGTTCAGTTACGTTTGGTTTGGTTCGGTTCGGTTCGGTTCGGTTTGGTACGGTTCGGTTCGTATTCACACCCTCTAGGATCCCGGGAAAGAAGTCAGGAAAGTTAAAAAAAAAAAATAGTTGGTTCAGTTTGCTTTGGTTCGGTTCAGTTCGGTTCGGTTCGTTTCGGCTAGATTTGATTAGGTTTTGTCAGGTTAGATTTTTAAAACTTTCTATTTTTATAAGGTTAGGTCAGATTAGGTTTAGTTAGATTAGCAGACCGAATAGCGGAAGATTGACGTTGTTAGGTTACGTCAGGGTCGGGTTAGGTTAAGGTTTCGAAATTTTCTATTTTTGATTTTCGATATTTGTTAATTTCGATATTTTGTGATTCGATATTTTGTATTTTCGATATTATGTATTTTCGATATTTTGTATTTTCGATTTGTATTTTCGATATTTTGTGATTCGATATTTTGTAGTTTCGATATTTTGTAGTTTCGATATTTTGTGGTTTCGATATTTTGTAGTTTCCATATTTTGTAATTCGATAAAATGTAGTTTCGATATTTTGTGGTTTCGATATTTTGTAGTTTCGATATTTTGTATGTTTTCGATATTTTGTATTTTCGATATTTTGTGTTTTCGATATTTTGTGTTTCGATGTTTTTTCGCCCTTCCCACTATTTCAAACGTGTACCGAGATGCATTAATGTTTTTTATTACTTATTCTTTGAAATATATCCACAGTAGTATCAGAGCAAAATTATTTAAGAAAAGACGGACCTGTCCCTCACCCCCTCCGATTTTCTTGATTTTTTGTGGCAATATTACCTACCTGGAGAATAGACAAAAGCCAAAATATTGGCTTTCAAAAAAAATGTATTGGCTAGGATAATTTTTGACATGATTTAGAAGTTTTTTGCAGTAAAATGTTGAAAATTGGTACATTGATGTAGAAGTGATCAGAGAACAAGAATGTTGTCAATAATTTAACCTAGGACAAAGTTCCACAAAAATAGTGGCCAAAACCCCTAAAATTTACAGAAAAATACCCATTTCTTGGGGAAACGTTGAAAAAAAAAATTTCTTTAAATTTTTCAAATGCGTCTTACAGATAAAGAATTAGCAAATCTAATGCGCATTTATTCATATTTTTTGGATAAATCGTTTAGGAAATACATTGTTTCAAAATTGGAAGTTTTTTTTAGTTCACGGTAGAAATTGAGATTTGTGACCCAATAAGACAATCTTCGACTAATTTTGTGTGAGCGACACAGGTAGCTACTTAAAAAAATGTTAAAAATGCAAACCCGTCAAACGCACTGGGTGATTTAGCTATATTCGGCCAGTCATTAAAGCGAAAAAAAGACCCCCAGCTTGCAAAAGGTGTTGTCGTCGCGATTTTGACATATGACATTGACATTGGAGTCCTAAAAACAAATTTGAATTTTCGATCTTGTGGGGGGCCGCCCCCCCCCCCGTAATCTTGGATTTAGTGTGCACTAACAGGGTTTTTTTTTTAAATTACTTGGTTACTGTACGTTTAATAAAAGAAAGTATTGAACAAAAGTTGAAGATGTTAAATTCCCTACAAAAACGCTTTTATAAATATTTTTTATCAGACGAATGATTTTTGAGTTATGACGCTAAACATTTCGCCTCTACTTTGGATTTTGACTAATTTTTGTTTTAGTGGCTTTTAACTTCGAAACTGCTTATTTTTGAGAAAATCTGTAATAACGTAAAACAAAGACCAACTAATAGCCTATAAAATAATAATCACTGAGTTCATCTGGGTAGTACCCTTGCTGAGATACGAACCCTGAAGTGTTAGCAGCACACCCGTTTCCTATGTATTTCCATAGTATATGCAAAATAAACCGAAATTATTCAGTTTTATGTAATTTTCTAAAAAGGTAAGCATTTTACAGAAAGTATGTAAGAAACTTTATTGTAGAAAATTAAATTATCTTTTAAACGATGTATCACCTACGTGGGCCAAGTCCACGGTTAGCACTTAATTGGCATCCATAGGCCATTTTATAGGCTATTAGTTGGTCTTTATTTTATGTTATAACAGATTTTCTCAAAAATAAGCAGTTTTCAAGTTAAAGGCCTCTAAATAAAAAAACTGTTTAAAATCCAAAAAGGCGGAGAAATGTTTAGCGTCATAACTCGAAAACCATTCGTCTGACAAAAAACTTTACAATAGCGTTTTTGCAAGAAGTTTTATTGTGTTCAACTTTTGTCTAAAACTTTATTTTCTAAAATGTGCAGGGACCAAGTAATTAAAAAAAAGGTTTTTGTGCACACTAAACCCAAGTCGAAAACTTAAATTTTCTTTTAGAACTCCAATGTGAACATAATATGTCAAAATCGTGCCTACAACTTTTTGCAAGCTTTAATGACTGGCCTAATATAGCTAAATCACCCAGCGCGTTTGACGGGTTTGCATTGTTTTACTTTTTTTTAGGTAGCTACATGTCTCGCTCACACAAAATAGATTTATAAGTCGAAGATTGTCTTATTCGGTCAAAAATCTCAATATTTACCGCCTACAAAAACAACTTCCAATTTTGAAACCAATGTATTTCCTAAACGATTAATCCGAAAAATATGAGTACGGGCTCATTAGAATCGCTAAATCTTTTTCTGTAAGACGCATTCAAAAAAGTAAAAAAAAATTTTTTTCAACGTTTCCCCAAGAAATGGGTATTTTTCTGTAAATTTTAGGGGTTTTGGCCACTATTTTTGTGGAAATTTGTCCTAGGTCAAATTATTGACCACATTCTTGTTCTCTGATCACTTCTGCATCAATGTACCAATTTTCAACATTTTACTGCAAAAACTTCTGAATTATAGAAAAAACCCAAAAGTATGTCTAAAATTTATGAAAAACAGAAAAATGGCTATATCCTAGCCAATAAATTTTTTTGAAAGCCAATATTTTGGCTTTTGTCTATTCTCCAGGTAGGTAATATTCCCACAAAAAATCAAGAAAATCGGATTGGGTGAGGGACAGGTCCGGCTTTTCTTAAATAATTTTGCTCTAAACAAGTCCAAAGTTGACTCCCATATGTAAATGTATTGGTTCCCGTATTTTTCAATAAAGCAGCAACCTGTTATGAATGATGTTATGGACTTCCTTACAATAAGCCCGTACTTAAACTATAACTTAAGTTCTTATTTTTTATTCTTAAGCCTCATATTCATGGAAGGCAGGAATTCGCATGCCTTACTTCGAGATCAAACGAATGCCTCGTTCAAATTCTTGAGACGAACAAAATTCAACTGAATGCAAATACTCATATACGGCTAGTTTAATCGAAATGAAATAACGGTCCCCGATTTTGATCTGATGGCGTCGCATGGCGCGGGTCCTTGCGTGTTGCTGTTGTCCACGCCTTGAAAGCACGTACACATACATATGCGCGTTCGGCATCGCAGCGAGCCATGCGAATTCTGCATCAAATGAATAGCATAGATAGTTTGCTTGATTTCAATATGGTATGAGAATGTTGTTAATTGTAACATATGATTCACATTTTTTTTCGTAAATTCAATATGAATTGATTTGGTTTAATTTAATATTATTCGCAATTTTTTGGTCTCATTCTGAACTTGGATGGCTGCATTCTGCAGTTTTTCCAATGAACCTTCAATAATTTTTTTTATCAATAGATGGAGTTAATCTTAATTAAATTGCTCAGGGCTTTATTAATGAACCCCTTTGTTTTTAACTTTATGACACGTCTATAAAGGGTTGTAAATTGCTTGACATAAATAAATTTGATTTGATCAACGACAAATGTAGCTTTCGTTTGATTTTTCAAAATAATTTTCTACTGTTAATAGACTCAGACGTCTTCGCCAGCCATCTCTGAGATTTGCAAGATTTTCACTCCATTCCTCTGGTTTCCATAGATTTTCTGATACCCTCATTCCCGGATATACGAGGGCGGCCCCATTTATTACGCCCTGGGGGTTGCCACGTAAATAACCTTCTCAGCCATCTGGATTCCTTCATCAAATGGCCAAACCACTTTAGACTTTTTTTTCTTTTCTTTCCCCCACTGTTTCTGTGGCCCTGATTCTGTTTCGTATATCTTTATTTCTTATGATATCCCTGCACTCCTTCGTAAGTAATCCACCTCTACTGCATTAATTTTTTTCTTCTAATCTTCTTTTACTGCCATATGTGAGTACTGTTTCCACCATTGTTTGCTTAATTCTTTTTTTATTTTCTGGGCTTATGTTTGTATCCCACCATATGGGGTGAGCGCTCCTACTATTTTCTTTGCTTTTTGTATCCTGTTTTGTATTTCAGATTTGCCAATGACGGTATTATTATCTATATTGACTCCCAGATATTTAAATTGATTAACCTGCTTAACCGATTTGTTATCATTAATGAGTACTTCAAAGGAAGTTTCTGAATTTCGAGGCTCACCTCTAAAACTCAGTGTTTATATTCCATATAGTATCTTTAAAACCTATTACATATCATAAGCTTTTTGTGTCAATACAGCTTGGTCATCCGCAAAACACAGTATTAAAAAATTGTAATTTATCGGTATTCCAATTGATGCGTCATACGTTTCCAATATCGCAATGCCAGTCCATCCCTGTCTTGTCCTTTGGTTATATGTATTTGATCTAAAACATACCTCCCTGCTTGAATAGACCTATGTTCTGTTTGTATAATTCTTGAATCATTTCTTTCAAGTGGTCGCCTACACATATCTTACATACATCTATCTACATAACTTGTTTCTCGAAACACAATCATATACTTTCTTTAAATCTATGAAAGTTATATTGATCTCATCGTTTTTTTGATTTTCTTCTCAATAAGATTTTGTATTGTAAACAGATTGTGGGTGCATGACCTTGCTGGAGTAAATTCACTTCAATCTTCCGCTATTCGGTCTGCTACTTCATCTCTAAGACGATTCTGCAATATTCTGCCATATAAATCACTTAAAATTAATATTTCATATGAAATAAATATTCTTTTTTATATGTATTATCGGCAAATGCCGCGAAATGACAAATTTCTGGTTTTGGGGATATCACAAGTCCTATAAGAAAGCATTAAGGTATAATATTTTATTTCTAAATATTGGTAAAGAAAATCGGGGCCGTTATTTTATTTCGATTAAACTTGCCGTGTATATGTAGATTCTAAATTTTCCTTACCTAGGACATACAAGCGGTCTATTTCACTGGAGATATAATCGACCACACAGTATGGAGGGTTACTCAGGAGCAAAACACCGCTGAAATTCGATGGGCTTTTGATCAAATGGCAAGTTGGTTCCCAGGAGTGCCCGTACTGCCTGTTCTTGGTAACCATGAGGCGGTTCCTTTAAATGTGTGAGTTATGAAATTAACTGATTATGGAAAGCATAAAACCGTATAAGCTACTTTTTCTTGGAACAAAACCTAGTCTTGGGTCTCACAGACTAAAACAAAATATTTATTGAAAGCTTATCTAAGCTATTTAAATTTTAACATGAAGAACACTAAATACGAGTATTTTAGGTTTGCAACCACTTAAGTCGCCAATTAATTAGTAGAAAGCAACAACCAACAAAATTTTAAACATCAAAATGTTCCGCCGGTGCCGTGTCACTAGAGGTTTGTCAAGTTTTTTAATTCAAATAATGCCTTCAAATTATTTTTTATAAAAATTTTAAGTTTCTAGATTTGTAAACATACAGGGTTTTTATATTTTATCCATAGAAAATTAAATAAAAAATAAAATAACTTGACACAAGAAATCTGTCGCAGGCGGTAACTGCCAATTATCCCGCAAAAAAAATTAATTCCTCGTGGCAACTTAGAGTTTTAATATGAACAGAAGGAGTGGATTATAGAGTACCGCGTCGAACAATGTCGGAGAGTTCAAATTATTGATAATAAATTTTTTTGAGTTTGAAAATTAAAAATCTATAGATTTGAGGCAAATAACGTTATCCTTTCAGTAATGTGCATTATCCTACATATAATTTAATTAAAGTAATAAAATCAACATTTTCGCAAACAAAACCGTTGAAATCTTAACAAAACTGATAAAAAAAAAGTTGTGTAATAAATTTGGCGTGGTCGGAAAATGCTAAAAGGTGTCAAAATCGTCCCATCTGTAACACGATTTGTCCCGTTCCGTAAGGTTATTTTTCGACATTACATAGATTGTCCTGTGTTACAGATCGAGACATTAAATTTTTTTCTTTGGAATTTAGTTTGAAAATAGTTGTATTTATATCCTGCCTTGATATTTTTGACCATAAATTGTATGCTTTTTAATTTTTGTCCCTTCTGTAACGTTGACGTCTCTTCTGTAACACCTAAAATACCTACCTGATATTTTTGACAAATTTGCAAGTCCAGTGTTATTTTAAAACAATATTTTTAATTTTAAGTTATTCTTTCGATACAACTAAGAATAAATTATTTTTCAGATAATATGTATTTTATGTATTTGTGAGGAAAAAATACTAGAAATACCTAATCTAAATCTCTAAAAATTAGTTTTTGGTGTGTTTTATTACTCAGTGTTTCACTAGGTATCTTAATTCAGGAATATTTTAGTGATAGACTTTGGGTAAGTAATAGGGCAAAAACTACCGCGTTAAAGAAGGGACAAAAAAATGACCATTCCAAAAAAACTCCTTATAAAAAGCACAATTCAAAATTCACACATTGAGCACGTGTATACTGTTGCAGCCGAGCTGACAAACTGATGCTCTCTGGAAACACCATGAAGTTATCCGCACCTTATGTCTCTGCTTTTCAGCAGCAGGCCAGGAAGACGACCGACGTTAGGGAAAAGAAAAGATTTTTGAATCTTAAAATTTTTTAGAGTGTAAACTATTTTGCGAAAAACTATTATTTCTTCATAAATAGGTAGAAAAACGTTCGGTTGTCCAAAAATTGTAAACTTTTTAGAAAGAAAGCTACAGGAAAAAAAAATAAAAACATGTAAATTTAAACATCGGCCCTGGGGACAGTTAGGTAACAAGACATTTTACCTAGTTTTTCTGCCATATTTTGAATAATGATGTAAAAATTTTATAAAATATGTTGGACTTTCGTAGAAAATAAGTGTTTATATTTAATAAATAGTCAGCTTTTCAACAAAAGTTTAAATTAAAATTAAAAGCAAATGTACATCTAACGAAAATTCGCCCATATATTAACATATAGAAAAAAGCTATACTAGCTATAGGGACGCCTGCTTAGAAAATGAAAAAAATCATTTAGCAGTTGTTTAGATAAGAATAAAAACATAAGGGTTTACCCCGATCTCAGCAAATTTATGCGGTCCATGAGCCCAAGGTTAAAAAAAGAGCGGAAACACCGAAGGAGAAATTATACGCCAGAGTTGGCGGCAGAACAAACAAAGCTCTCGTTACGGCATCGGCAGTGTATTTTCTTTTAAATCTGCGTAGGAGACAATGTAATAAAATTCATTCGACTTGACATGACTGGGAGGGGATAAATGTGGGCATACATAGAAAAATGCTAAGAATATCTCTAACCTAACATTGCACTAAAATCTTTAGAAATAATCAAAATTTTCAATTGAACTTTTAGATGGCCACCAGGAGAAATCTCAGACCCCAGTTTATCACAGCAGTGGCTCTACTCATTGCTGACTGATATTTGGAACAGATGGTTGCCGCAGGATGCTTTGAGAACGGTTGCCAAACAGGGGTACTACTCGTATGAAGCCACCCCTAAATTAAAAATAATTGCGTTGAATTCTAATGTCTGCTACAAGTACAATTGGTAGGTATTTCTAAAAATGTGCAATGGAATTAGATCAGAAGATGTAATAAGACTAACAGAATAAGTTCACACCTAAAAAGAATGCTTTTGTTACATATTTAATTCAGTAAGATAATAAAAAAAAAACTTGCCGAAAATATAAAAAATTTTCTATATTTAAGATTTTGTGGTTCTTTAAGATTACCCAGCCGTCGTTTACCAAAATTAGTATGGTCGGGCAGTCAAATTGGAAATATTCAATTTTTGGGTGATTGTGATATAACTTGGCATGCTGTTTAAGGACTCCCTACGAAGTTAGGAAAAAATTGTGATTTGCTCGGCGTCACATTATAGGTAGCGTCGCGACGCCCTAAAGGTGAATATTGATAGTAACCTACTCTTTGTTAAAATCTCAAAAACGGTAATTTTGTTTTCAGTTTTATGCAGCCAGTAGATGGATCTATCTACCGCTCTATAACAATCTCAACAAATATTTTGAGTTTTTTTATAAAAAATGTTAGAAGTGATATTTTCACCAAAATTTAAATATGTAATTTTTAAAATTTTTGGATTATTTGCTTCCCTTGAACACAGTTTAGTGGTGATTTTGATCTCGTATAATTATTATTGTATTTTTTGAGTTAGCCTATCACAATGTGCTTAAATTTATATATTATCTTTACACAGAACCGCGCAAAAAAATACCAAAATTAGCAATGTCGCGTTTTGTAAAAAAATTTAAAAAAATGCTCTTAAGATTAAATAATTTTTTTTAAGTACCACCACTAAATTTTTTATTCTTCTTTCTTGTCGAAATATTACTCAGACTTAACAGAATTATTTAAAAAAATATTGCGGTAAATGTAAAATAGACCGGGTGTCTAATAAAAATACTCTGCCAATATATGGGCCCCTAAGCTCACACTAGGTACTATAGTTATGTGAGCTAATATAACTAAAAACTGAAATATATTTTATTCAACTCCACACTAAATTACCTTTTGTTTGATACCACACAAGCCATGTTTTGACTTAAACTCAAATTTTTGAAATCCACCCCCACCCTTAAAAAAAAACAAAAACTAAAATGTATTTGGTTGAACTCCGGACTTAATTACCTTTCGTTTGATATCACACACGCCATATTTTCACTTAAACTCTAATTTTTGAAATATACCCCCACCCTTTTTTTTTAAATAAATTAAAATGTATTTTGTTTAACTCCAGACTCAATTACCTTTCGTTTGATATCACACACGCCATATTTTCACATAAACTCTAATTTTTGAAATCTATCCCCACCCTTTTATTTGGTTTGTGTTCGGTGGATTTTGTTCATTTTTAAATGGGACCATCTCGACCCAAGACCCAGTCCAGGTACCAAATTTCATTAAAATCGGCCAAGCGGTTTTTGAGTTATGCGCGTTGGTCGTTACAGACAGACATACAGACACACAGACAGACAGACAGACAGACAGACAGACAGACAGACATACAGACAGACAGACAGACAGACGGCGCAACAAAAAAGTTTCAAAATCATCTGAAACGCAAAGATATATAAAAATTTTTGAAATCGGAGCAACTTTTTTTTTCTCGAAAAAATTAGGATCACCATAGCTCACACTACTATAGTATAGTATATGTGTGAGCTAAAATTCAAACTTAAGTAATGCTATGTAAAATACTCTGCCAATATATGGGCCCCTAAGCTCACACTAGGTACTATAGTTATAGTTTACGTGTGAGCTAATATAACTAAAAACTGAAATATATTTTATTCCACTCCAGACTAAATTACCTTTTGTTTGATACCACATAAGCCATGTTTTGACTTAAACTCAAATTTTTAAAATCTACCCCCACCCTTAAAAAAAGCAAAAACTAAAATGTATTTTGTTAAACTCCGGACTCAATTACCTTTCGTTTGATATCACACACGCCATATTTTCACTTAAACTCGAATTTTTGAAATATACCCCCACCCTTTTTTTTAAATAAATTAAAATGTATTTTGTTTAACTCCAGACTCAAATACCTTTCGTTTGATATCACACACGCAATATTTTCACATAAACTCTAATTTTTGAAATCTACCCCCACCCTTTTATTTGGTTTGTGTTCAATGGATTTTGTTCATTTTTAAATGGGACCATCTCGACCCAAGACCCAGCCTAGGTACCAAATTTCATTAAAATCGGCCAAGCGGTTTTTGAGTTATGCGCGTTGGTCGTTACAGACATACAGACAGACAGACAGACAGACAGACAGACAGACAGACAGACAGACGGCGCAACAAAAAAGTTTCAAAATCATCTGAAACGCAAAGATATATAAAAATTTTTGAAATCGGAGCAACTTTATTTTTTTCGAAAAAATTAGGATCACCATAGCTCACACTACTATAGTATAGTATATGTGTGAGCTAAAAAACATTGGATTTAGGGCTCAATTTGACATCTTCATTTGTGTGCCTCGAATTTTTATATTTTTTGGGTGATTTTGATTCTCCAAAGGAATTAGTTATATTAAGAAACAAGCTTTCAAAAACTGTATAAATTTACAAAAATCGTGCCGGAGTTTTTATGCCAAACATACTTAAAAATAGCACTTTTTAAAAAAATTTCGAAATTCCCAAAAATACACCATTTACCTTAAATATCGTTTTACAAATGACAATTTTATAATGTTTAAAATCATACAGCCCTACCAAATTTAAACAGAACCTTTATTTTCGAAAACGGAACCAAAATTTTTATATTTAGTAGGGGTGCCGACTACAAAAACTTTAATTATTTGCTGTCAAAATAATAATATGTTTTATGTCTCAAAATGCGCGCCTTTAGCGCTCTGATTTGGCGCCCTTATGATTGGGCGCCCCTGAGCAGAAGCCCGGTTTGCCCGTGCATACTACGGGCCCTGCCCATAGACGTACTAAAGGGGCCTAAAGTTACAAAAAATACAAATACCAAATAAATTACTGGCTGTTTTCTGCGGCTTTTGGAGTTTGCAAGTACCTACAAATGTTTTCTATTTAGCTCTAGATCAGCATGTACGTATATTTATTGTACCACAGTGAAACCTCTCCTTGCGGACACCTCTATTAAGCGGGCACTCCCTTTAAGCGGACAATTTTTTTGGAACCAAGCATTTTACTATTTCTTTACATATAAAATTCCCTCCTATAACCGGACACTCTAATAACCGGACGCGGACAATTTTTTTTGTTTAAAAAATTATGAAACCTCTCTTAACCGGACGCGAACTTTTGACAACGGGACGGAGTGCTGCACGACATGGGCATCAACATTATGTAGTATGTTGGCAACAACGCACTCTGAAGCCGGGGAATTACCTCTTCCCATTTTAATGCAGACACTAAATACTTCTGTTGTATTTACAACATATTTTATTCGGCGGGGGCGGGACTGCTGTGTTTTATTTTTATTGTTCAATTGGGTACCTAGTAAAAGATCTCTTTGAAATATTGCCTAGTAAAAAACTTCTTAGTTTACGTGAAAAAATGGAAGTTGTTAACGTTTCGGAGAAGGAACATCTATCAGCACGAAAGATCGCTGAAAAATTTAATATCGAAAAAACTCAAGCAGCGGAAATTGTTAATAAATATATATTACAATTTCGCAGTTCCCTCTCATAAGCGGACACCTCCAATAAGCGGACAAAATCGACGAAACCGTAAGTGTCCGCTTATGGAAACTGTATATTAGTTGTAGGGTAAAAATATTATAATAAGACAATTTTAGGAATGCTTTATATAGGCAGTAATTTTAAGGGTTTATTTGTAAAATGTTGGCATACTTCCCATAATACCTGTAATAGTGAATTTGAAATTAAGCATCGCGGAGGCGTCATCATGTTTCCACCCAATTTGTTGGTCATCTGAGTTACTACTGATATACTTATCGACCTTAAGGAAATCCTACTCTATGCCATACCACCTCTAGAGTATTATTTCAAGTATCTCATAGTTATATGGCTCCAAGTAATTAGAAATCTGATGGCTTAGAATAAATATGTCAAAAGCAATGCAACACATTGTGTCATTATCTTTTTGGTGCGTTCGTAGAGAAGAAAATCGGAATCTTTTAATAAAATTTCGCAACAAAACTTATTTAGGTTTCTTGGTAAGTTGCATTTTTTTAATAAAATTACCGGTATTTTAAAAATATCGCTAGCGGAGTTTATTATTTCAAATATCTAAGTTAATAAGTATTTCTTTTCTATTTCGGTAATTATAAACCGAAACTAGAGAATTTTAAATTACATGTTTTTATAATTATTAGGTTCAGGTCCGGGGCTGGAGTATTAGCCGCCTATTTTGATGCCTCTCCTGATCATAGAATTCTTTAAATCGATTTTAATAGGGTGAATTGCACTTTGCAAGTGGTGTTATTAATTTTTTAATAAATTTTTCGTTTTATTGTACGCATTTGGCTGCCCTCATATAACACACACAAAAATTTCCGTTTTTTTTTCGTTTTTTTTTGCTTTACCCGATATTTTAATAAACTGGATGATAGTATATGGTCAGCACCCCCACTAATTAAAAAAAATGAATGCTTTATATAATAGAAGCACAAAAATTTCTATAGTTAAGTTCAAGTCATAGATCTACAGCAAGTTAATAACAGTACTGACTTGTTTTTATGGGATTTCATAGATTCCCTAAAAATAGCTATTTTTGGGGGCAAAGGGCATGAAAACTTCAATATGGTTTTTGGAGATTTACACAAATTTTGAAAGCTTGTTTCTTGGGAAAGTAAATTCTTTTGGAGGAACAAAATCACCCGGGAAATATAAGAATCCCATTGACATGAATGAAGAGGTGCCAAAATTGACCAAAAATTCAAGGATTTTTAAAGTATCATTTCTTGTGTTTGGATTAAATTCCCAAACTCCCTGACTATTTTTTTTGAACTGCAATATATTTTTTTAAATTTTCTTTAAATTCTAAAACATAATAATAAAAACTTAAGAAAAAAATAGTTCAAAATAAAGTGTAGTAAAAAAATGTTTTTGTTATGAGCGAAATCCATGGACTTTATAAAAAAACTGACTTGACCAAATTCAAAAATTTTTTGCATCATTTCCTGCGAGTGGAAAATCTAAGTTATAATATATTCCTATAGGCAGACTCAAAAGGAACTTTAGTTTGCAAACAAACCCAAAATCACCCCTAAAAACAACAGATAAACCAAAATTAAGGAAAAATACAAAAATGTAAATTTGGATAAAAACTAAATTTAACAATTTTTATTTAATGGAACTTAATCACGCTTCCAAAGTGTAATACCTTGTTAGAAAGGCACACTCATTGTCTGTTAAAAAGTGAAATTAGAACTGTCCTATCTAATGTAGTTATTAAGTTATTTCAGAAAATCTGGATCAATGTCACGTCACGTCGCGACGCCGCATATATTACGTCGCCGGAAAAAAAAATATGATTTTTGTAAATGTCTTCATAAGTTTATTAATCGTACCAATTTATATCAAAATCACCACAACTTCGGAATTTCTGCCCAACAAGTAAGATTGAGCTACGAGCAAAGGCGAATAACACACCAGAAAAGTAATTTAGCCAGTAGCATAGTTGAATGTTATGAACTAGCAATTTATAAATGAATGAAAACTATTTGATACATCACTGCAGCAGAAATAATTAAAAAAATGTCCAGATATCAATGCTCATCAATCAAATTGCTACTTTTTACTTATGCTTGCCTATTCTGGTAGTAGTAGTAGTGTGGAGACCATTTTTGATCTAGCGGCTAGGCACACAGCGGCGCGCTCTTTTCGCAAATCCCGATTTGCCCGTTCACCATATACCATACTGAGGATGCAAGTTTTCTTTTTCTAATAGGTCTTAATTTTGCAGGAGACCTCTTTCGAGGGCAAAGATCTTTATACTGCGTAGCAAGTATACACACACAGTGGTGGACCCACACCTTTACAACCCTTCCGAAAGGTTCGGTTCCTCATTTTTGTTGTAATACATATGATTTTCAGCATTATTTTATTACATATTTTATTTAGTTCACTAGCTGAAACGGGTTTATTCGAGCCTTTTTCATCTTTGAACTAGCATAGTATTGCCTAGCTCACTAGCTTCCACATTTACATGTCGATGGTATCTATATTCATGGCTTTTTGCGTTATTTCTTGTAGTATCTAGTACAGTTTACAAATTATACGTTTTTATCACTTTTAGGTGGCTTCTTTACGACACTGATTTTCTTAACGAACAGCTAGACTTCCTCAGAGAGGAACTGGACAAAGCCGAAAAGTTTGGTCAATATGTGCACATTCTATCTCACATTTTTCCAGGAGACAAGGAATGCATTGAGCCTTGGGAAGTCAACTATAACAATTTAGTAACTAGGTAATAGAATCAGCTCTTTATCTAATTTATTGTCATGAAAAAGACTTTACGTAGGTAGCTTTAGCATACGTATTATGTACGAGGGTAAATCCAATATGAACCGTAAGTGTTTTTGTTGAATACATTTTTTTCTATATAATTTCCTTCTCTATTTAAGCTTTTATCCGACTGGCTCGAAAGTTTTTTGATTCCTTCATCAAAGAATGAAATTGGTCATGTCTGTCAGTAATCAACATTTTCGTCGTCCTTAAAGTGATGACCTCCCATTTTTTTTTAAGTGGCCTAATTATGTGGTAGTCTCATGGCGACAAATTAGGACTATTGACGAGTGTTCAAATGTTGCCCGATGCATTTCGTGAAATTTTTCTCGAGCCAATGCAGCTCTGTTTGCCAGACCATTTTCATGAAGCAGAATCTTACTTTCAATAGGCATATCTCACTCTTTTTGTTGATAATAGGCAACTTTCTCTGGATGCAGTAGTAGGCAGCAATAATTCTACAGTTTGACATCTTAAAAAATCGCAACAAGAACTTTTTCTGTGGAAAGACGCGGTGCGGTGCTGCCAATCCATGTGATTCAAGTATTGTCCGCATACTTTGATACCTATTTCTTCCCAATCTAAGTTTTTAAAAACATCTTCCAGGGCCTGGTTAAATAGTTTAGGTTATATTGTATCAGACAGGGTGACACAATATCCCCTAAACTATTTAACCAGGCCCTAGAAGATGTTTTTTAAAAACTTAGATTGGGAAGAAATAGGAATCAAAGTAAGCGGACAATACTTGAACCACCTAAGATATGCCGATATCGCCTTAATAACAGATAAGAAGAAGGAACTCATAAAAATGCAGGAAGAACTGGATACAGCAGCTAAAAATATAGGCTTGAGTATGAACTACACTAAAGCTAAAATCATAACAAACACAAATGACAATATCACGATCAGAACAAAGCAAGAAAAAATAGAACAAGTAGAGGAATATATATCTGGGACAAATTATTAAACTAAAAAAAGAAAACCAAACGGCTGAAATCAAGAGACGAGTAAGATTGGCCTGGGCAGCATTCGGTAAATTAAGCTACATATTAAAAAATAAAAAATATCCTCAGTACCTCAAAACGAAAGTGTATAACCAATGTATCCTTCCTGTACTTACCTATGGATCCCAAACCTGGACACAAAATCAAACATGGATAAAGTAATAAAAGCCCAAAGATCAATGGAAAGACAAATGTTACATTTAAAGCTAACAGAAAGAAAAAGGAATGAATGGATGAGAAATAAAACAAAAGTAAGGGATGTCAGAGGAGAGGTAGCAAAATGAAAATTTGCCGGTCATAATATCAGAGAGAAAGACGATCGATGGAACAAATGCATTGTAGACTGGAGACCTTGGGAAAATAGAAGAAGTAGGGGTAGACCCCAAATGAGATGGGTGGACGATTTGAAGAAACATGCGGGGACCAGATAGATTAACAGGGCGACAGACAGAGAAAAGTGGAAGATATTGGGGGAGGCAAGATGGATCGAAGAAGGCTAAATATATGTATAGATAGAGATAGATAGCATATTTATGTACTTCCGCCATCCGATTTTTTATTGTGTCAGTTGTAGAATTGGTTGTTTAAAAGTGTTTCATCGTCGAACAGTGCAGACAGCCGACGCAAAATTTCAGAAGGTTTTACGCCCTCCTGGGTCAAAAATTTGAGAATACCCTTAAAGCGTTGCGCAACAGACGTGTGCACCCTTTGCTCAGACATGATGCGTCTTACCACTTTATGCTACATAGAAACTGCCATAACGTGGCACGCGCTACTTAAATCATAACAACCATTTTGTCTTTAAGTAAAATTATCGAAGAACCTAATCTCGTGACTCTTGCAAGGCTTAACAGGGGCGATCGAACCTGCATCGTTTAACAATGAGATTGACTTCCATTACCTATGGCGTGCTAAATAGAAAATTCCGGTTCATATTTGAGTCACGCTCGTAATAAAATTTTTTATTTAAAAAGTGTCTTATTTCAGGTACGCCCACATAATTAAGGGACAGTTTTTCGGCCACACCCACACAGATGGGCTCAAGATCTTCTACAGCAAAGTAAACGGGCAACCCATCAGTATGGGTTACAATGGTGCCAGTTTGACACCCTATCAAAAATACAATCCAAACTATAAAATTATCACTGTGGATCCCAATAATTATGTAAGTCGGAACACCAGCGGTGATCAGGTGTAGCCCAGTCAAATAAGGAGAAAACCTAAAAGACAAAGGTGCTGACTAAATTTTTGTATACTTCTTCCTTAGCATCTGGGACACATCCCCACATCATGTTTTCCGCCAAAATCCTCCTTGGTCATTACTAGATATATGGCTAAAAAACTCAAAAATGAGTTTTTTGCTATTTTCTCGAAGCGAAAACTGTGGCCAATTAAAATGCGTTGGGTGACATTTTGTGACACTGTGAATAGGACAATAACACTGTGCCAATTTGTGACACAAAAAAAAACCACTGAGTAATTAAACAAATATCTGGAAGCAGAACTGTATCTTTCAGCTAGGTAAAACATTGGCCCGGTAACTTTTATACAGTGGAGAAGGGGGGCGGGGTTCAGAAATAAGAAAATTTTAAGCGCCACAGTGTTTTAATATCAATGTTTTACAAAGAAGATCTTATTTAAAATACAGTTCAACCCAAACGTTGTAGCCAAACAATGAAACTCTACTTACTTCCGAGGCTTCCAGAGTATTTGTGTAATTAAAAAAACCAAAAAAAAATAGACTAATAAACAAAATAAAATTCTAAAAGGTTCCTAAATGAATCAAAATGACATAAATAGAAAGTTCCTTATAGGTAGATGCACATTTCCAACAGGTCACAGTGTACCTACATTTGAGTCAGTAGTGTAAGACTCACTTATCTAAATGATTGTAAAAAAACATACTTCCAAAATTATTCCGTCATAGGGGAGATCTGGACCAAACATCTGCTGTCATCATTCTACGTTGGGTAGAATGAGACAGACAGCAACCCAGTCTGAGATCTACCCCATGAGGTAAAGTGATGTAAGGAAACCGCTAAGGAAATATAACCTCATCTCTCTTTTGTCTCTGCAAAGTTGGTTCATTGGATTGTACAAATAACACAAAAATTTAGTTCATCTTGTATATTTTAATGTGAAAACTAGGGGTAAAAATAGCAAATTATTATGAAGGAAAAAAAATAAAGGTGAAGCCAAGTTGAGACAAACTCTTTCAATGGTACAGTACAATTCAGTTAAGTAGTCATGCCGCAAAATTTTGGTTATGACGTCATACCTTATCTTGCGTTTACAAGAATGCAAAAGTTGTACTTAATGAAAAAATTATATGAAAAATTATATATAAAAAAAAATTATATCTAAAGCTTGCTCCTACCTTGGTCCTGGATTATTGTATGAGAAAATAAAAAAAATTATTTTGATTTGTAAGCCTGGAGTTCTGTTGTCCAGACATCTTCTCACCACTGCACCGGGTCCTGTCCTGTTCACGCCCACCCTGAGGATCTCCTAGCACATGATGCTAGGGCAGCACATAGTCAAAAATGGTTTCTGGATTCTTGCCCGAGCGTAAAACCCTGTAAAAAATGAAATGTTTCAGTTTCCTGGAATTCGTCTATTTTGCACGAAGTTCCCCTACACCGAGTAATTTAAATCAAGAACCCCATGTCGACTCAATAAAATAAAGTAGATTTAAACAGATGAACTAAAATAATCCTAACGTACCTTTCCCAGGGTCACAATGCTACACCCGGCTTCACACCAGCGTCCAGCACAACTGTCCCGTCGATGGAATGGACAGGGCTGTAGACAAAGGAGAAAAACAATATATAGTTTTTATCCAAAACGTGGTTAAAAAAAATATAAAAAACTCCAAAAATTCTCCACGTCCTTTGTCGAAAAAGTACATTTCACACGAAAAACAACTACAATTTGGGAGGCAAATATTGTTTGAGAGTATTCGTTCGATCGCAGTTCAGTACGGTTATATTGCATCGTACCTGCATGATAGTACTAACGAGGTCAAAGTCGAAGTTTGTTTTGTTTACAATAAACCTCGCGCGCGAAATACTTGTGTTAAAAATCTATATACAATGTGTATTATAAATAATATATCATGTTTAAAAGCAAAAAAAGTGTACCATCACCTGTGAAACTTGTTTTAAAAATTAGCGAAAAGCCCAAACAAAATCAAGAAAAAATGGATAATGCCGAATTATTTCAGGATAGCCATGCTAGAACACAAAATGAAGAAGTTTTATATAACGAATGGAAAAAATCCCAAAACGAAAAAAATTCACTTAGTGTACAAGTGGATTATCTCCGAAGTCAACTGGAAAGTATGCAACGAAAATTTGCAGATTTAGAGACAAAAGTCACTAAAAAAGAAGAGTCTGACATGGACTACATTACTGATGAGGACGATCTGGCAAGAGAAACTGAGTGGATCAGACAAAAAGGAAAAGGTTGGAAAAAACGTCGAATGGATACTTCACTCTCACCACCACAACAAAGCTCGGGTACTGAAGAGCCCTCCAATAAAACACAAAATGAAGAACCCCCAACTAAGGTTAAAAAAGCTCCATTACCTCCACCGATTATGGTAAATGGCGTAAATAATTTTAATGATATTTATGAAAAGTTAAATATCATACAAGGAGTTAAAATAAAAGTTTTAAATAACGAAAATATTAAAATAAATGTACAAGACGCAGACAGCTATCGGCTGGTTACTAAAATGCTTAATGAAATAAAGCATCAATGGCACTCATACGAAAACAAACAAATAAGGCCAATTAGAGTAATAGCGAATAGGCTACACTTCTCATGTGACCCACAAAAAATTGTAGCTGATCTACAAAAAAAAGGTTTTAAGGCACTGGAGGCCAGCAACAAACTTAAATGGAGAACAAGACAACCTCTTAACATGTTTATGCTCACATTTAGCCACGATGAAGATATCAACGAAATTTTTGAAACTTCCAGTATCCTTGGAATTGAAGTGGAAATAAAAGCACTAAAAACCTCAAAGTTAGTCCCTCAATGCAAAAGATGCCAATCTTATGGACACACGCAAAAATATTGCGCTAAAGAACCACGTTGCGTAAAATGCACGGGGAAACATCTTACTGTAGAATGCCCCAAACCAAAAGAATCTGAGCCAAAATGCATCCACTGTGGAGGCAAGCATCCTGCTAACTACAGAGGATGCCTTGTTGCTAAGGAAATACAAAAATTGAAAAATAAACCTAAGAAACCGAATCTCATACCAAACGTGAGTACAAATAGACAAAACCAACAGACAAGAAACACAGTCACACAAAACTCTGTGACAAGGACATACAGCCAAGTAGCAGCAACAGCTACTATACCTGATATTAATATCAGTAGTCAAAATACTATGGAACAAACACTACAATTAATTTTGGAGAAATTGAACAAACTTGATGAGCGATTAACTAAACTAGAAAGTAGCAATAACGGAGCTACCAATATGACTCAAAATGGTCAGTAATCTTAGAATCCTAGCTTGGAATGCCAATGGTCTCTTGCAACATCAGCAAGACTTGCAAGTTATTCTAGACATAGAAAAAATTGACGTCTGTCTTGTGTCAGAAACGCATTTCACTAACCAGTCTCACATTAAATTTAAAGGTTATAAAGTGTATCATACAACTCACCCTAGCAATACTGCACATGGGGGAAGTGCTGTAATAATTAAAGAAAATATATCACACTATGAGGAGATGGGATATAAAACCATAGAGATTCAAGCTACATTAGTAAGTGTAAAAACCAAAACATATACATTAGTCATAAGTGCTGTCTATATACCACCAAGGCACTTACTAAAGAAAAATCAATATCTTAATTTTCTCAGAAAATTAGGAAACCGTTTTATAATTGGAGGTGACTTTAATGCAAAAAATACCTACTGGGGATCTAGACTGACGAATTCTAAAGGAAAAGAACTTTTGCAAGCTATTAGTGAATATCAATGTGAGCCGATATCAACTGGTAAGCCCACATACTATCCAACAGATCCAGGAAAAATTCCAGATCTAATTGATTTTTTTATAGTAAAAAATATATCTTTAAGTTTTGTAGATATAGAAGAAAGTTTTGATTTACACTCAGATCATTCACCTATTATTCTAACTCTTAGTAAAAACATAATAAAGAAAGAAGCAAATATCTCACTAGTTAATAAACTGACTGACTGGATTAGTTTTAAACAAAGTCTGTCAGAAAAAATAAACCTATCAGTACCATTGCAAACGCCAGAACAAATCGATAAAGAAGTTGATTATTTTGTTACAAATATTCAACAAGCAGCTTGGGAAAACAGTCCAAAACCAAAGAGAATTTTTAAGGGAAAAAACTATCCAAAGGAAATTAGAGACCTTATATTGGAAAAAATGAAACTAAGAAGAAAGTGGCAACAAAGCCGTGATCCTCGGGACAAAACAAATCTCAACAACATGACGCAGCGCATTAGGCGAGAAATTCTAGTCATAAAAAATGAATCTATTAACCATTTTCTTAATGAACTTACAGATGATAAAAATACCGACTATTCCCTTTGGAAAGCAACCAAAGATTTTAAAAGACCAATTATCCAAATTCCACCCATACGAAAATCTAACAACCAGTGGGCAAGGAGTAACGAAGAAAAAGCAGATATTTTTGCAAGTCATTTAGAAAAAACATTTCAGCCCCACGAAGCACCAGATGAACACTTTCATTTAAATGAACCCCATCAAATCGAGGACCATATTAAGCTTACATCACCAAAAGAAATATTAACAGAAATCAAAAATATTAATTCGAAAAAAGCCCCAGGGTATGATCTTATTAATGGGGTAGTCATAAAACAACTCCCCAGAAAAGCTATCGTAAAACTATGCAACCTAATTAATGCGTCTTTTAGGCTTAGGTATGTACCTAAACTGTGGAAAGTTGCAGAAGTTATCATGATTCCAAAACCGGGAAAACCACTCCATGACGTGTCATCTTACAGGCCAATATCTTTGCTGCCAATTATGTCCAAGCTCTATGAAAAATTATTGCTTAAAAGAATAAAACCCATCATAGAAAGACAAGAAATTATTCCATCTCATCAATTTGGTTTTCGAGACAAGCATTCCACGATAGATCAAGTACACAGAATTACTAATATAATAGAAAAAGCACTAGAAGAGGGAAAAGTTTGTTCTGCAGTTTTTCTAGATGTAGCACAAGCATTTGACAAAGTGTGGCATGAAGGCCTTAATTTTAAACTAAAAAGGTTTCTGCCAAAACAATATTCGGATATTTTGGAATCATACATATCTGATAGACATTTTAGAGTAAAACAGGAAGACTCATACTCAAATTTAAGAGAAATTCAAGCAGGCGTGCCCCAGGGTAGCGTACTAGGCCCTTATCTATACTTATTATTCACTTGTGATATCCCAAAGCCAGAAAATTGTCACTTAGCAACATTTGCCGATGATACTGGTTTATTGACGGTAGAAAAATCTATTGAAAAATGCATAGAAAAACTTCAGGATGCAGTCACCCAAATTCACAGTTGGACCACAAAGTGGCGAATAAAATTAAATGAAACCAAATCAATTCATGTTAATTTTACAAACAAAAATATAAATCACATACAAATAACAATTAACAACATTCCAGTACCATATTCGAATCAGGCAAAATATCTAGGTATGACACTTGATGCCAAATTGCGCTGGAAAGCACATGTTCAGAAAAAAAAGAAGAACTTGAGATAAGGTATAGAAAAATGAACTGGCTAATTGGAAGGAAGTCCAATTTAACAATTCATAATAAGTTACTGCTTTATAGACAAATACTGAAACCAGTATGGACATATGGTATTCAACTATGGGGTTGTGCTAAAGAGAGTAACATTCTAGTTGTACAGAGATTTCAAAATAAAGTATTAAGAAACATTGTGAATGCACCTTGGTACGTTCGAAATAGTGACCTTCATCGAGATCTAAAAATCGAAACTGTAGCAGAGACTATAAAAAAGTACGCAAAAAGCCATGAAGATAGACTCCATCGGCATGTGAATGTGGAAGCAATTCAGCTTCTAGACAATACTATGCTAGTTCGACGACTAAAAAGAGTGAAGCCGTTTGAGCTAGTAAACTAAGTGAATTACACATAAAACAAAATAATGCTATAAACACAACACAATTGTGAGTTACAGACTAAACAAAGCGGGGAGAACTGTTGAGTGAACCCTAAGTTTAAATCTGACTTTTCTAGTAAATTAAGTTAAAACAAAATTGCTAATTAGTCTTACTGACTAGATTGTAATAAAAAAACACAGTGTGTTTGACAAATTAAAAAAAAAAAATATTGTCTTGAAGAATTCAAAAAAAATAATAAAAAAAATCGAACTTACCGCTCTTATTTCCCGTAGAAATGGCGTAGGCCGCCTTTTAATCCCTCTCAAAGGGTGTGAGCGTACTTTAAGATTCGCCTAAACACGACGGCTCACAGTAAACCGTCTTTGGTATAATCCGCAACTACTGCAGTGCCAATAACCACAAAACAATGGCGACACCAATAGACGGCCACCAGCCCAGCCAAAATTCGTTAGGAAAGAGACAAGGCACTCCGCCGAGAACACAAAAAAATGAAGCCGCTGGAAACCGTCCGTAGATCTGGTGGGGACAGTACACACAGCACCAACTAAATTTTCCCGGTTAAATTCAAATAAGAATGCTGAATTTATAAAAAAAATGCTTACGCCGAAAAATCACTAATTCCGGTTTACGAGCCTGGAGAAAAAACCCGCGGTTTTCAAACTAACCAATGAGGAAATACATTAATACTTTCGTACCGGTATATAGGGGGCAGCATCGACCAAGGGGATATTGAAAATACGTAAAACGCGCATTGAGGTGTTGTCGGATCTATTTCTACGGTTGAAATTTTTATAACAAGGACGTCGAGACACCCTCCATACATAGACCGAACATTTGCCTACCGGACCCCTGCCATCATAGGAAGTAGGAGAAAAATAATCAGCCGGACTATAAGAAGCTCAGCATTGAAACCATCAACTGTAAATTCAATTACTGAAGATCAGAGCATGCAGCAAACCCAGGAATATTCGAACATTCAACCAATTCCCACATGAGTAAAGCTATACTAAGTGTAGAACTTAGTTGTATTTTAGTTACAGTTTTAGTCAAAAGTTTCCTTTGCTGTTTATATATGGTTTGACGCCATTTTTCTAAAACATTTCTACATTAATAAAGTTGTTTCTGAACTTGAACCTAAAAATACACACTGAACTACTGCTTAAACTCGGCACAAGAGTGTTCAGATGTTAACTCACACGATTTCGTTTATTCTTTTAGTCTTGGTTTTTATCCCTCGTTTATCTCCCATTCACAAAAGTGCATAACTCGTATTTATTTTATCTTCTCCTCATCAAATTAATAAAGATATCAAAGGGGGCGGAGCCTCGGTTGTTCCTGGTCAAACCGTGGACCTAACTATGTTTTCGTGCTATCAAAACTAGCTAATCCGTGGAGGATATGAGGTTCGGAAGAGAAATTATTTTCCCAATATCCTCGAAAATAAACATAAGCGAATGAAATGTTCATCTAAATGTTTCCTTCCTGTTACTGAAACCATTTGTGATGCGGCAACGCCGCCATTCCCAGCAGAACAGCTGTTTATCTTCGTGAACGTCAAAGAAAATTACAAAATTTTACAGATAAACAAAAAACAATCAAAAGTTTTAATGTGATTTTTCCGAAACCTGTGATCCTAAATTCCAATTACGATGTCCAGATAATGCGATGTGCGTAGTGTCCACAGTAATTCGATGGAATGTCTCCTTTATAAGGTAACTTTTTGGACACTATATAACCTCCAAACCTAGCTCTATAAAATACCCTTAATTTGTGTACAGAAAGACGAGTCGAAGAGCCTTGATTATTTACCTAAATAAGCAAATATGTAACGTTGCCTTAAACGTAAAAATGACACGTTACAAAACTAATAACTTTTTTAAAAAAGGTGTGAGAAAATAAGCAAAAAATTGACTTTTAAGACATTTGCGGCCTCATATCTAGCGAAGCTTAAGGAGGATTTCGGCGGAGAATATGTGCTGATGTATCCTAGATGCTAAGGAACAGGTATACAAAATATCATCCAGCCCCTATTTTAGCCCACACATATCGATACCCTAATTCTAATACGTCGTAACCCCCAAAAAAATTAAAATTCATATTTTTGCGTCAAAGGTTAGTAATTATATATTTTATATATTTATCGGTTTTACAACGTTCTACGTCTTCCGGTACCCAGTCTCCACTCGTTTCTGTTTGCCCATAATTCATCATCTAGGCCTCTTATTCTTATTTCACTGTCTATTTCTTCTCTCCAGCTTCTAATTGGCCGTCCTCGTTTTCTTCGGCCAGTTGGTTTCCATTGTAGTATTTGTTTAGGTAGTCTTTCATCATTCATTCTTTGTACATGTCCGTACCTCACCAGTTGTTTTGTTCTTATATCACCACTAAGGTACGTTCACCCACTGTCATAATTTCTCTTATTCTTTGATTAGTAACTCTTTCCCTTTTTGATTTCCCTGCTGCTCTTCTCCAATAGTCCATCCCCGTAGCGGAAAGCATTTTTTCTGTTCTATCCTTGATTGGCCATACTTCTGAGCCATATGTAATAATACTTTTTGCAATGGTGTTATATATAAGCTTTTTGTTATGTTTTGATATACTTTGGTCCCAAATTATTCCATTTAATAAAGTTATTGCTTTTCTTCCTTGTATATATACTCATCACAGGACTGAATTCGCTGCCCGGTATTTAAGATTAGGTCCTGTTTCATTCCACCGATACACATATACTCTGTCTTATTGAGATTAACCTCTAGTCCCCACTTATTGTACTCTTCTATTAGTTTTCGTGTCATATATTCGAGGTCGTCATAATCCTGAGCCACTACTATCTCATCATCGGCGAAACATAAAGTATACAAGGTGGTTTCGTCCAATGGAATTCCCATGTTTTGGCATTTTCTCTTCCATACTTTAAGGACTTGTTCCAAATATATCTTGAAGAGCGTAGGCGAGATACAGCAACCTTGTTTAAGACCTTTATTTACTTGAAAGCCTTTGGTTAGTTTTGCTTTTATTTTAACTTTTGCCTTACTATTGCGGTATAACTCTTTGATGGCCTTAATTAGTTATACGCTTATGTTTGTGTTTTACAACGCTTTCCAAAGCAGATTTAGTGGTATACTATCATATTTCTTCTACAAATCCACGTAAAGCAGATGCAGCTCTTGTCCGTATGCCATTTTCTTTTCAATAACTTGGCTTATACAAAAGAGATGATCTGAAGTCGATCTACCCGCCCTGAAACCAGCTTGTTCTTCTGCCTCCATGTCTTTATATTCGCTCTCTACTTTATTTCTAAAGGTTAGTAATTATATGCTGCTAAATCCTCTCAACCAAAAAAGATATATAAAACGGTCATTCCCGCGATTTCTAATATCTCGCCTAATGCTTACCCTATGTAATTTGCTTCTTTTCTATTCCTGTAAAATTTTGTTGAGTTGGGTTACGACGTGTCAGAATTAGGGTGACGATATATTATAACATAGGGGTGTGAGCTATGGTGATCGGGTCAGAAAGAAAAAGAAAAAAGTTGCTTCGATTTGAACAAATTTTATATATCTTTGCGTTTCAGATGATTTGGAACATTTTTATCGCGCCGTCTCTCTGTAAAGACCAACGCGCATAACTCGAAAACTACTTGCCCGATTTTAATGAAATTTGGTACCGAAGTTTTGTTTTGACTTTAGATTACAAATTTAAAAATGAATAAAATCGACCAGACATAAACCGAAAAAAAGGGTGGGGGTAGATTTCAAAAATTAGAGTTCTGGTAAAAATATTACTTGTGTGGTACTATATTAAAGCTAACTGTGCATGAAGATAAAAAAATACATTTTTTTTTGTTCAGTGCTGTACTGGGGGAAGGGGAATCTCCAAACGGACTCGACCCGAGTGGCGAATAGGGGTTTCTTTTCGCGGACCAAAATGAGTAAAAATTATATTATACATTAATTGTGTGAGCTTAGGTGCCCATACATTGGCAGAGTATTTCTTTGAGTTGTCAGGTTCTGTTCACCTACTATGACAGGGCTTATGATTGACAAAATCAAAATAAAGAAATTTGATTCTACAAATATTCAAAATCCAACCCAATGGTTAAACATTTTTATGGGTGACTGACCGCCTTTTTTGAAAGGTCTTCAAGTGTATAAAAGAATTAAAAAGTGTGTTTTTTCATTAACAGTAATAGAGCAGTAGATGAACTACAATAGTTCGACTTGCAACTTTTAATAACATAGAAAAAAATCTGAAAAAGGAAATGATTTCTGTGGACATCTAAAAACTTCCTTAAAAAAATAACTACATCATTACCCTCGATTTCACTGATCAAAATACCAAAATGTTCATTCTAGGATATTCTAGACATAGAATCATTCTATTTCAATCTCACTGAAGCCAACATATATCCAGACAGAACTCCAAGATGGCAGAAATTGTATTCGATGAACCAAGCTTATGGATTTAGAGAACTGACACCTAGGAATTTTGATAATTTGGTTAAAAGAATGAGTGCTGATCCGGGATTATTGGATAAATACTGGAGGTAATTAGAGTACCATCTACCTTAAAAGAGATGAAGCAAAGCAGAAAGAAAGGTTGAGTGAGCACTAAGTTAAAGTTTAATTTTTCTAGTAAATTAAGTTATGAAACAAAATTGCAAATTAGCCTTGCTGACTATATTGTAATACAATAAACACAGAATTTAAGAATATTTAAAAATGTTTTTAGGGAAGAGTAACAAAAATCGCTATAAAATTATTAGATAGATGCTTAGTAGATAGCGGACGGCCAGAATTACCGTCATAGTCGGTATTTCCGGACTTCCCCCAAATGTTCAAAAACATTTTATTTTTTAGGTACTTTGTAACAAATGGTGACGCTTCATTAAAGGAGGGGTGCAACTCGAACTGCAAACAAGAACTGATTACTAATATTATAACCACAGTATCAATGACGTCAAGATGATAATAATAGTCTTAACTCTAGGATAAACTTTAGGATAATGCTTTTGTGGCCCCCGAAGTTATAACTAAATTTTAAGCGGGACGAAGTTTTCAAAAACATTATTTGGAGAAATCGGTTTTTAAAATTATTTTTTAGAAATCGGTTTTCAAAAAACAACTTATTTAAAAAATAGTTAAAAAAAAACATTTCCTTTTAGTTAAAAATTTTTTAAACAAAATTTGTCAAAATTTTTTAAAAAACATTTTGTCGAAAAAGTTAGAATATATATTTTGTTTCGCAAAACATTTCTTTCGAATATATTTTTTTTCAAATTACTATTTTTTTATGCTTAAAAACTGTTCTCCTTTAGAGAGTTCAAAATTAGTGTGATTCTAACCGCTGTCAATTGATCGCAAACGTAACCTAACATGTCCCCCTACAAGGGACATTTATCAAAATAAATAAAAACAAAACAATTTGCAGTTCATCTGGAAGGAAAACGTGTATTGTAAAACGTTTACAAGACCAAAAATTGCCAATTTTGTCGTCAATGAAGTGGCGCCCTCTGCTGCTCGCTAATAATTATTTTTAAAACGATAGCAATATCCTTGTCTTTTTGGTATTTAACGAAACCGGACCATCAGAGCCGCAGCTAGTTTTCTGGCACCCGAGGCAGTCTTTCAAATTTTTAGTCTCTGTCACCTCTTGATACCGGTTTTACCATGCAAATAAATTTGTATTCGAATGTAGGTACTTTCCTAAAAGTGGCACTTTTTTGCACTCTCTTCACTTTATACACTAAAAAATAAGATGGACCATAAACAAACAAATTGCGTGTAAGTGTTTGGAAGAAAATATAAACATTTGGCGCGTGTGCATCCGGTGATTTTTTTGAAAAATGTATATATTTTACGGAAGGTTAATTAAACATTTAAAATGTTTTTGATTTATTTACTCTCAATAACGATAAAACCTAAACTCTTTTTAAACAATATTTTGTTTTGTATATTTTAAAGAGATCAGTGCAGAAACTTTCAAAAAGTTAAAAAGCAAAATTTTTCTCGATCGACGAGTATTATTGACAGTTTTTGTAAAATCCTCAAAACCAAAAAATTCACAATAAAACACGAAAACCAACTGTATAGTTTCCAAACACACATTAGGTCTATAAATGTGCAAAATTTTATTTAAACCGGTTAATTAGTTTTGTTGAATGACCCTATAATTTAAAAAAAAGGGGAAAAGCAAGGGATATTTGGACCAATTTTACCGTATGATGAAAATGCGGCCATGAAGGGGTTCAGAATATCCCAAATGAACCCACTTATCTTTTTCTGAACTGGCGGAGAAATAACAGGTTTCTTGATCACAGATGGGAGTATATTTTTTCAAAATTTCAAGTTCAAAGAATAGTTAGCTGAAAACTTATGTTTAACTAATGGAAGTACATAAAAAGGCACTTTTTGACAGTTTTGTCCATTTGCCCCTATCTACTTAATATTTTTCAATTTCTTCGAAAATTAACACCAGCTTCGATCGAGAATGTACTGCCGCCGCGAGTAGTTGTAGGCTAGATAGGTACAGTTTTTAAGATATAAATGTTAAATGGTCGTTTTTGTGTATATTCTAATAATAAAAACTTACATCTTAAACGAAATAAGTAACCATAAAAATGATTTAATAGAGGCCTAAAGACAAAGTCACTTACAATGTCATTTCTTGTTAAATCATTAGATGTTACCCGAAGGGTAGTCAAAAAATTAAAATTTTTATATCTGCACTACTACCATCGAAGAAATAACATATAAAGAACCTTCGCCAAATCGCTCAAAAAGAAGAGGGCTCTGCGAACGTTTCCTTGCGAGTTTGAATTCACAATGAAAACTCGGCTTTCGCGCCGCGTTTCGTCAATGGCGGAGGCATGCAAGGCTCCTGTTCAGATACACTATTAAGGTGACCATGTTTTAAACGATTTTTATTAACTTCACAGACGGTCTAGGACAACTGGGCGCCGCCAACTCGGCGCCGCCAACTGGGCGCCGCCAACTCGGCGCCGCCAACTGGGCGCCGGGCCAACTCGGCGCCGCCAACTGGGCGCCGGCCAACTCGGCGCCGGACTAAAAAATTTTTTTTTGATAGAATGTGTAGATGAAAAATAAAATATTTTATTTATATAAAAACATCTTTAAAAAATCCTTTACTAACTAACTATCTATCAAATCTTGTGAAGCGTTTATAACACACTTCCCATTATCCGATTTGGATGAAATTTGGTACACACGTAGTGGTCCCATGACAATACAACATTAAGAAAAAATATCCTACCACCCCTACCCCCACCCCTTCTATAGAAAAATGTGTTTTTGACACACTTCCCGTTATCCGATTTGGATAAAATTTGGTATACACATAGTGGTCCGACGATATCACAACAATAAGAAAAAAATATCCTCCCACCCCTACCCCCACCCCTTCTATAGAAAAATGTGTTTTTGACACACTTCCCGTTATCCGATTTGGATAAAATTTGGTATACACATAGTGGTCTGATGATAATACAACAATAAGAAAAAATATCCTCCCACCCCTACCCCCACCCCCTTCCATAGAAAAATTTGTTTTTGACACACATCCCGTTATCCGATTTGGATGAAATTTGGTATACATATAGTGACCTGATGACAATATAATATTAATAAAAAAATATCCTCCCACCTCTACCCCCACCCACTTTCATAGAAAAATTAATTTTTGACACACTTCCCATTATCCGATTTGGATGAAACTTGGTATTCACATAGT
Organism: Aspidapion aeneum; assembly: GCA_963576565.1. Classification (NCBI taxonomy): domain Eukaryota; kingdom Metazoa; phylum Arthropoda; class Insecta; order Coleoptera; family Brentidae; genus Aspidapion; species Aspidapion aeneum. Next base: position 65,441,083 of record OY755040.1, on the reverse strand, counting down.
GGTCTAATGACAAAACAACATTTAAAAAAAATAACCTCCCACCCCTACCCCCCACCCCTTCTATAGAAAAATGTGTTTTTGACACACTTCCCGTTATCCGATTTGGATAAAATTTGGTATACACATAGTGGTCTGATGATAATACAACAATAAGAAAAAAATATCCTCCCACCCCTACCCCCACCCCTTCTATAGAAAAATGTGTTTTTGACACACTTCCCGTTATCCGATTTGGATAAAATTTGGTATACACATAGTGGTCCGATGATAATACGACAATAATAAAAAATATCCTCCCACCCCTACCCCCACCCCCTTCCATAGAAAAATTTGTTTTTGACACACATCCCGTTATCCGATTTGGATGAAATTTGGTATACATATAGTGATCCGATGACAATATAATATTAAGAAAAAAATATCCTCCCACCTCTACCCCCACCCACTTTCATAGAAAAATTAATTTTTGACACACTTCCCATTATCCGATTTGGATGAAACTTGCTATTCACATAGTGGTCTGATGACAATACAACATTAAGAAAAAATAACCTCCTACCCCTACTCCCACCCCTATAGGGATCGATTTATAATAAATTTAGAACTTTGTGGTGTTTAACGTCGCTGAACATGATTTTTTTACTCTTTTTAAAAAAATCATCTAAATCGGATAATGGGAAGTGTGTTAAAAACTCATTTTTCTATGAAAGGGGGTGGGGGTAGAGGTGGGAGGATATTTTTTCTTAATATTGTATTGTCATCGGACCACTATATGTATACCAAATTTCATCCAAATCGGATAATGGAAAGTGTGTCAAAAACGCATTTTTCTATAGATGAGGGTGGGGGTAGGAGTGGTAGGATTTTTTTTCAATGTTGTATTGTCATTGGACCACTATATGTATACCAAATTTCATCCAAATCGGATAATGGGAAGGGTGTCAAAAACGCATTTTCCATGGAAGGGGGTGGGGGTAGGGGTGGGAGGATATTTTTTTAAATGTTGTATTGTCATCAGACCACTATGTGAATACCAAGTTTCATCCAAATCGGATAATGGGAAGTGTGTCAAAAATTAATTTTTCTATGAAAGTGGGTGGGGGGTAGAGGTGGGAGGATATTTTTTTCTTAATATTATATTGACATCGGATCACTATATGTATACCAAATCTCATCCAAATCGGTTAACGGGATGTGTGTCAAAAACAAATTTTTCTATGGAAGGGGGTGGGGGTAGGGGTGGGAGGATATTTTTTTATTATTGTTGTATTATCATCGGACCACTATGTGTATACCAAATTTTATCCATATCGGATAACGGGAAGTGTGTCAAAAACACATTTTTCTATAGAAGGGGTGGGGGTAGGGGTAGGAGGATATTTTTTTCTTATTGTTGTATTATCATCGGACCACTATGTGTATACCAAATTTTATCCAAATCGGATAACGGGAAGTGTGTCAAAAACACATTTTTCTATAGAAGGGGTGGGGGTAGGGGTGGGAGGTTATTTTTTCTTAATGTTATATTGTCATCAGACCACTATGTGAATACCAAGTTTCATCCAAATCGGATAATGGGAAGTGTGTCAAAAATTAATTTTTCTATGAAAGTGAGTGGGGGTAGAGGTGGGAGGATATTTTTTTCTTATTATTATATTGTCATCGGATCACTATATGTATACCAAATTTCATCCAAATCGGATAACGGGATGTGTGTCAAAAACAAATTTTTCTATGGAAGGGGGTGGGGGTAGGGGTGGGAGGATATTTTTTTATTATTGTTGTATTATCATCGGACCACTATGTGTATACCAAATTTTATCCAAATCGGATAACGGGAAGTGTGTCAAAAACACATTTTTCTATAGAAGGGGTGGGGGTAGGGGTGGGAGGATATTTTTTTCTTATTGTTGTATTATCATCGGACCACTATGTGTATACCAAATTTTATCCAAATCGGATAACAGGAAGTGTGTCAAAAACACATTTTTCTATTGAAGGGGTGGGGGTAGGGGTGGGAGGTTATTTTTTCTTAATGTTGTATTGTCATGGGACTACTACGTGTGTACCAAATTTCATCCAAATCGGATAATGGGAAGTGTGTCAAAAACGCTTCACAAGATTTGATAGATAGTTAGACAGAACATCTGAAGCTAAATAAAAGCTTGTAAAAAATTGCGTAGGATTTTTTGAAGATGTTTTTATATAAATAATATATTTTATTTTTCATCTACACATTTTGTCAAAAAAATTTTTTTTAGTCCGGCGCCGAGTTGGCCGGCGCCCAGTTGGCGGCGCCAAGTTGGCCCGGCGCCCAGTTGGCCCGGCGCCCAGTTGGCGGCGCCGAGTTGGCGGCGCCCAGTTGGCGGCGCCCAGTTGTCCCATTCCGTTCACAGAGCCTGGCGATGTCTGTCATGAAATCTAGCGATTTATTTTTGACACACTTCCCGTGAACCGATTTTAATGAAATTTAGCAAAGTAATGTAGGTCCGATGACGATACAATACTATGAAAACAGATGGGTGGTAGAAGGTGGTTAAGGGGTGTAAAAGGGATAAATCCATAACTTTGAAACCAAATCAGATATTACCATGCGGTTTTCAGATTTATGATTTGGTGTAACGAAAATACAATTTTATTTAAAAATATCGGAAATACGGGGGTAGGTGAGGGGTGTAAGGGAGGGCAATTCAGAATTTAGAACTTTGTAAAAATACAAATAGAAACATGCCGTTTTCAGATTTATGATTTGTTCTGGTGACAATATAATTTTATGACAAAAAAACGGCGGTAGGGGGACGTCAGGGCTGTAAAGGGGGTAAATTCATAACTAGTAATCAAAACAGACACGAATATGCGATTTTCAGATTTATGATTTGGTCTAGTGACAATCCAATTTTATGAAAAAAAAAACGTAATTAAGGGGTTGGTGAGAAGTGTAAAAGAGGTAAATTCTGACCTTTGATATTTAAATAAATACGAACATGCGGTTTTCAGATTTATGTTTTGTTCTGCTGACAATACTATTTTATGAAAAAAACGGAGGTATCGCATGATAAACTAAGGATTGAAGAATGGGATTGTATAAAATTGACAGAAAAGAAATCTTGTAATCATGAGTTACTACTAGAAATGGAAATGCTGTGAAAGCCATAATTATACATCTTGCATACTTCTGTTTTTTTCATTTAAAAAAATGTAAAAAATAATATAAATCTATATTTTTAGTTAAACGATTTTTTTTCGAAAATTGTACTAACAAGTAAAAAATACCTTAGAAGATTTCTTTTGACACATTATATATTTTTAAGTTCAATACAAAGTCGGGGTAAATTATTAAAGATATTGACACCCATCAATTCTACGTTCGGGATAAAAATATCTAATGTACCAGTAACGCTATTGGTACATCTAGACAGTAGTAATCTAGCAAATTATTTTTAATTTTTTTGTGAAATTTTATAATAAAATCGTTTAACTAAAAAATATATATGGCTATTTTATTGCAAAAAATCATGGCATTTTACTAAATCGCACCACATTAATTTTAGACCGATCAAAATAAAGTTTTTTACTCGGAGGAGGTTTTCAGAGAAAAGATAAAATAAAAACTGCCATGCAGTACATATTAATTAGCACAATAAACCTACTTCCGTAAACTCTAACATACCTACTTATATAGCGTGCGTCTCACATAAAAGTAACTACAGGGGGTCTTGTTAACTAGGAGAAAATTAGCGTCATTCCAAGGCCAGTGAAATGCTCTGTTAAAACTAAAAATATCTACAAATGTTTTCAAAATATCCAGCAAAAACTAAAAATTGTTTTTCTTATTAATTATTGATTTAAAAATTTCCAACTGCGCTGGCAAAAATATTCAAAACTAACCAAAATGTTAACAATTGATACCATTTTTACCGAAGATTTTAAATTTTTTTTATAATTTTCGCTTGCGCCATCAAGTTTTTCAGTTTTTACCAAAATGTTTTTTCGCGGCGCCATGTGTTATAAAATTTTCGCTACACCATTTCTTTGCAATTTTTTTTCTATAAGGGCGAAACAATTAACTCTTAACACTTAATAGATCCATCAGATCTTGGACCCCCGTTAGAATAAGCTTTCGACTTACCCACGAAAAAATACGAGAGAAACGAGACCATTTTTACCCGTGTAGCTACGAAAATTTGTTGGGTGTATATAAAGTTGAACGTATATTGTGCTAAGCTTCTTAATTTTTCGCATTATTCTTTTGCAAAATGGCCCGGCTGGTTGTCCTGTCCGAGGGCTTCATCGGTGCTAACTTTTGTACTTTAAAAGGCATTGAAACATCCAATAAATGCCCAGGCGATGCCCTCGTCTACTAACTTTGGTGAAAAACATTTTTGACAACCCAAAAAAAGCTCTGGTCATTTTAAAGAATTTTTGACGACCTACCCAGCAATAGATCGGAAAAGCCCAGGCAATTCCCGCAAGGCCCAAGAAATGCCCAGACAAGGCCCCCGCAATGCCCCGGAAGTGCCCCTATATGTACGCCAAATTATAAGACGACGTTGCGTCGCGTCTTCGACAAGATAGACGCTATACTGGGCTGACAACGAAGTAGCCCGAATGGTCACCCTAACTTTCTCAAGCCACTAAAATTATAGGAAGAGCGGGCGTGTGTCGCGAAACAATGCATGTCTTGACGTTGACACGGGATCATTGCGTGAACAGTTTACTCAATTAGAATTGAGCTTTTTCCTTCTAGCATCTATGTATGCTAATTGCCTCAAAATGTCGACCACATGTTCATATTGGAACTGTTTAAACCATGTGGTTAAAAACAGAGAACTTGCATTTTTTAAATTCCCTATGAAAGACAAAAGTAGGTGTGATCAGTGAAAGCAAAACTGTGGAAATTCAGGCATTTTAATTAAAGAAAATGATGAATTGAAACATTTAGTGATTTGCGAAGAACATTTTTCAAAAAAAGTTATTTTAGTGAGTGAACGACGAGAGCAGCTAAGTCAGACAGCAATATCGCTTTGTTGGAATGGTAAGAATAATGCAAAATTATTTTGTTTTATTTCTTTTACACAATAATATCAGTATTCAATTTTTAATAGTATGGCATCAGACTTAAATAACTTAACGCTAAAGAGGGGGTTTGCCTACCGTTACACTTGTATGCTCTTTTAATGTGTTTTTTCTTGAAACTTTGTTACGCGGGGTGCAGGGGGCCAAAATCTTGAATTTTTCCGTTACGTTATTTAGAAATACATCATGGTTTAATTTTATTATACAGTTTTATAAAGGTTTTTTACTATTTAAATTAAAAAGTAGGAAAAAATATATTTCTAATATTATCTATTTTCAGTTTCTTGGGAGAGGTGGGGCGGTATAGGTCATCAGCTTACAGCATAAGCATTGAATATTTTTAATAATCATGTAACAAAATTAAAATTATAAATTATTATTTTATTATATACCTACCGGGTGGGTTAAAAAAGGTAGACAATATGTTTTTCGTTATAACTTTAGAACAATATCAACATTATTTTTTGAAAATTTAGTAAAGCTCCGTCACGCAAAACGAGGCATGAAATTTTTGAAATCGGTTTGGAAGGTCTTGATTTTTTTCAACCATTGTTTTACAGATTATATAGGTCCATATGCAGTATGGAAAATATTTATCTAACCAAATATGTTATCTCACTTTAATATCTTTATAGGACAAAAAGCAGAGCGTGAACCGTCAACTACAAAAGGTGAACATTTTTTAGGTAAGACTCCACCATCAAATAAATAAGCAGAGAAAGGGTATTAAAATAGAAATACAGTGGTGGCCAAAATAATAAGAATTCCCTAAAACTGTATAAAGATCTGATCCTGCTCTAACTATAAAAAAAAGTAGAGGTATATTTAAACATTCAATCTATTTCTCATTTCACAAGCTAGGGCGATTTTTCGCACCAAATGTTGTAGTGTCTTTCTGCCACGTTAAAAAAAAAAGATAGTGTAGTTTTAGGCGACCAGTACTATTCGAAAGAGGGGTAAAATATTTCTATATGTGTTTTTTTTTCATAGGGTTATTTGGATAACTCTATAAAGTATTGGAAATTGTCACAAAAATATTAGCTTCTACTTTTGTCTTAAGATAATTCAGTCGTAAAAAAAGGTGAGCCTTATACCCCTCATCTACTTTACATCACTGTAATATTCTATTAATTTTTTAAGATTTAACTCAACAAACTATCAACGTTAACAAAGTACATAACTGAAAATGTATACCTAGCTTATTTGAATAAAAGTTAAATATTACTTACTTACATTTTCATAAACCCTGTTTTTCTATTTATTAATTAAAAAAGTAACGTTTTTAATTTGAAAAAAGGCGTAAACGCCAAATTCTAAAATACCTTCGAATAAAAAAAAACCTTTATAAATTTTTATATACCGGGTGGGCCAAAAACAACGGGACATTTTTTTTCATTATAACTGTTGAACTGTAGAATTGATTGTAATGGGATAAACTGCACTTCGCAGAGAATTAATCAGCCTTGATTAAATATATTTTTTTTGCTGCCATCTCAAAATCCAAGATGGCAGACCAAATTAAAATGTACCCTTCAAAGATGCTCGTTTATTCTGTTGTTGCAAACATATTTTAATTATTTTTTTAAATTAGTAAGAAAACTACATATATTGGCAATCGTATAATATTCAAAACAATGGTTGAAACAAAAATATATTTTTTTAGAACCACCGAACCGATTTTGTTAATTCGTACCTTGTTGTGCGTGGCAAGAATGCAGTATTTTTATAGATTTAAAAAAATAATTAAAACGTGTTCGCAACACAAGAATAAACGAGAATCTTTGAAGGGTACAATTTAATTTCATCCGCCATCTTGCAATTTGAGATGGCGGACAACAAAATATATTTATTTAAATCTCTGATTAATTCTCTGGCAAGTGCAGTTTGTCCCACTAAATCGATGGTATAATTCAAATGTTATAATGAAAAAAAAATCCGTTTTTTTTTGGCCCACCCAGTAGTTTAAAAAAACAAGTTCTAGAGCTAGAATGTTTGTTGCAAATATCGCTCCTATCGTCTGTTTCATAAGGGCGTAAAACGTTTTTAGCTCCTTTAAAATTTAGGAAATAGCCTTAACGCCTTTCATTCTTAAAACCGTGAATATAAATTTTTTAGTAAATTTAGTAAATTTTTGTCTCCCAGCAAATATTAACATAACCATATAAAATATGCAACATTTCTCAAATTTTCATAAAAAATCCAAAAAATGGTTATAAAACCTTTTAAAAATTTAAATTTTACTTTTTCTGTTAATTTGCAATTGCCTCCGCTCTGGGTTTATTTTCACGGATCACCCAAATATTATAAAACAGAAAATTAAATCGACCTGGGTAGGTAGGTATTTATTAATCATTTATTAATACTTCAAATATTACGCGTTTCGCTTGACCTTCGACCGGCCGCATTCGCGTTGACGACAGCCGACGTTAACACCCGATGACACTTGATTCAATTTTTGTTTTGCACGCGCGCCTATGGTCTTTTGTGGAAGAGTCGATCGGCGCGGCTAACTTATTTCTTTATTTCGAATAAGATATGTACACGATATTCACGTTATAACAAGGGCTCGAGATTTTCTACATGCGTTGTCCTTCTTGTCCAGTTATTTCTTCGATGCTACTACCGAATTTTATAAGTAGCTGGTTGTATTTTGCCACGAATCAATAGTTTTATTCGATATTAAAAGAAAAATATAACTTTTGATTATTGGTTGTTCCCACATTTTTAGATATAAATTTTTTACTTGCAGACTTTATTTCATACTAAATAAAATTGATTTTAGCGGTTTTAAACCATTTCTTGAGAGACGAAAATCAATTTACTAAATATTTTGTAAACAACAAGTGAAATTAAAGAAAGAAAAATAAGAAAAAAGTTTTCTGCTTCGGCCGGGGATCGAACCCGGGACCTCTTGCTATCTAGGCAAACATTCCACCACTGAACTACCATGGCTTCGGTAGTTCAGTGGTGGAATGTTTGCCTAGATAGCAAGAGGTCCCGGGTTCGATCCCCGGCCGAAGCACAAAACTTTTTTCTTATTTTTCTTTCTTTAATTTCACTTGTTGTTTATAGTTTTAGGTCCTTGCATTATTTGCAATTTGGTATTTGATAAATATTTTGTGATAAAACAAAGCATAACGAATATTATAAAGACATAAAAAATGTCATAGGTTTTGGCTCAGTTAATGGGCCTATTAAAAAAAATTGTTTTTCTTTCTTTTTACCCTTAAGTTATTTCTGGAAAACGGCTCGGTGAATTTTTATTTACTTTACCTGTTTATTTTCGTAACTTAGTGGCTCACTTGGTGTATTACAAATTATTTAGTACATTCATTTTTGTTTTACGAAAATGGCTTATTAAGTAAGAAATAAAATCTGCAATTAAAAAATTAATATATATATATATATATATATATATAGATATCCGCTGATCGTTGTGACATCCAGGCGTAAAAATTTTAGATATCTTGTGACATCCTTCGACGCCGTGACATCCAATTTCGGATGTCACAACGTTTTTCCATGTTTTTGGTACAGTCCTGATGGGGAGGGCCCGGGTGTACCTAAATTAAATGGATGTCATAGCATACCATGAGTCTGATGAAGAATACAGCAAAATTTTTAAAAAATTTTGACGCCAAAATTTCCGTGTATATTGGCGCGAGTATATTCAAGAATCGATCCAATTGATATTCATCACTCTGTGACATCCAATGTATATTTTCATCCTAATTGCACGCACTTGTAACATCCGTCAAAGCGACAACCGTGCATTATGCCTATTTTATTAATTAAATTTGGTTTATTTTTTATTTTGGGGCGGCTGTTGCTATATGGTCCAGCGATTCACTTGACTTGCATCTTTGTAAAAATATTTAAAAATGTTAGCATAATAAATAATGTTAGCTAGCTTATTGGGAACATAAATATAAAATATAAATAAATATTTCTTCATGTACAGTCGGGGACTTTTTAAATTGCCGCCCTTAAAAATAAAAAATATTCCTATTTGAAAGTCGGGCAAGTAGTTTGAACCAAAACAAAAAAATTGTGAACCTTACTTCTGTCTGTACACATATATGTTTAAAAATTCAAGTTTTTTGATTACTTTAAATGATTAATTTTGATTGAAAAAAAATACAGCGGCAATTTAAAAAGTCCCCGACTGTACCTCAGAGCAAAAGTGAATTAACTAACGGACTTGGATAGGGACTTGATACTATTTGTGAATTGCTATCTCCGTCCTCCTTTTTACCACGTAGTTAAAGTCAGATGAGTAAAAAGAGCGCTAAATTTTAATCTAGCTACGTCAAAACGTACTGATTTATAATAGTATATTTTTAACTCTATTCAGTGATTTTTTTACAAAAACAAATCTGCTGAATTAAATTAGAATTTTTATAAATCAATCAATACATATATACCGGGTGGGCCAAAAAAAAACCACACAATTTTTTTTTCATTATAACTTTTGAACTATGCGATCGATTTTAATGGGACAAACTGCGCTTGGCAGAGAATTAATCAAAGTTTTGACTAATTATAATTATTTGTCAGCGATCTCAAAATCCAAGATGGCGGACAATATTAAAATGGACCCTTTAAAGATGCTGGTTTTATTCTTATGTTGCAAACACGTTTGAATTATTTTTTTAAATTAGTAGAAAAGCTGCGTTCTTGCCACGCACAAGGTATGAATCAGCAAAATCGGTTTGATAGTTCTAAAAAATATATTTTTCTTTCAACCATTGTTTTGAAAATTATACGATTGCCTTTCCAATCATGTCTGCATTTATTTCCTTACAAATTTATTAGTACTGAACCTTTGACTTTGATGAAATAAAAAACATCCTGGTGAGAATTGATTGTTTTTTAAAGATCATGATCAAAATTTAACGCCATCTTAAAATTTAAGATGGCGGACAGAATCATACTTGATTCTTAAAAATGGTGGGTTTATTCTTATTTTCTCAAAATATTTTAGATTTTATTTTAATTTATAGAAAAGCACTACTTTTCCCGCGCACAACAAGGTACAAATTAGCAAAATCGGTGTATTGGTTCTCAAAAAACCTATTTCTGTTTTCGTCATTGTGTTACAGATTATTCGATTGCATTGCCAACCCTGTCTGCATTCATTTCCTTATAAATCATTATTACCAAACCGATTTTAGTGAAATAAGAAAAATTATGGTGAGAATTGATTGTTCTTTCAAGGTTATAATCGAAATTTGCCGCCATCCTAAAAGTTAAGATGTTGGACAGAACCATACTTGATCCTTCAAAGAGGCACTTTTATTCTTATTTTTCGAAAATGTTTTAGTTTTTTTTATTAATTCATTGGAAAGTACTACTTTTCTCCCGCTTAATAAAGTACAATTTAATAAAATCGGGGAAATGGTTCTCTCGCCGATCTCACAAAATCTGATTTTGTACAATTGTTTTTCAAGTTATGCGATTGCATTGGCAATTTCTGTCCGACATCTTAAATTCTAAGATGGCGGCAAATTTCGATTATAATCTTTAAAGAGCAATCAATTCTTACCACGATTTTTTGTGTTTCACTAAAATTGGTAGAATTTATAAGAAAATTAATGCAGACAGGATTGGCAATACAATCGTATAATCTCTAAAACAATGGTTGAAACAAAAATAGATATTTTGAGAATTTTAATAATTTTAACCTCGTTGTGTGGGGAAAAAGTAGTGCTTTTTCATAGATTAAACAAAATCTAAAACATTTTCGGAAAATAAGAATAACACGCCATTTTAAAGAATCAAGAATAATTCTATCCGCCATCTTAAAATTTAAGATGGCGATAACTTTGATCATGATCTCAAAAAAGCAATCAATTCTCACCAGGATGTTGTTTATTTCCACTAACATCGGTTCAGTAGTAATGAATTTATAAGTAAATAAATGCAGACATGATTGGCAAGCAATCGTATAATATGCAAAACAATGGTTGAACAAAAATATTTTTTTTATAGAACCACTGAACCAATTTTGCTGAATCGTACCTTGTCGTGCCTGGCAAGAACGCAGCTTTCTTACTAATTTAAAAAAATAATTAGAAAATATTCGCAACACAAGAATAAACGAGCATCTTTGAAAGGTACATTTTAATTTCGTCCGCCATCTTGGATTTTGAGATGGCAGACAAAAAATGATAAATTAGTCAAAACTCTGATTAATTCTTTGGCAAGTGCAGTTTGTCCCAATAATATCGATTGTATAGTTCAAAAGTTATAATAAAAAAAATGTCCAGGTTATTTTGGCCCACCCTGTAAAGGAAACGAGTTCAGAAACTGCTTAACCGATTTTATAGAACCCCCTCCCCCCTAATTGCGCCTCTAATATATTTATTTATTTATTTCCAAGGAGTAGCACATATAAGAAAAATTCAGAAGAATAATTTTGGTACCTAAAAAAAAGAAATATATGGGTTAGTCGATTTGGAAAAAAAATATAGATATAAAAGAAAAGAAAATGGGAATAAATTGCTAGACTGAATAATGAAAATCTTATATTTTTATTTTATATTATTTGCATAATAATTAAGGGCCTTAATTCTGCCAAAGTGGCGCCAGCGTCAGCAAATAAAACATATCCAGCTAGGTATAGAGCTACACAATTTATCAAAAATTCGCTGAACATAGGTAAGTCCAGATTATGTAGTCATAGATTTTACTGGAATATCGGCCATTTTTTGTGTACCGAGCAAAGTCGATTAGTAATCAGTTTCTATGTGACTATGATGGGGGTGCTTCGCACCTCCCTGTTTACGTCTTGGAGGTGCCCTAGCTAAGGACACTTATCGTAAAGGCAAGCTTTATAGGAAGCGAAGCTAACGTCAAGCTTTCTATTTTTTGGTTATTATTTTTGACATGTTTTCCTCGGTTTCGCAATGGCGGTTCTGTTTTATTTTGAAGATGTTGTTTTACACAGTATGAAGGTACCTAAACTATATATATTTATGTAATTAAAAAGTTATGCTGCAAACTATCTTGAAACTGTATCATTATTAAATAGATCTTTAGACTGTGTTAAAACCACATTTTTAAAATAACAACGAGCCGCCATTGCGAAACCGAGGAAAACATGTCAAAAATTATAACCAAAAATTATAAAATCAGAGTTAGGCTTCGCTACCTGTAAAGCTTGCTTGACGATGAGTGACCTTAGCCCTAGCCCCTTACTACCCCCGTAGTGGGCGCCCCTGTAGGTATTCTATTTTTGCAAACGGCCGGTCCGCAATCGGCCAGCCCTGGGCTGAGTTGAGTATGTATACTTGGATTTAAATTCGTCTCTCTGTGACATCCACACTTACATAATTATGTTTTCGTTTTATTTGTGACCCCGCGTAGAAATCGAGCAAAAGCTGTTCCGGCAAAGTGTTTTTTTGTTTTTAATCAAAGTTTATTGAATTTAAAGGTAAGTAGATCTGAGGACACGGCAGTGCCTCGCCAAGTTCGCGCGCCGTAACCATCTTTTCTTAAAACATTTCAGCCGATATTTGACCTACCTAAAACTCTACTTCGGAATGAGCTATGAATCTCACACTTTGCACAGTCGTAGATCTCCATGGAGTTAACAACCCCTCCAAGTTTCATGGAATTCCATAAAGTAGTAAAGTAGTTACGAAATTTCAAAAAACGTCGAAATTGCCACTCACTGACTCACTCATGTATAGATCATCAATATTCTACTGTACTTCCAGACATGCTACAAAGCTGAAATTTGGCAGACTGATAGAAATTATGACCAAACCCCTGGAAAAAATCATAAAACCCCAAAATTTTAATTTACTCCCCTCCCCTATACATTTAAAGTTATGTAAAATTAGCATTGCCCACTTCCAGAAATACTAGAGAGTTGAGCTTTGGCGGACTGACAGGAACTATGATAAAACTATAGGAAAAAATTAAAACACCCCAAAATTCTAATTTACTTCCCTCCCCTATAAATGCAAATTTAAGTAAAAGTAACATTGCCTACTTCCAGACATGCTAGAGAGCTGAGCTTTGTAAGACCGATAGTAACTATGATAAAGTTATAGAAAAAAATTAAAACACCCCAAAATTCTAATTTACTTCCTTCCCCTATAAATGTAAAATTATGTAAAAGTAACACTGCCCACTTCCAGAAACGCTAGTGTTAGCTCCCGCTAAATTTCGCGGTTGTTTTTACTTTTTAAAACCACACAATTAGATGACGGACAGAGTACATTTTCGCGCATTCTGACATGCGCACCAAGAATCTGAGAGATCCTTTTTCTACCGCCTCGAGAAAATGGCGTGTTAATTTCTTTCTACAACTATTTCAAATTTCTACACTTGAAAGTGCTCGATTTTGGTGTTGGTGGTGAAACTTCAGCTAAGTGGTGCCATCATTAGATCCAAAAAGGGGCCCCTTGGAACATGGAGAAATTGGCTGCAAACTGGTGAGTGCTGTGTTTCTGATTTCCGTTGTGTGGTACCAACAATTAACCTATGGACCTTAATTATTTCGTGATTTCAGATCAATATATTTATGTTTGTTCGCGCTTTCAATAATTAAAATATATACAGTCCACTGCAGTTATCGTTTTTCTACCTGCGGGCAAACATAAGTGTTCCTTCGACCCGAATTATTTAAATTTTACTCCATACGACGGTATTAATAAGTCGGCCATTTTTCACACGGCGATCACAAGGCCTTGAATTTTGCCAATCGTATTGAACCGAGAGAGATATTCGCTCGACCTTCGGTATCGGCGCAGTTCACCTGTTTTCGGTCCGCTGCTATGGTAACGCAGGGTCTACCGCGTGGTCATTCAGTAAACAAAAATCGAGAAGCAATCAAAACAAACAAGCACAATTTCAGTGAATAGATGTGTTCCATATCATTTCGATATTTAAAACAATTTTCATCAATTGCGATAAATTAGTGCATATTTTCGACAATTCGTCATTTTTCTATTTCAGAAGCATTAATTTAGCGTTAATTGTATATTTACCGACATTTCTGTGATTAGATGCGTTCCATATCATTTCGATATTTAAAACAATTTTCATCAATTGCGATAAATTAGTGCATATTTTCGACAATTCGTCATTTTTCTATTTCAGAAGCATTAATTTAGCGTTAATTGTATATTTACCGACAATTTCGTCATTTCAAAGGTAAAATCATGTCTATCAAAAAAGCCGTGCAAAAACGCAAGGGTTTTTTATCGGCGATTACCGAGTGTTATGTGTTGTCACAGACCGCGGAAAAGGATGAAAAAGCGAGAAACGAGTTTCAAGTGAGGTATTCCGATTTGGATGAAACCTTCGATAAATGCATGCTGGCGCATAATGACGTCATTATGTTGATAGACGACGCGGACGACGAGGAGTTTAAAACGCAGGATGCGATCCTTTCAGAAGCTCGTAAATATTTTTATGCGTGTAAGGGGGTTTACTCTAAAATATTTCCGGTTGAGGCCCCATCCTTTTCGAGATCATATGTTCGACAAAACGAAACTCCAAAATTCAAAGAGTTAGGTATTCCCATATTCCGAGGTGATAAAAAATTATGGCCAAGCTTTTTCGATCTTTTTAATAACATTATAGATCAAAATCAAAGTCTAAGTAACGTTCGAAAACTTCAATATTTATTTTCATATCTCGAGGATGAGCCTTTAAAATTGATATCAGGGATTAGCTTATCTGATCAAAATTATAAAATTGCTTACGACAAATTAGTCAATAGATATCAAAACAAGCGAGACCTCGCAAATGATGCTTTAAGCACAATTATGAACTCTACCTTAAAAAACGAGTCAGCTAAAGAATTGCGTAATTTAATTGACACCTTTTCAGAATCCCTAGAAATTTTAAAATCACTTAGCTTTGACGTTGACAGTTGGGACTTTATTATTTTTTTCATTTTGTTAGAAAAATTGGATATTCCGACGCGTTCAAATTTCGAAATGAGTCACGCCAATACTAATACCGAAATTCCCACTTTTCAGTCACTTTTTCAATTTCTAGAAAAAAAATGTACAGTTTTGGAATCACTTCCTCAATCAACAGCACCCAAAAAGGTGCCTACCTATCAAAAATCAAATTCTATGCAAAATCAGTTGGGCAAAAGCCTACCTATCAAAATTCAAATTCTATGCAAAATCAGTTTGGGCAAAAGCCTACCTATAAATCATCCAATTTGCCTTTTATAGGACTGGCTGGCACCTCAACTAATTCAAGTACGGGAATAAAATGTTTCCGGTGTAATCAAGGTCACGTGCTTTAGAAATGTCAAACATTTCTTGACCTCTCGCCTATCGATCGCCTATCTTTCGTCAAGCAGAAAAAATTATGTCAGGCGTGTTTTCATCCCTCGCATGGGGTAGACACGTGCAAATCAAAATATTCATGCAGGACTTGCAATAGTAAAAGGCACCACACTTTAACTCATATCTTAGAAACTAATAAAGAGTCTGGAAGCCAAGATACTAGTCCTGTCATTCACACACCACCTGTCAGTAATCTTCATGTGTCATTAAATACCTCAGGACCTTCAGGTACCTTTCTTTTATGCACCGCCATAATAGAAGTTATGGACGCCGCAAATTTTCAACCTGTAAGGGCACTGCTTGATTCTGGATCACAGACAGGATTCATCAGTGAAAAGTGTATTCAGCGTCTTAATCTTCCTAGGCGAAGTTACACCACTGAAATATTCGGATTAAATCAAATGTCTTCTTTTACTTCCCAAGGGCTCGTTCAATGTCACATTAAGCCACAAGGACAGGTCACTCCTTTACTTAATTTCAAAGCAATTGTCGTTCCACAACTATGTTCCAATATGCCTACATTCACTTTGAACGATAATCAGTGGAAACACTTGGAAAACCTTAAACTTGCCGACCCATCTTATTTCAAATCTAGACCTGTGGACCTAGTTATTGGTTGCGAGCTATTCGCACAGATATTCAAGGAGGGCAGGGTTCTTGGACAAATAGGGCAACCTTCAGCCCTTGAAACCATCTTTGGCTGGGTCGTCATGGGAAAAGTGGACGAAGTAGGTAGTCTTACGGAACGAACCAGTTGTTTTTTAACGAGTCATTCACCTCCGTTAGAGGTCATTATCCCTAGGTTTTGGGAAATCGAACATTTGCCTAAAAAACAAATCTTATCAAAGGAAGAAAAACAAGCGGAATCAATTTTTACTGCGAGTGTCGTACGACAACCGAGCGGTAGATTCATGATAGATCTTCCGTTTAAAGATAAAATAAACCCTAACCTAGGAAATACTTATCCGCAAGCTTATCGTAGATTTTTACTTCTAGAAAATAGATTGTACTAATCTATGTATGTATTGTATTGCCTACATTGCCGATATCAAACAGATGTTCCGTCAAGTCCTTATCAATCCTTATCACCGTCCTTATCAAAGGATATTGTGGAGGTTTTCTCCACAGGACCCACTTTCAGTGTGGGAAGTTTCTACTGTCACTTTTGGCATGACATGCTCACCTTTTCTAGCCATGCGTACCTTAAATGAGCTGGCAGAGAGAGAAAAGGAACGTTTTCCTATGGCTAGTACTGTTCTAAAAACGTCGATTTACATCGACGATATCTTGGGAACTAGCCCTTCGCTTTCTGAAGCTCTTTCCCTTCAAACGGAACTCAATGATTTGTTGAAGTCGGGAGGATTTGAACTTAAAAAATGGGCAAGCAATTGTCCTAGGTTATTGGCAACATTGCCAGAATCCGATCGTCAAATGCCTCTCTCTTTTGACAAGGATGAACCACACTTTATCAAAGTTTTAGGCCTTCAATGGCATCCAAAAAACGACATTTTTTCTTGTCAATGCCGAATGAAGGACAAACCCCCAACTAAACGTTCTATTTTTTCTATCATAGGAACAATCTTCGATCCCTTAGGTTTTCTTTGTCCCTTGTTGCTACAAGCAAAATTTATTTTGCAACAGTTGTGGATATCGAAAATAGGCTGGGACGAAGAACCAGATTCTTCTATCATCGACTCTTGGAACAAAGTTCGTTCTGAATTCCCGCTTCTTTCCAATTTTCAATTACCCCGAAAAATCAAACTGTCAAAAACTAATACCTGTCAAATCATCGGCTTCTGTGACGCTTCAATTCGAGGCTACGCAGGCGTCGTATATTTTCGTGTAGAAGAGGAAAACAATATATCTGTTTCTCTCATATCTGCAAAATCTAGTGTCGCGCCTATAAAGTCACAAACTTTGGTGGTGGTTGTAAAGCTTTCAAATCGTATGTCTGTGTGTTTGTCTGTACGGCCACACATTGTGTGCATTTGGAATTAACCATGGAACTGTCCACCGAAGGGTTTGTAGGTGCATTCCATCGATTCATTTCCAGACGTGGAAGCGTGACGCAATACTGGTCAGATCAGGGCAGTAATTTTATAGGGTTTCGTAACCAATTACTTGATTACGCAAGAAGTGCGTCCACCAGACTTTCTATTCGTTGGCATCTGGGACCTCCTCTCAGTCCACATTTCAATGGCCTGGCAGAAGCTGGCGTCAAAAGTTTTAAAACTCACTTTGTTCGAGTTGTCGGCGACCAGAAGTTGTCCATCATGGAAATGTCCACCCTTACATGTCGCATAGAAGCTGTACTTAATAGTCGCCCTTTATCTCCTGCCTCTTCAGACCCACACGATCTCCAACCTCTTACCCCTGGGCATTTTTTGACCCTTGAACCCCTTAATTCAGAAATTCCGGAGTCAGATTTGTCCGAGGTTCCCCTAAATCGGCGCTCGAGATGGCAACTAATCCAAAAACTACATAATGATTTTTGGAAACGGTATTCTGTAGAATATTTGCATACGCTACAACAGCGACACAAGTGGGCTGATTCGTCCCCAAATATCAAATTAAATGATTTGGTTATCATAACGAGTGATCACATCCAATCACCTTTGAAATGGCCAGTCGGTCGGGTTCTCGAATTGCATCCCGGCGGAGACGGTCAAGTGCGTGTAGCGACGGTACAAACGGCTACCGGTGTTTACAAGCGGCCAGTTGTAAAACTGTGCCTCTTGCCGAATTAAAAGTAATTTTAATTTTTTCTACCTATTGAAGTCAATTATTACAATAGGTAATTCTTTATTATTATTTTTTTAATTTTGTTTGTTTGTTTTGCCTTTTTCGGGTTTTCGTTATCTCTAAATAAACTTACGCTACTTTTCTGTTTTTCATTCATTTATATTTATCGGTCGATCATTTTTTCTTATATCTATATCTGTCCGGTTGATATTCTAAAATTGTGTGTTTTGGAGGGC
The DNA here is from genome assembly GCA_963576565.1 of Aspidapion aeneum. NCBI lineage: Eukaryota > Metazoa > Arthropoda > Insecta > Coleoptera > Brentidae > Aspidapion > Aspidapion aeneum. Next base: position 65,422,710 of record OY755040.1, on the reverse strand, counting down.
AGTTATGTTAGCTCCCGCTTAATTTCGCGGTTGTTTTTACTTTTTAAAACCACACAATTGGATGACGGACAGAGTACATTTTCGCGCATTCTGACATGCGCACCAAGAATCTGAGAGATCCTTTTTCTACCGCCTCGAGAAAATGGCGTGTTAATTTCTTTCTCCAACTATTTCAAATTTCTACACTTAAAAGTGCTCGATTTTGGTGTACTGAAGCATAAAACTAGAAACTTCAGCCCTTCAGCTACGTGGTGCCATCATTAGATCCAGAAAGGGGCCCCTTGGAACGTGGAGAAATTGGCTGCAAACTGGTGAGTGCTTTGTTTCTGATTTCCGTTGTGTGGTACCAACAATTAACCTATGGACCTTAATTATTTCGTGATTTCATATCAATATATTTATGTTTGATCGCGCTTTCATTAATTAAAATATATACAGTCCACTGCAGTTATCGTTTTTCTACCTGCGGGCAAACACTAGAGAACTGAACTTTTTAAGACTGAAAGACAATATGATAAAACTATATGAAAAAATTTAAAAACTCCAACATTTTAATTTACTTCCCTCTCCTATAAATGTCAATTTATATTAAACTAACATCGCCCACTTCTAGAAACGCTAGAGAGCTGAGCATTGGAATGCTAATAGAAATTATGATAAAACCATGAGAAAAAATTTAAAAAGTCCAATATTTTCATTTACTCTCCTCCCCTATAAATGTAAAGTTATGTAAAAGTAAGATTACCCACTTCCAGAAACGCTAGAGAGCTGAGCATTGGAAGACTGATATGAACTATGATAAAACTATAGGACAAAATTCAAAAACACGACAATTTTAATTTATTTCCCTCCCCTATACATGTAAAAGTAACATTGTGCACTTTCAGAAACGCTAGAGAGCTGAGCGTTGGAAGGCTGATGGGAACTACGATAAAACCATGGAAAAAAATTAAAAAACCTCAAAACTTTAAGTAAGGCATTGCAAAAATTTTGAACAATATTCCGCATATTTGACTACTTTAAAAATTAAGTATTATCCAATTCCTTTAAAAAAGAAGTGAAATCATAACAAAAACATTTTATGTAAAAAAAGCCAAGTACGCGAAAATGGCATTCCGTAAAAAGGATTGAGATAAAAGTAAAGCCAAGTTCTCCAATACAAATTTCAAAATGAAAGGTTCAGACAGACAGACAGACAGACAGACGGCGCAACAAAAAAGTTTCAAAATCATCTGAAACGCAAAGATATATAAGCTCACACTACTATAGTGAGTGAGCTAAAATCGTGGGGCGCTTTGTGCCATATTTTCTTTGTATATCGAGAGCCCGACGTTTTTTTCACAATAATACTAGTATTTTTCGTTCATTATTGTTTTCAACTAATATTAAGAATTATTTTTAACTGTTTAGTTTGAAGCGTGTTTTTTAGTTTTTTTAACTATATTTATTTTTTACTTTTTAGTTTAATGTGCTGTGAAATCGTGTTTTTTAATTAACTATATTACGTCGGTATACTGGCAAAATACACTCAAAGTAATTTTTTTTTGAGCCATGGTGAAACCTGGCCGTTACAACCAAATTTAAAAAATACATTAATTCACAGACTTCACAAAATCTATAAAATATTACTAAAATTTCAAAAAATAACTTTTTTACATAGGTACTTACATACGTTCTCCAATATTCAATGCATAAATAATGTAAAATTCAGGATTTTCTCAATGAAATCAAATGTCTCAAATGTTGTTCCTAATTTCAAAACTTCTTAAAATGCGATTTTCTCAAAACTAAATTTTTGACTTAGTGTATGTTGCCAGTATACCGATGATTTATTTTCACAATAATATTAGTAATAATAAAAATAAATTATTCTGATCAGGATAATGAGAAAAACTTAATAAGGAATATTTCTTGTGGGGAGGGGAGCGAGACCTCATTAAGCCGTATTTAACCTATTTTATTGTTTTATTCCTGAAATATATGAAAAATGTCTGCGAACTTATTAATCTTAGCGTTGTCACCGGTTCTTGATAAGTGTATACAAAGTCTAAATTAAATATGTTCGTTTTTGCAAAATTCTTAGGCTTGGGGGGGGGGCGCCTCCCCGAAGTACCCCCAAGGGTGCGCCTGGAAAATTATTGTATTGTCATCGGTTCTTGATAAGTGTACAAAGTTTAAATTAAATCTGTTCGTTTAAAGTAGGTCAAAATCTAGTCCAAAGGAGTCAGTTACAAACATACATACCTACCTACAAACATACAGGTGAAGCTAATAAAAGCGTGTCAAAAATAAGAAATTACAAAATACGAAAACTTTTATTTAAAACTTGTTATTTCTCCACAATTTTTATTCTGGTAACGGAGTTTTCAGAAATTAATTAAATCTAATTTGAAAAAAAAATAAAGCGACCTAAACACCCAGAACGACTGCGTTTTTCAGATTGCTGTACGTAAGTTAAAAAATTTCAAGGTAAAAGGCAGAAAAGCCATTTCAATATAGTAAGCCGATTTTAATGTGCAGCTACAGGTTTTTCAAAAGTCCGAAGAACCCAACCGAACCGGATAAACACAAACAAATGTCACAAAATATTTCTAAGTTATCTTAAAAAAAAATCCGTCGAACACAATATCTTTCCTAGCTTTTGCTGCACGAACTAGGAAAGTAAAAAAGTCTGAGTCCAAAAAGATAATGGGAGGTACATACAAAAACGGACAACTTTTATCTAATTTGACCTACAAACTGTGAATATTTTTCAACTAAATTTAATAAAGTTAAGTTGAATAGATAAGGAATTTTTAAATCTAGTCAGATAAAATTTAATCTGACGAGTTTTTTTAACGTCAAATTGCCCGATTTGAATGAAATTTGGTACCTAGGCTGGGTCTTGGGTCGAGATGGTCCCATTTAAAAATGAACAAAATTCACCTAACGCAAGCCAAATAAAAGGGTGGGGGTAGATTTTAAAAATTGGAGTTTATGTGAAAATATGGCGTGTGTGATATCGAACGAAAGGTAATTGAGTCTGCAGTTAAACAAAATACATTTTAGTTTATTTTTAAAAAAGGGTGGGGGTAAATGTCAAAAATTAGAGTTTAAATGAAAATACGGCTTGTGTGGTATTAAACGAAAGGTAATTGAGTCTGGAGTTAAACAAATACATTTTAGTTTAAAAAAAAGGTGGAGGTAAATTTAAAAAATTAGGTTTCGGTATCAAACGAAAGGTATTTGAGTCTGGCGTTGAATAAAATATATTACAGTTTTTAGTTATACTGTCATAAATAAGTTTAAATTCGGATCATTTTACTATAGTAATAACAATATTGCTGCGCTTGCACGAATTTCGTCTATAAAAGCCGATGCTGGATAACAGACCGGCATCACTCTAGCAAGTGATCAACCCAGTATACCACTGAAATGCGTGGTCCCTACTAAACACACCCAGTACACCACTGAAATACGTGGTCCCTACGAACCCAGTACACCACTAAAATAATGTGGTCCCTACTTAACATTCCTAAGTAAACCTCACTATTGTGGTTACGCTTTATGGCCCATAAGGCCAACTCTACGGCCTATAAGGTCTATTTCTTATGGCCCCTAGGTCAACTCTCTCCAGCCAGCATCCCTCTTTTTACATTATTTAATTATTTATAGCAATAAGCTCTATTCCTGTTAATCGGTTTTCTTATATAAAATACATGTATAAATGTGGATTCTTTATACTTAATTTTTATATTCCCCTAAATCCCTCAGTCACAAGGGCACTAAATAACAAACCTTGTGACATATATGGTAGAGGTACCACTTGTCACAAATATAGTCGTGACAATATTAGCTTACACGTACACTATAATTAAAGTACCTAGTGTGAGCGTAGGTGCCCATATATTAGCAGAGTATTTTTTTAGTCCTTGCCGTATATTTATCTTGTAAGCCTATTATGACATCAATAACGTGCTTGTATATTTTATTTGTTATTTTCTTCCCCGTGACATCCAGTGTATATTTTTCTTATTTGCATACATATACCTGTAACATATTTGCACACATTTGTGACATCCCTAACATCTTTGTATATTTTATTTGTTATTTGTTTCCTCGTGACAGCCAGTGTATATTTCTTATTTTTATAGAGGTACTTGTTATATCCGTTATTTTTATGAAACATTGGCAACATTGCTGGATGTCACAAGTTAACACAAATATTTAGGGATGTTACAACGTCAAAATTTTTTGTATATACAATGGACGCCACAAAGATATGAAAAATTTTATTTCTAAATTTGTGAGTTTATACAAATATTTTTATGGAATTAAAAATAAAATATTTTTTATTAATTTCATATTTTTTATTTTTGGATAACACCAGGTTTTAAAGTGGATGTCACAAAAACCGACTTTTTGCTGGATGTCACAAGATACAACGGTCGAGTATATATATATATATATATATATATATATATATATAAATATGAGGGCAATCAAAAAAATAAAATTTATATTTTTCTTTAAAAGGAATAAAACTATAAATTCGTGACCAAATACAATAAGCTAGTTTTAAAATTCGGTAGTATTGCAGGTATTAAAATGTAAATTGTTTTACTACACCCTGTATATTATCTAATGAATTGAAAAAAATGGCCTTATAACTGGCGTTGTCTTTAGGCCTCTACTAAGTTATTTTTATGGTAACTTAACGTTTTTCGGTTAAGATGTAAGAGTTTTTGTTATTAGAATATACACAAAAACGAACATTTAACGATCTTTGACCGTTTATATCTCAAAAACTATACATAGAAAACTTACTTAAGATTTTTTTTAGTTACATCCCTTCTATAACATACACTATAGCCAATTCCACGGAGACAACTTTACTATTTTTCAATTATAAAAAATGTTATGAAGGGACGCGTTTTAAAAACGAATAAACGATTTATTAAACTTAGAATTAGTAGTTAACTTACTTAACATATTATTTACAAAGCGACTAGTGGGTAGGACCTCATATGGACTCCCAATTTATGGTCTGGTGAAGGACAAATATGTGCTCTTTTGGTAGCCTATCCAACATTGCAACCTTAAAAATAAACAAAAAAAATATTATTTCAGACAGAAAGCTTATTTTTGACATTTTAAACAAATAAAGAATTCGTGAAAAAAAAACACAATTTTGTTTCCTTTTCAATTCTATGCAATAATTTTTAGCCATCCATAAGTTAGGTATAAAAGGCTATTATTGGGATCGTCAAATTTTTTTAAATTTATTTTTACTCAAAATAAGTTATTTGGGTCCAAAAATGTCTGTCTGTCCGTCTGTCTGGGACACAATAATTCCAAAATCGATAAACCGATTTTAAACACAGGAGGAGGCACTAAATACATTGTTTACCAGGAAGAGTCAGATGAGCTGAATTTGAGATATGTTGAAGGCCAAACCTTCCTGATATTTTTTCTAGAAAAATTTTGGGGGGGGGTCATAGGTTTTGTTTTCGAGCTATACTTTATTGAATATAAACGGAGGAAACTGAAAATGTACGGTCAAAATTAACTTCACTTGCTTTAGCGTCAGTCGTTTTAACTATTCTAAAGTGATCTTTGCATAATGGGTTATGCAATATACTTACAGGGTATTTCAAACTTTTTTTTAATTCAACGCATGACATGTGTACTAATTGTCTACGAAATAGTGCGATTACTGGGATGCGTCTGATGTGATGAATTTGAGATATGTTAGAGCCCAAGTCATCCTGATACTTGTTTGAAAAAAATGGGGGGAGCCGTTGGTTTTGTTTTTGAGCTATACTTATTTAAATACGCGCCACTGGAATATGGAAAAATGTGACTTTTAGTTTTTTTGCTATAACTTCTCGTCAAATAAAAATAAAAATCCAATATTAATTTTATTTTGTTGAAAAAAGAGTCCTCTTAAGTATTCTCCCAATTTTTGACATATAGTTTTTGTCACATATCTACAGAGTGGCTCAAAATATATATAATAGAAATACAGGAAGAATAACTGGGATTTGTGAAATATACCTAAAGGGAGGAAACTAAAACTGCATAGCCAAAACTCATTTGCTTCAATGTGAATCGTTCTAACTGTCTCTCCGCACGTGAATTCCATTACCTTAGACTAACTGAAATATCACAGATAAATAACGACTTGGAGATAATAGAGGACTGGGGCAACAAAAACCTTGTACAGTTCAACGCGCAGAAAACCCAAGCATTTTTCAAAAAAGACCAGCACCGGTGAGCCAAACATCATGCTATCTGGAAGTGCTGTCGCATTGCAGAGCCAGTTGAACATCTTAGGAGTCACTGCAGAGACCAACATGTCTTGGCACAGTCACGTGGCAGATATAGCTAAAAGGGCGTCCCAAAAGCTTGGGGTGCTATTTCGTACAAGACATCTGTATACACCAAGCCAACTGCTGACACTCTACAAAGCCCAGATTCGACCAACTATGGAGTACTGCTCACATATATGGAGTGCGGCACCCAAACATACCTTAATGCTTTTGAACACCGTGCAAAAACGAGCTATCAAGCTGATCAATGACCCCGCACTTACCCGTAGCTTGGATAGTCTCGAACATCGAAGAACTGTGGGCGATCTATCTCTTTTCTACAGGTATTATCACGGAAAATGCTCTGAAGAGTTGGCACGTATGATCCTCCCGGGAGTAGCACCTACTAGGCGAACACGTCAAACAGACGGTAACCATCAATTTATTGTCAAAATAGAGGCACCAAGAACCTCATTATATCAGAATTCATATCTCTGGAGAACAGCATCGCTGTGGAATAAACTCCCTGCGACAGTTTTCCCTGCAGGTTACAACCTGAACCGTTTCAAAACCAACACACACCAACATTTCCGCGCACTTGCCGCTTCTCGAGCGTGATAGGGATCTCCTTGCGAGTGCGCATACCCGTAAAAAAAAACTATTATAAAGTCATGTTTACGTAATATGTTATGTAGTAAACTTACAGGGTATGTCAAACATTTGTTTAATTCGCATGTGTCAGATGCGGTTGAGATATGTTAGAGCCCAATCCATCCTAATACATGTTTCAATAAAAAGTGGGGGTCATCGGTTTCGTTTTCAAGCTATACTTGTTTAAATGCTGGAATATACATTTTCTCGTCGAATAGAAATAGAAAGGCGATATTAGTTTTGTTTTGTTAAAAAATGAGTCAAGTGGCAATTTCAGGTGCGAGTTCCAAGCTCGTTGCAGTGTTTCCTGCTGCAGAGAATTTTAGAGACGTACTTATGATTACCTACCTACTAAAATACACGAAAATATTTTGGAGCGACTCCCGAACTGAAAAAAGTTGATTGTAAATAAATTAAAAATGTTTGATATACCCTGCGTCTTTACTACATAAACCATTATGTATTTTTACCTAGCAGAAATATTCATGGGATTTATTGAGGAAAAAATACTTTTTGACTCCCGAAATGTTTTGCATGAACACATTCAATTTTGGTACAGGTATGTTGATGGCGTCATAGTTTATTGGACAGGTACTTTAGACGAATTGAACAACTTTTTAAGTTTCTTAAACAACCTTCATCTCAACCTTAAATTTACTATGGAAATTGAATCAAATCAAAAAATGGACTATTTAGATTTAACAATAGAACGTATTAATAATACTTTTGTCTTTTCAATTTTCAGAAAACCAAGCCAAACAGATCATTTAATTCCTTTTGACTCCTTACATTGCATGGAACATAAAAATGCAGGTCTTAACAGCATGTTCCATAGACTTTTACATGTACCTATGTCTCCGGATAGTTTTGAAAAGGAAAAACAAATAATCTATCAGATAGGATTTGCAAACGGTTTTGATAAACAGTTCATAGATCAGATTTGGAATAAAAAATACAGAAAATTTTTGATTTCGAAAATTAGTGAAACTTCTGCTAGGAATCAACAAATAACAAACACTCAAACATTTACTCAGGATTTACAAATTCATACTTATAGTTTTAAATATTTTTCTATGTCTTACTTGGGTGTTATTTCAGCGAAAATAGGTAATCTCTTTAAAAAGTATTATCCAGATTCGAGAATAGCTTTCAAACCACTAAACAATTTAAAATTTTTGTTTTCTAGGACTAAAGATCCTTCACCAACTGTTTGTCAAAGTGGTATATATAAACTTAGTTGTGCTGATTGTCCAAACAGGTCGAACTTTTGAGACTAGAATTAAAGAACACTTACGTTCAAAAACAAGTTTTCATGATAACAAATCTGCTTTTGGCACCCACTTAAAAATAAATAATCACAATTTTACAATTGAGAATAATTTTAAACCTATACACATACAAAACAAAGGTAGAAAGCTTAACAATTTGGAGAATATTGAAATTTCTAGACTAGAGAAAGATAATAACACCACATCACTTAACGATAAGTCACCTTCTAGTTATATTAAAGCTGCAAAATTGGTGAACTTGTTTTCGTTTAAATAGCACTTCTTAAACCTAACATAAGTTTTTGGTGTTCGTTTCTTAATAATTTGTTTTTTGTCCGAGAATTAGATATTTTCTATTTTTTGTTCAACTTTCTTATGCACTACTGATAAATTTAATTTCAAAATTATAATTATTTTTTGAAGAATGTTAATAATATTTCTCACAATGAAAATTTTTTTACATTATTTGACTGTAAATAAGAAATCGTTTTTTTTCTCTTTCCAATTATCTTAATGATCCTTTGGGCTGTTATTCTGAATAATTTCCTCATTGGGGTTTTAATTCGATTTTCAGGTTGGTCGAGTGTCAATAGTTTTAAAATCTTTTAACATTTTTTAATTTTTTTACCCTTTTTTAAAAAATATTTTTAATAAAAAAAATTTTTTTGAGTCTTGTGTATCTTATTAGTGGGTATAATATTGAATTTTAATTTATGACATAAAATTTTTAAAAATTTTTATCTTTTTAGCGTTTTTAAGTGTTGATGTTTTTATTATTTTTGGACTGGTACCCCTTGAATCAATTTATAAATGTAGACTTTTATTGTGATAAGATTTCTGTAATTTGGATTTACACCAGGTTCCCTAGGTTCGTCTTAGATGGCATCCTATATACGTTAAACTGATAATGGTGGCATTATAATTAGTATTTGTTTGTTTTCCAAAATTTTGGTTTTAGAAACTTAAATGTAAGTCTAAAAATTTTTGCTTGTTGTTTAAACCTTTTAACTTGTATTTGTATTTTAGAGACTATTTATAATAATTTTTTATTTTGCTATGTATTTTTTTAACATAAATTGTTATTATTATTAATATTTTATTCTAACCTTAAAAACAAAACTACGGAAAATTTATTTTAATTCTTGTAAACTCTTCTTTCTTATATTATTTTATTGAAAATTGGTTTGTTGAAATTGATCATAATGTAATTTTATATCTATATTATTTTTTATCATTTTTTGTTTTTTATACTTTTAGAACCCTTGAAAATGGCTAGAAAAGCCGAAATGCGTCGGGTTGATGGTTGTTAGAAATAAATTAAGCGTAATTTAATTCAAACTACGCCTTTTATTTCTTAACCTATCAGAAATTTGTGGAGTGAGGACGTTTTTCCTTAAGATTCATTTCAAATTGAAAAATGCTCCACATAGGAGAGTTGGAATCACAATTAAACAGTTTTCCATATTTTAGTGGCACGCATTTAAATAAGTATAGCTCCCAAACGAAACCTATGACCCCCCCAATTTTTTTTGAAACATATCAGGAAGGTTTGACCTTCAACATATCTCAAATTCAGCTCATCTGACGCCTCCCGGTAAACAATGTACTTAGTGCCTCCTCCATTCTGTGGTACCCGTGGACAAGGTTATTCAATTTTGGTGGGGTTGGTGGGCTGCAAGGAGGTGGAAGGGAGTCAAATATTTTCAAAAAATCAGAGTTCAAGAATCACAGCAGCTAGTAGAATGAAGTTTGCGAAGTTAAATTAAGAATCATATTTTTGATAATATTTGCCATAACTTCAAAGTTTGCCAGTAACATTAAAAAAAAATCATCTACATTTCAAAAACGATAACAGCTAGAGTAACGTAGTTTTTACAAATTGACTAAAAATGTAATTTTCAACAAAACTAAAGCTACCTTAAAACCCAGAACGACAAGGTCTTATGAATGGCTGTATTTGCTGATTAAGCAATGGAATAATTATTCCTTGTTATTCTAGCTTCAAACTTCCTAGAAATAAGGTGCTGATTCGGCAGGAATGCAGGTGTTGTTTATTTCATGGGAAACGCAAGTCAGCAGAATGAGCTTCTCATCTGGAAGGTTCTCGGGTGTAGGAAGGATATTTTTCATATAACATACACGTGTGTTTCACGAACGTCGAAACAGAGGCCTTTTTGTTTATTTAGAGTGCGAATTTGGAGAAACGCTCGGACACGTCGAATTTTTTTGCGAGGATACTTTTTGGCTATTTTAAAATTTTTGTAGCACGAACCCCCTTCGATGGTTATAGTTTACCCATCTATTTTGAATAGGGAAAGTGGGTCTAGTGATAACTTGTTTTGAATGCCATTAGTTTTTGAGATTGCCTTCAAACTTTTAAAGGAGCATGCACACCTTAAAGAAGATTTTAAAAAATCCACGATTTTGATAAAATTTTAGTATGTTGTAGATCTCGATTTCCTGATCAAAAGTTCTCATGGGCTCAAAACGATCCTATGACTAGTTTCCGAGATACAGTGGCGGGTATGGGGCTCCCCAAAGTACGAATAAATTGAAATTCTGTTGTAAAACTTAAACTGAAATACAAAAAAGTGATGTTGGATGTCACGTGACAATTTTGATGTACAGGGGATACTCAAAAAGTACAATATTTTTATTTAATTCATACTTTTATTTAAATAAATCATTTCATGATGGATCTGATACCATCCTAGCCCATTAGCACGCACACTTTAAGTGCACACACTATCTTAACGTTTAAATTATGCGGTTTCTGCTTCTCCATGGTAACAATTGTTCTCATAAAATAACCAGCTTACTATGATATTGCAAAATACTCAATAAAAACCCCCTTAAGGCCGATCAATTCCTTTCAAGTTAATAGATACCCTTTGACCTATCTTGGCGTGTATTTTTCTAGTGAATGTTCGTTTTTTTACCTTCCTAGCCCGCACCGAATATATGTTATTTGGGTGTATGTGACCTATCTTAGCAATATCGTCATGACGTCTATCCGTGTATATCTGTCCACGATAGCTTCTAAACCGCTAAACCGATTTTCATAAAATTTTTAGGTAGAATAGTGTACAATACTGTAAAGAGCTGATTAGCTTTTGGTCAAAAACCATGAATGATAATGACAATTTTTTGATAGTTTAAAAATTGAAAATATACTAATTTATTAACGGAGCCTCGCTTCAATATGCGGTTTTCGGAATATGGTAGAAAGATTTTCTCAATAATTTTTATTATTACTAAAAAACGTCGCAAGATCTTCCATTTTAGAGATATTTACAAAATATCTTTTAAAGCGTGAAGTGTGCTAATGAATCAATTTACTTAAATAAAAATATGAATTAAATAGTTATATTGTTATTTTTGAGTACCCCTTGTATATAAAAATTGTCACTTGATATTTAACATACTCATCAAATATAAGAGTCAATTATTTTAATGAATTTTTGTATTAAAGTTTAAGTTTTATAATAGAATTTCAATTTATTTATATGTTGGGGGAGCCCCATACCCGCCACTGTATCTTGGAAACCAGTCATAGGATCGTTTCGAGCCCATTAGAGCCCTTTTGATCAGGAGATCGAGATCTACCACATACTAGAATTTCAGCAAAATCGTGGATTTTTTAAAATACCATTTAAGGTGTGCATGCTCCTTTAACATGGACTGATAAAATAAAAATTTAATTAGAATTTTATTATTTTTCTGATTTAATTTTTATTTTATCATTCCATGTTAAATTTGAAAATTTGAAAGCAAATATCTCAAAAACTAATCGATGTATTTTTGAAATTTTTACACGGTTGTCAAGATATTCAAGACAGCTTCAAAAGAAGGCATCACTAGACCCACTTTCCCTATTCAAAATATAGGGGTAAAGTATACCCCATGAAGGGACTTAGTGCTATAAAAATTTCAAGATAGCCAAAAAGTGTCCAAATTCTCACTCTAAATACCCCAAAAAGGCCTCTGTTTCGATATTCGTGAAACACCGTGTATATACTTACTTACCTACTGGCACCAATTTTTTTTCAGAATTAGGATTGTGTGAAAATCTGAGGTTTACATATTTTAAAAAGTTGAAGTGTTTGATTCAGACATTAAATAACTGATTGTCGTTTTTCACATAACAGAACTTTTTTAAAACTTGAAACTTTGATGATGGCAAACATAAAACCAACCGAATTAATATTGGGTCACCGCATATCAAATTATCACCTTCGAATTTGGTAATTTTTGGTACAGATGCATTCCAATTTACTTCTTATTTATTTATTAATTGTTTTTTCACCTTTAAAGATACCTACAGTAAAACAGTTAGTAACTAATAGATTATTTTAACGGTATTTTAAATACAAATTTTTTTTAATACAAGAAAAATTTGAAATTTTAAAGAAAAAATTAAAAAATTTATTAATGTAATTTTTTATTTCCTCAAAAAATTAAATGCTCTATCACTGCTACGCTAGAGTTTTTAAAAATTTTCAGGATAAAGATATGACAGGTTTATAATTAAAAAAAGAAAACACAAATATAGGACCATACACAATGCTTGTGGGATAATAAAAATTTCACAGATTTAATGAAATTCGAGTGTTGTAGATCCTGATGTTCTGATTAAAATGTCTCATGGGCACAACAAAAATTGTATTACTGGTTATCGAGATACAGGAAGAGTTTATAAAGTGTTATAAAAAAAGGTAAATAATTTTTATAATTGGGTTTTATAAGAAACTTTATAGGTAAAAATAAGCGAAGCTCAAGGACAATTTTAAGGGAGAATATATAGGGATGTTGAAGACACAATGCTAAAGAATGAGTATGCAAAAATTCAGCCAGCACCTTTTGTCAGAGGTTTCAGGTTTTTTTCATCCAATATGACTTGGCTATGATAATTGTGTCTCTAAAAATTTGAGGCAATATTTCTGTTACTTACATGTTTTCTAATATATTTCACTAACATCTCCAAATGCTTGGGTTCAAAACTGCCCATTTGGTAGAATCTTCTCCAAATGGCTCCAGCCAAAACATGATCGTCTGACTGAAGTCCTTCATCGTACGCCAATAGGGCTGCCTGAAGTTGTTCTGACAATTCCAGTACTTGATTTCTTAAGAGAGAAGGATTGGCAACCTGTAACACAGCACGGGAACGTTCTTAAATTACGTCCCCCCTCTTCGTAACGCATTTTTAAGAAAAAACACAATAAAAAACATTGAGTGTAATGCAATGCTAAACCCCCCCTTGAGCATTACGTTATTTAAGAATAGTCCCTAAGAGAAACTACAAAATGTTTTATTCCCTGGCTTTTAGCGAGTTTGTTCCGCAAAATGCAATAAATATTTTTTAAAAAGATTTTATTAAAAATTTGCACTAAGAAGTAAAAAATAATATAACAGATTTATTTTTACCACAGGCTAGATTTAGCAATGGCGTTAATGGCACATTGTATATTTTTAGGTTCGATATAAAATTGTGGCGATAAGATACCCATCAAATGGAGATACGCGGCACGGTTTTATACCTGTGTGTGTCTGTCCATAACATAACACGATAGCTCCTAAAACGCTGAACTGATTTTCTTGAAAAGTTTAGGTAAAATAGTGTATAATACTGTAACGAGCTGATTAGATTTTAGTTAAAATCCATTAATGCTAATGACAGTTGAATTTTTTTTAAAATGCTAACTTTTTTAACGGAGCATCGCATCAATATGCGGTTTTTTGAATATAGTAGAAAACGCTTTTTTCAAAAGTTCTGTAATAACCAAAAACTTCGTAGGAGCTTTTGTTTCTGAGATATTTACAAAAAACTGCTTTCAACGTTGATATACCATGGTATTTACTTGGAGTGTGCTAATGGGCTCGGAAGATATCAGATCCATAGTGGATGGATAAAAAAAACTCTGAACTTAAAATCATTAAAACCGGAGATGGTCAAAATATTTGCCTGCTCGATATGGGATCGTTTGACCCATGGCACCCCTCTAACCATCTAACCACTAACCACTAACTGACATACTCTTCTGTACAGGGTTGTTCAAAATTCACTAACATAATTTTAATGCTAAATTCTTTGCGTAATTTCAAGATAAAAAGTTCATATAAACATAGGTCTGTAACTTAGTTTTCAAAATACATTTTTTTTCTTCATATTTATGCCATACCATACTGGAGCGTTTTTTTAATTTAATGATAGTAGCCTTTGGTACAACAGCGAATTTCTCTAAAAGGGTTAGAGATGTGAAAAAATTGCAATAGACAAAAAAGTTTGCAAACGAAACAAAAATTTTATTTCTTGTTTTTAAATTTACCAGTGGCTTCGAACAATAAAAATCCAGGGGAAAAGGTGACATGACCCCTGAAAAAGAATCACCTTGTAGATGTTCATCATTATTTGGCATGCTAAGTAGTATAGTGCGTATATTTAAATATATGTGCCAAGGTTGAGTTAAATATCTCAAAAACTGCAAGACCAATTAATAAAAAAACCAAAAAAAAACAATTTAACACCCTGTATTGTAAACGTTTGCGGACCTATATTTATATGAACTTTTTATCTTGAAATCACCTAAGGAATACAACACTAAAATTATGTTATTGAATTTTGAAACACCCTGTATAAAGAGTGAAAAGCATATCAGTTCCATAGTATTTCGAACGCCTGTATTCAAATTTGGAGCAAAAAATATGTTTTTAAAGGAGTTTGGAAAGTGATTTAGGGAAAAAATCACAAAATCATAAAAAATTCAACAAAATAAAGTTGTTTTAGAAGTTTTAATAAAAAGAAACACTTACCCCAAGTTTCTTGACTCTTTGACCTACATCTTGCCAAAGAGCTTCTGTCAAAGCATTTCTGAATTCCCTGCCCTTATCACCTGGCTGATCACCCTCTGCCATTGCTCTAACTGCCAACATCCAAAGGTGCAACTCAGTAATGACGAACCATGAATAAAAGGTGTCGGGAAGGTCGAGTTTTTCAAAGAAATTGATGTAATCTAATTTGTCTGCTATGTCTTCATAGAGAAAGTAGGCAGCTGCTTTGGTCCGCTGAAAATTAAAGGGTCATTGTAAATTATTATTATTCTTATTATTATTATTATTATTATTATTATTATTATTATTATTATTATTATTATTATTATTATTATTATTATTATTATTATTATTATTATTATTATTATTATTATTATTATTATTATTATTATTATTATTATTATTATTATTATTATTATTATTATTATTATTATTATTATTATTATTATTATTATTATTATTATTATTATTATTATTATTATTATTATTATTATTATTATTATTATTATTATTATTATTATTATTATTATTATTATTATTATTATTATTATTATTATTATTATTATTATTATTATTATTATTATTATTATTATTATTATTATTATTATTATTATTATTATTATTATTATTATTATTATTATTATTATTATTATTATTATTATTATTATTATTATTATTATTATTATTATTATTATTATTATTATTACATTTTATTTCTGATGCTTTTACTTTTTACAAGAACATATGTATCATGGTGGGTGTGCTTTCGGGCTGTTCGGCCGTCGTTGTTGGAAATTCGTTCTCGACGTTTCGCCATCTCGAGTGGATGGCATCTTCAGGAGATGTTGACTGTTTGTCGGCTTCTCGAAGACTGAAAGCACACCCACCATTGGACGATGGCCGCGAAAGCCTTTCACATATGTATCATAACAAAAACATTTGCGATGGAACCGAACCGAACTGAAGCAACATATTTTTTCTGACTTCTGTCCCGGGATCCTAGAGAGTGTGAATCCGAACTGAACCAAACTGAACTGAACCGAACCAACATTCTGATTTACACCTTCTAGGATCCCAGGAAAAAAGTCAGCGAAGTTTTTTTTGCAAAAATATGCTTTCTGTGTTTACATATTTTTATTCGACGTTTTGTACATTCGACCTTTTGTACTTTTGATCTTTTGTACTTTCGACCTTTTGGTTTTTGACCTTTTGTAATAACTGTCAGTTAATATTTTTAATCTGTACATTGCCAGGTTAAAAGGCTCGCTTGAGCTTTTTGAGCAGTTTCTTATTTTTTCAATTTTGAAGTCTTGTTTTTCTCCCTCATATTCCATTTTTTTACCCACCCACTAAATTCAGGGAAAATATCACGGTCTAGCTACAGTTTGTTAAACATGCACCTTTTGTTAACCATATTTTATTTTATTTATGAAACATTAAAAGTACAGAATGGTCAGGTATTCCTACAAACAAAGGACATTTTTAGACAAAATAAAAAACAAAGGAGCAAATTAAAGATTCTCCTGGAAATTGGTAGACTATTTTTCACAACTTAGGAATTTTATTTGCTTTTTGGAATACTCACATTGAGGAAATATCCCTGACTTTCCAGATTTTTAAGTAATATACCTGACTCTCCCTGGTCACTTTTTTATCCCTTACATTCCTTGACTTTTCAGGTTTATCCAGAATGTAGACACTCTGTTAAAATCACCTATGTAGTTAAAATAAATTGGTAAAATTTTTTTTTAAGTCACAAGCTTTTATAAAATGCACTAAAAATTAAAAAATAATTTTCTAACATTCTAATATTATCATAATAATAAAAGCGATGGCCGACTGATGGAAATTTTGACGATGTTAGCACGATAAGATATCCGTATCAATTAAATATCACTATTTGCAAGAATCAATCTAGCAAAAAAATGCAGAGGTACCAAACCCAAGATACCCCAGAATTTCTCTGACATAGGTATGGCAATGGCATAACATTGCGGCACATCAAACATATCTTTGATAACCTGATATGTTGAATATTCTTTAAGTGTTTAGATCACACATTTAGATTAACTTATGCTTTGATTTGCGGCAATCGCTTTTATTATTATGATAATATTAGAATGTTAGAAAATTATTTTTTAATTTTTAGTGCATTTTATAAAAGCTTGTGACTACCAATTAGTTTCTACTTTTTAGTCTCAGCTATCTACTCTATTAAAAGAAAATATTTGTTCAATAACAGAACAGAAGAGTTTATTCTAGATTATAATGAAATCGCTGATCGTGAGTTGATTGGAAACTCATTTTTCTATTGGGGGAAGGAGAGGGTGGGGGTAGAGGAAGAAATATATTTTTTGTTTGGGCTGTATTGCCATCGGACCTTTATGCATATACCAAATTTTATAAAAGTTATTTGAAGTGAAGTGTGTCAAAAACGCATTTCTTATGAAAGGGGGTGGGGGGTAGGGGTGGGAGGACATTTTTTCATTATTGTTGTATTGTCATCGGACCACTATATGTATACCAAATTTCATCCAAAACGGATAATGGGAAGTGTGTCAAAAACGCATTTTTCTATATATGGGGGTCGGGGTAGGAGTGGTAGGATTTTTTTTTCAATGTTGTATCGTCATCGGACCACTATATGTATACCTAATTTCATCCACATCGGATAATGGGAAGGGTGTCAAAAACGCATTTTCTATGGAAGGGGGTGGGGGTAGAGGTGGTAGGATATTTTTTTTAGATGTTGTATTGTCATCGGACGACTATGTGAATACCAAATTTCATCCAAATCGGATAATGGGAAATGTGTCAAAAACTCATTTTTCTATGAAAGGGGGTGGGGGTAGGGGTGGGAGGTTATTTTTTCTTAATGTTGTATTGTCATGGGACCACTATGTGTGTACCAAATTTCATCCAAATCGGATAATGGGAAGTGTGTCAAAAACGCTTCACAAGATTTGATAGATAGTTAGACAAAACATCTGAAGCTAAATAAAAGCTTGTAATAAAAAGGTAGTCCAAAGCTTCTGAAATTTTACATTTTCAAAAATTTTTCCAAGGTAGAACATTTATACTAAAAATCATCAAAATTGGAGGCACTTCCAAAACCACCTTATTTTATTGATTTGATATAAAATGACTCTAAAGTAACTATGGCTTTTTCCAAATCGTGATCTTTTTTAACCATTCCAAAATAATTCCCCTCAACCCTTTATTTATTCTTTTATTTAATAAAAACACAAATTAAAAAGGTAGAGAAAACCTAAAATATGTTTTTTTAAATAAATTTTCAGAATTACTGACCATTTTACATGATACCCAGTTAGTCTATTTTATCGGGGGGGGGGGGGGGGCTTTAACATAAGATTAGAAAATGTAAATGATAAGACCAGAAAGGAGTTTATTAATATACTAACTAGTTTTGACGCTTTTACCAGCATAGAAGGCTATACACGTATCACAGAGACATGTCAGTCCAAACTGGACAATATTGTTACGAACTTTTCGGCCAATTGGAAGGGAACAGTTATAAATTCTGGAGTATCAGATCACACTGGGCAAATTTTTGCTGGTGAAATAAATCTATCAACTGTAGAAACTATAAACAAAACTTACAAAAGAGTATATAGAGACTCTGATATAACAGAATTCTGCTCGGTTCTCGCCACTGAAGGCTGGGAAGAGGTTCAGTCCACAGCGGACACAGATTCAGCTTGATGATCCAAATGTTCGCCAAATGAAAGAGCAATTGATCCTTAATCAAACACTTTCATATCGTGACTCGGAATATATTCCCATGTTAAATGAGGCCAGGAGAGTTTATAACAATATGCTTCAGGACGCAAAAAAGACATATTATGGTGACAAAATTCGAATATCTGATAATAAAGGTAAAGCTATGCGGCAGGGAGTAAACGATATCATGAGTCCTTGCAAGATTTAAGCACTAACTATTTTTCCAACCCTACAGAGCAAGCAAACAACTTCAACAACAAATTTACCAATTTTGCTAAAGATCTAATCTCTTTACATGAAATATTAACGACCATAAAACTTATGAAAAATAAGCGTAGCACAGGTATATATGAAATTCCTTCTTTTGTTTTAAAAAAGTGTGCTCCTCACATAGCTGAACCTTTGTCATATCTTATAAACAAGTCTTTTAAGACCGGAATTTTTCCAGCAGACCTAAAGGTTGCTGTGGTAAAACCACTTTTTAAAAAAGGCAATCGAAATGATGTATCTAATTACAGACCTATCAGTCTACTAACTTCATTTTCCAAGATCTTTGAAATGGTCATGAAAAAACGTCTGAATTTTTTTATTCTTTTAATCTATTTTCCACCCATCAGCATGCCTATGTAAAAAAATAAGGTTCTGGAGGCAATTGAAGGCTCGGATCTGTCGTGTAGGCTTTTCGTTGACTTGAGCAAGGCTTTCGACTGCATCAACCACGAATTACTCCTAAAGAAAATGGAGAAATACGGCGTAAAAGGCTTAGCCCTGAAGAGGTTTGCCTTATACTTAAAAGATTGAAGTCAGTTGGTTGAAATATCAGGGCCTAATGGGCCGGTGCGGTGGGAGTACCGCAGGGGAGCATCCTTGGGCCATGCATTTTATGTATGTATTCTTCTGGCTCAGGGAAGTGAATTCATTCTCAATTTCGCGGATGATACGAATTTTCACATTCGTGGCAAGAAAATTGAAAATATTTTGGATAAGAGTAGGCTCATTTTGAGTTTAAAAAAAACTATTTTAATGAAAAAAAATTAGTTTTAAATAATGATAATACAGGCACTTTCTTCTCGGCAAACCCTAGTTTCTCTCAACCAGAAAACTTACAAACAGATGACCAAAATATAACCTACAGGTCAACAGTTAAATGTTTAGGTGTACACATATCTAGTTCAATAGATTGGTCGCCTCACATAGATAGTTTGTGTGGAAGAATATCTCCTTTCAAAATGAACATATTGCTGTCAAAGAGTTACCAACTGACCCAAACAAGTTAAAATGTTTTGTGGTTGTCGCGCCATTTGCTCGAAAGGATGAACTTTATGAGACACATTTTTGGCCACAATCTGTTGGCATTAAGAGGTTTAACTTTGAAAAGTATAGAACATTTCTTCAAGAAGCCGGATATTTTTTTCTAATTGAGCCTGAAACCAGAATCCGACGTATGGGGCAACAAACCGAACCGAACCGAACCGAAACGCAAATGTGTGTTCCATAAGAAATAAAACAGGAGAAATTGAGGCTCTGATTGCGACAAGAGGAAAATATGATATTTCAGTCGTGACTGAACACTGTATGCTATGTGATGAAATTGAACAACTAAAAATTCTCGACTACAATGTATCATCTTTCTTCTGTTGGGAATGTAGCAAGCATGGAGGCTCAACAATTCTTACAAGACCAGTATGGGACACAAAAACATTAGAACAACTTAATAAGCTGTCTATACAAGAACATTGTGAAGTACGTGCACTTGAACTTACAAAACTGCACTTAATTATTATAACCATATATCGGCCATCTAGTGGAAATTTCTCTATATTTTTAGAAACTGTAAGTAGCATTTTAGTACTTTTAACCTTAAAAAATATGTTATTTTAAATGGTGATTTTTAACATTTACTTTGAAAAACGGTATCCAAAAGCTATGTGATCTTTTAGATAATGAAAACTGGTTGTTTCTGCAAGAAACGGAAGACCATCATAAAAATGGTTCTCAGTTCTTAGAAAGGTTTTTACAACTCAGAGATCTTGCATTTCCGTTGGTCAAAAGGCAGGAGCAAGACCAGTCAAATGATGGACTGGACTGGTTTGATGAAGATCTCCAATCATTACGTCAAGATTTAAACACATTAAACCTGATGTGCTCTAAATCTGACTGCCGGCTTTTAAGGACAGAGAGAAATGCTCTCCGTAATAGGTATAGGTCAGAAATAAACAATGCTAAAACTAGAACAAACTCAAACTACATTCAAAACGCAGATAATATTTTAAAAGCCTCATGGAACTTAATAAGAAAACACGGTCTGAAAAGCACACCAAAGTCCACAATCAATCTTGTTCCAGAAGATTGCAATAACTTCTTTGCGGATATCGCCGAAAAACTAATTAGTGCCTTACCCCAAGCAAATTTATCACCTTTGCTATACCTACAAAATAGCAATCTGAAAAAACCAGATTTGAGTTTCACTTTTCATGAAACCAGTACTGCCGAGGTCACTCAGATCTTGAAGAGCCTGAAGAAGAAGCACAGTAAAGACTTTTATGGATTAAATATAATTTTATTCCAGGCCATAGACACCAAAATCGTTTTTCCCCTTACAACTATTTTTAGTAGGTGCATTAAATATGGCATTTACCCCAAAGTGTTTAAAATAAGTAAAACAGTCCCCATTTTTAAAAAAGGGGAAAAACTGACCTATCAAACTATAGGCCAATCTCTCTGATTCCAGTTTTTCAAAATTATTTGAGGTTATCCTCAAAAATCAACTTTATGAACACTTTGAGGTAAATAACCTTCTAACTGGAGTTATACTAGATCTATGTGACTTCAGTCGAGGGCTTTGAGGAGGGCGGGATTGTAGCTTCAACTTTATGTGACCTCTCCAAGGCGTTCGACTGTGTGTCTCATCATATACTAATAGAAAAGCTGTCCTACTATGGTTTGATTGGTTGCCTAAAAGCCTACTTTTGATGCTTGGGTATCTGACGGACCAACAACAGGTTACTGAGAATGAGGGTAAGAGGTCAGAGGAGAGAGACATGAGACATGGTGTGCCTCAGGGTTCAGTCCTTGGTCCTTTCCTCTTTCTGATCTATATCAATGACTTTGCAGCTGCATTGCCTGATTGTAAGGTTGTTGTCTATGCTGATGATAATGGCCTTTCAGTGAAATGCAAAACACAAGAAACTGCGGTAGAGGAGATCCAGAAACATACAGAGTGCCACTGATTGGTTATTATCAAGTTAATCCAGACAAAACCGAAAATATACTTTTCATTAAAAAAAAACACATGTGAAGTGAGTAATGTCAAATTTTTAGGAATAACCCTTGATACAAAACTCACCTTTGAACAACATGTCAACACCCTTTCAAAAAAACTAAGTTCCGCCACATATGTCCTTCGGAACATCTCAAAGATTGTTGATCAAAGTACTTCACTTGTTACTCGCCTGGGGACACTCGACTCGAAAGAAGGGCGATACGAATAATAGCTGGCCTGAGATGCAGAGAAGATGTCAAACCTTCTTTTAAGGAGTTGAGAATCCTTACTCTCCCCTCTCAGTATGTTTTAGAGTCTCTTGTCTACTTCCATCAAAACTCAAATAAATATACCATGAAGAGACTCACAATTACAACACAAGAAATAGGGAGGATATCAGGATTGACTTCTTACACCTTAAGACCTCCTGGAATGCAACTCATCATTATGCACCATCTTTTTTCAGTAAACTTCCGCAACAAGTGAGAACATTGTCACTAACAGATTTAGATTTTTAAATGGAATTCAGCAATCACTTTTAAAAGTTCATAAAAAATACTGTGATACTGAGTAACTGTAACATTACAATTTTAAATTTGACTGTAACTGTAAATGTTGATATATGTTAAAAATTTTAGCTAAATTCAATGTATATGTTAAAAATTTTAGTTAAATTCAATATAATATATAACTGTTATTATCATCTCTATTATTAATGTTTTGACCTTAGTTGTGACAGTGCCAATAAGATGTATTTTGAAATGTTTTTTTATTGTCTTGTGTTTTCTTGCTTTAGCTAAGTATTTTAAGTATTTTTTGTAGCAGAGATCAATTTTTTGACGATTGTATAAAACTTTTGTTTTTTCTGAAATAAATAAACTCTAAACTCCTATTTGCTATGCAATGAGAGTTCTAGCCAAAAATGTCGATAGGGAAGCGCTGGCTGCGGTCTACTATGAAAATTTTTGGTCCTTGGTAAAGTATGGTATTGAGGTCTGGGGAGGATCCACAAGAATAGATAGCATTTTTATTTGGCAAAAAAAAAATCATGAGAATCATGTTTAAAATGGGATACCATGAGTCTTGCAGGGGGGTTTTTAAAAGAAATAAATTCCTGACAGTATATGCTCCTTACATTCTGGAGTGTCAAATTAATACCAAAAAATCCTCAAAATTTTGTTCAATTTCAACGAAAATATAATTTTAACACCAGAAACAATTACGATTATGATTATCCCATTCATAGAACAACAATTTTTGAAAAGAACACAACCTACAAGAGCTTAAAGTTTTTCAATAACTTGCCTGAATATATAAAAACGCTTAAACACAATAAAAAAAGCTTTCTATAGTACTGCAAAAAAAATCTTGTGTGATTTGGAACCATACAATGAGTTTTTAAATAGAGAGTAAAAAAAAGGTTGCCATCAGTGCCTAACCTTTATAAGTGTGTTTTAACCTGTGTTTCATGTAAATTAAGTGTTGTTTAACTTTTTTTATGATATTGTACTTTTTTTGTGTGTGTGTGTTTGATTTATAAGTGACCTGTACTTTGACCTGTTTCTCAGATTTTGTAAACCTTTGTAATTTAGTAGAAATCTGTAGAAATAAAAACCATTTTGATTTGATTTTGATTTGTTAAGAGTCACTTACCAATTTATTAACTTGCAAAAATGGAATTTTAAGAGTCACTTACCAATTTATCAACTTGCAAAAATGGAATTTTTCGAAGAAATTTTAAAGCCCACTTCTCTTCAGTTTGTTTTGGCTGACCGACCTCAAAAGTGGCCACTCCACGTTTTTTACTTCCCACTTTATCATCACTGTGTTCGCTTGATGCCTTTCTGACAGCTGGTGTATTATGGAACTGCTTGAGATTGTATTTACAGGAGAGGCATGTCTAAACCAAAAATGTTTTGTTATAGTGTTAGTTTAGATTTGAATGAGGATTTTCATTTATGGTTGTAGAGAAAACCCTCCTCTAAATTGCCTTAATTTTGGCTGATGGCACAAATGAGTTTTAAAACATCTTCAAGGCTCTTTGAAGGCAATTTTCTTGCAGAAAAAAAAGTAAATTTAAGGTAAACTGACCAGTCTTTGACCCTTTTACAGCTTTTTTTTTTCAGTAAGACATAATAAACGGCTCTAAAATGACCAGTAATTGACACTGAAAAAATAATTGACATCCTGTTATTAACTCCTCAATTCCAATAATTGACACGCAGTTAGTGACACTTTAAGAGTAGAAAATCAATTAACTAAAAAATAATCTTAAATACTGCTTTAGGACTACATATTTATTTATTAAACAGATACATAGAAACAGGTACATAGGTAACCCATATATAACCTATATAATACCTCCAGTGATTGGAACTTTATGTCAAACACTGGAATGAGTAAACAGCCTATGTCCAGTAACTGACACCCTGTGTCAAACACTGGAATGAGTTATCACAAAGCAAAACAACAGGGTGTGCTAACAGTGCCAGGTTATGTGGAATATTAATCTTGAATTCAGAACTACAATATTGTTACAAATTTAAGTACTTAAATTTTATAGTTAGAATTTATTTAGGTTTAGTGTAGTATTAGGTTGACGTATTTTATGGTTGTATTCTTAATCTAGGTTTTAGTTGCGTTATCTGTGACAAACTGGTATGCGAAAGTCTAGAAAAGGGCTGGAATGATTGCGAATCGAACAAGGATGGAAGGGTTCTAGAATAGTAGGCAGCCCTCATATATAAGGCCGGACGTCGTGCATCAGTCAGTCAGTCACAGATAACATACTGTAGTGGTCGTGAGATATTAGTGGTGAATTATTAGTAAGTTGGAGTGCGTGTTTTTTTTTTGTACATAATTTGTGGAAATAAATTGACGTATCGTTTTCAACAATTGCGAGTTTTTAATTTGTCGTTGTGAACCCGTAACAATTGGTGTCAGAAGTGAGATTAAAAGAAATAAATAGTGCAAAGACTATCCTTACACAGTACCACCGGCTAGGACAATTAAAAAGAAGAACAGTAAGTGATTTTGCCAGAATATTCAGAACTGAATAGTGCAAAGACTACCCTTACATATTACCACCGGATAGGACAATTGGACAGAAAAAACAGTAAGTGATTTTTCCAGAATATTCGAAGAAGTTCGATATTGTTTTATTCAAAAACTAAAAGAGATATTTAAGAACCGACTTCGACATTAACTTTACAGTCCAAAAATTGATAATTAGAGAGATTTTCTAGGATATTCTATAACATTCTACGACGTTCTATTCAAAAAAACTAGAGGAGATATACAAATACCGACTTCGACATTAGATTAGTAATTTTAAAAGTAAGAATCAGAAAGAATTTCTAGAACATTCCATCACTTTCTACGACGCTCTATTCGAAAACCAGAAGAAATATCCAAAAAGAGACTTCGACATTAGCTTAGTAATTTCAAAAGTAAGAACTAAAAAGAATTTCTAGAAGATTCCATAACATTCTACGACGTTCTATTCAAAAACTAGAAGAGATATACAAATACCGATTTCGACATTAGTTTAGTTATTTCAAAAGTAAGAATTAGGAAGAATTTCTAGAAGATTCCATAACATTCTACGACGTTCTATTCAAAAACTAGAAGAGATATACAAATACCGACTTCGACAGTAGCTTAGTTATTTTAAAAGTAAGAATTAGGAAATTATTCTAGAATATTCCGTAACATTCTACGACGGTCTATTCGAGAACCAAAAGAGATAATCAAAAAGTGACTTCTACATTTGCCTAGTAGCAGAAAGAGTAGCATTTACCAGTATATTCCAGAACATTCCATTAGGTTCTATTTAAGAATTGAAAGAGATATTGAAAAACCGACTTCGACATTCGCTTTATAGCCCTAAAATAGACGTTTTAAGTGATTTATCAGGAAGTTGATGCTTACTAGACAAGGATCGGCAAAGATGGAAGATCTAACTAAAATGATGCAGGCTCTAGCAGCTCAAATGGCTCAAAACCAGAACGATATAAGGCAGACAGACCATTGAGCAAAACCAGAACGACATGAAACACACTATTGAACAAAATCAGAATGATATGAGACAGACCATCGAACAAAACCAGAACGATATGAAACAGACATTTGAGCAAAGATTAGATGGCATTCAAGAAAACTTCGATCAAATAAAGAGCAACTCCGAACAGCTGAGAGAAGAGTTCAAGAGTGCAACCGAAGATCTTAAGGAAGAAATAACTCAAAGAATGCATAGTGTGGAACAAAAGGTACAAAATAAATTGCAGAATGTAGAAGAAAAGGTACAAAATGTTGAGGAAAAGGTACAAAATGTTGAAGAAAAAGTGGAGACCAAACTACAGAATGTTAGGGAAGAAGTTTTTCAAACCATAGAAGAAAAATTCCAGGACTTGTCAAAACAGTTTATACAGCTTCAGAAAGAACACAACAAAATAAAAGCTCAAGGATGTGTTGTAAATTCCAACCAAAACATTAAGCCTCCAAATTTTGATGGTACGTCTTCCTGGTCTACTTTACAAACAACAGTTTAAAGCTGCCGCTGCTGCAAATGGTTGGGATGATGAAGAAAAAGCTAGAGCTTTGTTAGTAGCTCTACGAGAACCTGCTCTGGGACTTTTACGGTCCATTCCAGTCGAACAAAAACAGAATTATAATGCTTTAGTGGCAGCGTTAGAAAGAAGGTATGGAGACGAACACTTGCGAAATTTACATTGGTCAGAATTAAATATTCGTCAACAAAGACCAGGAGAATCATTGCAAGAGTATGAAGCAGATATCAGGAGGCTGATGTATTTAGCTTACCCAGAAATGCCAGAAAATTACAGAGATCCCTTCACGGTAGATCGCTTTATTAACGGATTACGAGACACGGACTTAGCAAAGTTACTTCGTCGAGAACGCTTCCATAACAGCAGTGAAGTGTTGATTCGAGCCCTTGAAATTGAATCATCAAATAATATGTCCAGGCCAAAAGTAAGAGCTGTTTCAATTCAGGAGGGAGAAGAAATGAGCAATGGACAGAGGTCAACTCAAAAACGCTAAACCAAATGTTTCAATCACTGATGGAGAAGATTGACTCTTTGAAAGAAAGCAGACGATCCCCTCCAAATGTAAAGTGTTTCAGATGCGGACGTACAGGGCATATTCAACGCGATTGTCGCGTCCAAATACGGTCTCGCTCGCCATCTAGCGGGACAGAGTACCGAAGAAGAGATCAGGAAAACTAAAACTAGTCAACGCAGAGGGGCGGGTGTTGGCTAATGGGAATAGAGCCCCCAAAATTTACTCTATTAAGAGCCTAAAACATACTGCTGACAGTCTTAACATCGACGGACTCATTAATGGGAGAAAAGTTAATATAACGGTAGACACTGGTGCTGCCATATCATTGCTTAAGTTCAAAATTGCAACGAGATATAAAATTCGTCCAATAGAAAAGAAAATAACACTTAAGACTGTGACTGGAAAATCCGCCGACGTGTTGGGGCAGACAGATATAGACCTACAGCTGGGAAGATTGAAGATTCGCCACACTGTATTGGTTGCCGAAATAGAAGACGAATTTATTTTGGGAATGGACTTGATAAGTAAACATGGATTTGCGTTTGATAATAAACTTAATACCCTAAGATTTGGGAATGAAGAGTTCATTTTGTCAAATAGTCACTTCAATAAAGAACCAATAAAGGTCGTGGCAGTATGCACAACAAGACTAGTCGGTAACAGTGAGACCATAATTTTTGGGAGGCTGGAAAGTAAAACATCAAGCTGCGTCGGACTCATAAGCCAACAAAACACACCCAACACCTACCTCGTTGCAAAATCACTAGTTAAAACCGATAAAGACATCCCGATTAGAGTCGCCAATATTTTCCCAAATAGTGTCAAAATTAATAAGGGGGAGGTAGTAGCATTATTTGAACCAGTACAGAAAGTAACAAGATGTGAAGAGCCAACTTCCGAGGATACAAGCAAGTTACCAATGGAGGTACTTCAGCAATTTGAGTCAACTTGGCAACATCTCACTCCAGAAGAATATAGTAAAGCGAGAGAGTTTATAGAAGAGCAAAGTAATATCTTCGAAACTAGGAGTAGTTCGGGACGCACAAACCTTATTCAACATGCTATCAACACTGGCGATGCCCAACCGATAAGACAACCCCCAAGAAGACTACCAATGGCCAAGCAAGAAGAAGTTCACAATCTCATTAATAAAATGCTCAGCGACGGTGTTATTGAAGAGTCATCAAGTCCTTGGTCATCTCCTGTGGTGTTGGTCACTAAAAAGGATGGAAGTACTAGGTTTTGTGTCGACTACAGGAAACTTAACGATGTGACCAAGAAAGATAGTTACCCACTGCCAAGAATAGACGACACATTAACAACGTTGGCAGGATCATATTGGTTTTCTACTCTTGACCTGAAAAGTGGGTATTGGCAAGTAGGAATCTTTGAAAGAGATAAAGAGAAGACTGCATTCTCTGCTGGAAGTGGACTTTATCAGTTTAATGTGATGCCATTTGGCCTGTGCAATGCCCCAGCTACATTTGAAAGACTAATGGAAGTCGTTCTACGAGGCCTTACTTGGAAAACCTGCCTAGTCTATTTGGATAATGTCATAGTAATGTGGAAATCATTTCAAGAACATCTAGATAATTTACGAGAAGTATTCTCAAGAATCAGGAACGCAAATCTTAAATTAAACTCAAAGAAATGTTTTCTGTTCCAAGAGAAAGTTAAGTTCCTGGGTCACGTCGTTTCCCGAGAAGGCATCCATACCGACGAAAAGAAGCTACAAGCAATAAAAGAATGGCCTCAACCTCGTGACAAACATGAATTGAGAAGCTTTTTGGGTCTGTGTACATACTACAGACGATTTGTAGAAGGATTCGCCAAAATAGCGTCTCCGTTACATAGACTTACAGAAGATAAAGCTTCTTACAAATGGAATACCGAATGTGACCAAGCATTTAGAAGACTAAAAGCAGCATTATGTTCTAGTCCGATTCTTGCATATCCCATTCCAAAAGGAAAATTCATATTAGATACTGATGCGAGCAACGATGGCATAGGAGCAGTACTCTCCCAAGTACAAGATGAAGAAGAACGGGTCATCGAATTTTTCAGCAAGAAGCTATCCAAACCAGAGAGAAATTATTGTGTTACTAGAAAGGAGCTCCTAGCCATAGTTAAATCCGTAGATCACTTTCACAAATATCTCTACGGACAAGAGTTTCTGATTAGAACGGATCATGCTGCGTTACAGTGGCTCATGAAAATGAAACAACCTGAGGGGCAAGTCGCGAGATGGATAGAAAAGCTACAACAATACCATTATCAAATTAAGCACCGAGTAGGAAGGGTGCATAATAATGCAGATGCATTGTCCAGAAGACCTTGCCCCGAGGATTGTAAACATTGCAGGAAAATTGACCAGAAAGAAGGAATTACCTACGTGCGCCAGATAAAGTTAGAACCAGATGAAGAATGGATGTCGGGTTCGATTAGAACCACACAACTTAACGACAAAGATGTAGGACCTATCTTGCGATTGAAAGAAGAGAACAAGCCACGACCATCATGGCAAGATATCGCAATCCAAGGGGTGATATTCAAATCACTGTGGGCACAATGGGATTCACTGATAGTAGAAGAAAACATCCTTAAACGTGCCTGGGAAAGTGCCGATGGCCTTACTGTGATTAATCAAGTAGTGGTTCCTAGGAGCATGGTAGACAATATAATGGCCGAATGCCATGGTGGAAAATCAGGCGCGCACCTAGGCATAAATAAAACCATGGACAAAATTCGAAACCGATTTTATTGGGTCAATTACTTTCAAGATGTGAAAAACTGGTGCCGCCGATGTTCGACTTGTGCAGCCAGCCAAGGTCCCAAAACAAGGTCCAGAGGTCAAATGAAGCAATATAACGTAGGTCTGCCATTCGAACGCATTGCTATTGATGTGGCCGGACCATTTCCAGAAACTAAAAAGGGCAACAAATACATCCTTGTTGTCATGGATTATTTTAGCAAATGGCCAGAAGTTTTTGCTTTGCCTAACCAAGAGGCCGCTACAGTTGCAGAAGTTCTGGTAAATGATGTTTTCAGCCGATTTGGCATTCCTTTGGAACTACATTCAGATCAAGGAAGAAACTTTGAATCAAAGCTCTTCCAGAATCTCTGTGACCTTTTAGGAATACATAAAACACGGACTACGGCTTTACATCCGCAGTCAGACGGCATGGTTGAAAGATTTAATAAAACAATAGAAGAACATCTGTGCAAAGTTGTTGATGAGCACCAAACAGATTGGGACCAATATATTCCATTGTTTTTATTGGCCTATAGAACCGCCATTCACAATACGACAGGAGCTACTCCATCTAGTATCCTGTTTGGTAGAGAACTGCGTTTACCTTGTGATATCATGTTTGGTTCCCCTGAAGAAGAACACTTAGAGATTAATGACTATGTCGAACGTTTAAGGCAAAAGCTGCACTATATCCATGAAGTGGTTAGAGAGCGAATAGAAATAGCCAGTGACCGCATGAAAGCGAGATATGACCTGAAAGCAAACTCTTCAGGGTTCAAAGAGAATGATCAAGTCTGGCTATACAACCCTCAACGCAAGAAAGGAAGATCACCTAAGTTAACACCACCATGGGAAGGGCCTTATAAAGTTGTTAAGAGAATTAATGATGTAGTCTACCGAATCCAGAAAAGCCCGAAGTCCAAGATGAAAGTTGTTCATCTAGACAGACTAAAACCTTACCTGGGAAATGTTGATCGAGGCGATCAAACCTGAAGAGGAGGATAGTGTTACAAATTTAAGTATTTAAATTTTATAGTTAGAATTTATTTAGGTTTAGTGTAGTATTAGGTTGACGTATTTTATGGTTGTATTCTTAATCTAGGTTTTAGTTGCGTTATCTGTGACAAACTGGTATGCGAAAGTCTAGAAAAGGGCTGGAATGATTGCGAATCGAACAAGGATGGAAGGGTTCTAGAATAGTAGGCAGCCCTCATATATAAGGCCGGACGTCGTGCATCAGTCAGTCAGTCACAGATAACATACTGTAGTGGTCGTGAGATATTAGTGGTGAATTATTAGTAAGTTGGAGTGCGTGTTTTTTTTTTGTACATAATTTGTGGAAATAAATTGACGTATCGTTTTCAACAATTGCGAGTCTTTAATTTGTCGTTGTGAACCCGTAACAATATGTAGTATGCCAGTTATTGACACAGATGTCAATAACTGGAAAATGTTCTTTTATCAGAGCCAGTGATAGACAGGTGAGCTAAAACCTTTGAAATGATGCAAGGGAATGTTTATTTACAAGGTTCTCTAATCTATACCTTAATGTGCAGTACCAGAGATCATATCCCTATTTCGAGCCCTATTTAAAACACTAAGAATACCTACAATAAAAAAATAATTATACTACTTACATTTGCTGTTTCTAATTAAAACAAAGTAACAAAACATCTGTTTACATTGCCATGTTAAAAACTGGTATGTTGTTTAGAAATGAGTGGATAGATTTGCAGCCGCTTTTAGGCATCATTGCCAAATGGATTTGGTAACATATTTACATGAGAATTTCAAAAAAAGAATTTATAGATTTCTTAAAGTCAAGGTGTCAATTACTGGTTGGGTTTCAACGACTGGTCGGTTTACCTTAGTTGTAACCTTTATAACGGACAGTAAGACAAGTTTTAGAAACAACACTTTATCTGGGTATTATGCCACTATAAAGGAAATTTATATTTATATATATATATATATATATATATATAAATTATCTCCATATCATAATTTTTGAGACAACTTTTTGAGAGTTATATAATATATATATATATATATATACTCGACCGTTGTATCTTGTAACATCCAGCAAAAAGTCGGTTTTTGTGACATCCACTTTAAAACCTGGTGTTATCCAAAAATAAAAATATGAAATTTAATAAAAAATATTTTATTTTTAATTCCATAAAAATATTTGTATAAACTCACAAATTTAGAAATAAAATTTTTCATATCTTTGTGGCGTCCATTGTATATACAAAAAATTTTGACGTAGTAAGATCCCTAAATATTTGTGTTAACTTGTGACATCCAGCAATGTTGCCAATGTTTCATAAAAATAACGGATGTAACAAGTACCTCTATAAAAATAAGAAATATACACGAGGAAACAAATAAAATATACAAACACGTTATGGATGTCATAAATGTGTGCAAATATGTTACAGGTATATGTATGCAAATAAGAAAAATATACACTGGATGTCACGGGGAAGAAAATAACAAATAAAGTATACAAGCACGTTATTGATGTCATAATAGGCTTACAAGATGAATATACGGCAAGGACTAAAAAAAATACTCTGCTAATATATTGGCACCTAAGCTCACACTAGGTACTTTAATTATAGTGTACGTGTAAGCTAATATTGTCACGACTATATTTGTGACAAGTGGTATCTCTACCATATATGAGTAGGGTATAAATAGGGGAGATCGCTTATCTATCCCATGTATTTCTTATGGCACTTCCGGTCGTTAGTTTCGGGTGCTGCCTCCGATGATTTGAACCAATGAGAAGGTTTGTATGAAAGTAGGTGGAGCTTAGATGATGGAGAGAGAGAGAGAGAGAGAGAGAGAGAGAGAGAGAGAGAGAGAAAGAGAGAGAGAGAGTGAGAAAGAGAGAGAGTGAGAAAGAGAGAGAGAGAGAGAGCGCGAGCGGGAGAGAGAGAGAGAGAGAGAGAGAGCGGGAGAGAGAGAGAGACAAGTTGGGCTGTGGGACTGTTCCCAAACTAGCGTGTGGTGTAAAATTCTGACCCCAGCAGACTCGACGCCCTGGCTACCAGATGGCGTTTTTTAATTTATTTAAAATAGTACACAAAATAGGGTAGAAGTAAAATACAGGATATGGTATTCTATATTTTAGGAATCTATATTTATTTCAAGACATTTATGACAAATAGGTTTTCTTTAATGATAAATAGTTACAAAATAAAATACTGTTGAAAATACTACATAAATTAATTCGAGTATAAAAGTAGGATTGTTGTAGTAGGATTGCGAACATGCGTCTTCATAGGAAGAATTTTCAAGTATAGGCTTCTTTTCTTAAGAAAAAAAGTCATATTGAGGCTGCTGCTGTTACTGCTGCTATTGTTGTGTTTTTTAAACTGTTTTCATCAGAATTATTTGGAAATGTGTCTGATGTTGGGGGAGGTAGCAACTCAGGTACTAAGTCATACTCTTGTCCTGGAACAAACCATCCAAATTCTTCGTATCCAGATTTTTTAAGGAACTTTAGTCTTAGTTTAAAAATTGTAATAAATCTACATTTGGATGCGTTGGCTGTGTATTGATAAAATTTTATGTTGTGGGTTTTATTAAAAATGCTTAATCTGTTCCACAAGTATGAAGGCCAAACCGCATTGTTATCAAAGGTTATGTATGCATCTTAAATATGGTTTGGATAGAATAAAATAATTAACGTACAATTTAAAAAAGTAGACAAAATTAATGGGCCAAACATCTTGTCTGTCTGAATTATAATCTGAAACTAACTATGCTGTCTTTATGTTTGAAATTAAATATTGTGAAGAAAGAGTACCCTCAACCTATTTGTTATCATATTTTCTTATCTGTTTTAAGGTTAGACGCAATACTACTACAGTTAAAATAGGTAATAAAATAAAACTAGCGTAAACTCTAAAATAAAATATTTATTGTGGTAAGCTATTAAAAATATATTTATATAAAATTTTAACATAGGTTTGATTACATGCACATTCCCCAAGAATATGAACACCACAGTGTTCATTACTTTTTTTTAGTACTGGTACTGTGGACTCGAAAACATTCTCTAAATTTATAATAGTAGGAACATTGAGTTGCATGGATTTAAAAATCTTAACTATAAAGTCCTTTTTAACTTCACCTTTAACATAAATAAAGTCAACATTTATAAAATTTTCACAAAAAATCTGATTTAAATTTGTATATTCCGTATTTCCTTGATCATACGGAAGTCCATGATGCTTGTTCAATAAGTAGTTGACACTCCGTCTCTCTGCGTTGTTTAAAGATGTATAAGGGATCTTGGGGTTAAAGACATAATTTTTTAGGACTTTTCCATCATAGATCGCCAGTTCCTTTACAACAAAATCCAATGCAATCCGGTATCCCTGAACGTCAATTATTTTTATTTTCATCTTAACCGTAGCATGGCGCAAAGACAACTGATTAAAGCAAACTTCTTACAATACCTGATAAAGGCAAATATTCAAAAACACAGTCGTGTATAATAATGCAATAAGCTACAACTTTTTCGTTAAAGTTTTCTTGACTTTGAAATTCCAGTTTAACGTCAACGGTGCTGCTTTTAAGCGATTCTGTCTGTTTACTACAGTCAATTACAAAAATAGGATAAGACAGAAATGTATCAAAATCCATCAGAGGTTCCACAAAACGTTTTCCATGGTAGGATCTTTGAAAGTCCAAATACATTCTATACACTTCGCTTATTTGTTTCTCAGGAAAACTAAGATTTAGTGACTCATAAGGATATGATTCTGAATTCAGATATAATCTTATGTCGGTTATTTTTATGTTATCAAACTGACTACAATCTGCTGTGGGGTTATTAATACGGTCTTTTTGAAAACCCACAAGGACATATCTAGGTCGCTCTAAATTACTGGCTGTCTTCACCATCCATATATCTTTTTTTGAATTTTTCAGTGCAGGCAAATCAAAATATTCCCATTTTCTAAAGGGAATAAGAACAGGTGTATCCTTTTCAACTTTTTCTAAAATAGCCATTTTTAAAGAATCATTTGGAAATATGTGTTTAACTTTGAGTTCAACAGTAGACAGTGTCACTACAGCGGTTTTGGTTTCACTGCTTTTGTAGCAATTATTATCAGTTCTAGCTCTAACCAAACGAATCCTATGTCTTCCTGCAATTACATGTTTATAATCATTAAATATCCCAAAAAGAAAACTAAGTGGAATACGTAAGCTAAACTGACGACTTACTGCTCCAATGGGTTTTAAAATTCCGTCAGGCCAATTCCATCCTGCAGGTACTAATGCTTTGCTTTCTTGTTCGGAAAGACTGAGTGCCCGAAACGTACTTAGCAGACCTGGTTCACGAATTCGTTCTATTTCTTTACCATTCAATTCGTAAGACATGGATTCAAAAAGGAATGCGTCAAAGTTATTTGTCGTGGTAATGCTTCCTGTCAAAGCAGCATCCGTGGATTCTTCAAGTTTACCCTCAAGAATTACCTCGGCTTCACTAATATCCATCCATTGATCAAGTTGGTTTAAAACAATTTCTATCTCGTCGCTATTTTTGAATGATTTTGTATAGGGGTGATATGTGTGCCACTCTTCACGAGCAATGCTCTCGTCAGATCTTACAGGATTAAAAATTTGCAGTTTTTCGAAGCCGGAAGCCATATTTTTTTGCTAGCGTCTGTAGTAATAAAATATTTCGAAAAGTGAGCTGGTTCTTGTCTGACGGTCGCCGATCAAATAAAACTTGAGCAAAATAATTGTCTGTTCTATATGGTAAGTTATTACGACATTTACTATTGAATGTTAAGCCCATTTCTTCGTAATTCTAATCTAATCAAAATTTCCTCACCTCGGAAATTAACAGGATTTGAATCTTGATCGATAAGATCCAAACTAATCGTGTCAATGATCTTTTTTGCGACAGGTAGAAAAATAGGATTGTTAGGTTCAATATCTATGCTATAGCCGGGATCAACCGAGGGGCTAAATGCAAAAAGTGTGTGTGCTTGCTCGTTTCCGTTGTACGATCCTGATATAATGTTGCACTCTATTCAAATAGAAAGCACTGGAACAATTCTAACGGGTAAATCTGATTCGTGTAGGATATCGGGTTTATATTTTTTTGATGAAAATCCTAGAAGCTGGCCAATGCTATCTGGAGGTTCAAAGTCCACTTCGTATATGTTTTTTAACTCAACTTTTAGGGTACTAAGATTCGGTTTCAAAAAAAATGGAGTACACTGACTGAATATATGATTCAATCCCATCAATTTCGTAGCTACCTGTAGGTATTTCTTCCTCACTATTATAGTAAAACTTGTTTCGTCCTGGCTCTATGTTGGGAATGGAATTCCAGGTATTAAGAGAAATCAGTGCAAGCGAATATTCGAATCGAGGATCTAGTTGAATGGGAGGAAAAAAAGTTGCTGAAAGGCAGCTTGTACGACCCTTTAATGTGAACGTATTAGACATGACTGGTTAAGTAAACATGAGATTGCTTATTTAATATTTTTATTGCTTTGATTATACAAAAAGAATAGACAAAGATGTCCACAATTAACAGTATTAAACTTTTAATATTGGTCGATATTATACATTATTTTACAGTTTTTATAATATCTTATTACTTCTAGTGGTGGGACTATAGCAAATCCATCAAAATATACATACATACAGTATTGTTTTTTTGTTTCCAAACAGCTACCCAGTGACTTCCACTTTGATCTTTGGTGATGAGATAATAATAAGAGCCTCATTAGACCAGGGACGCTTATTTTTTGAGAGAAGCTCGTCTCTCATAAAAACGCCTCTAAAGTGACGTATTTTAAGCTGCTTTGCGTATTTTTTCAGGTCAAAATCGGTTAAAGGTCGGCTGGGTAGTTTTATTGGAAGTTTTTTGGCTTTTTTTTATATATAATCCGTATCCTGATTTGTATTTATGTAGAAATAGACCGCTACCCCTTTTTCCTACTGCAATGGATTCCATTTGTTTATTATGTCTTTCATCCTCCTGGAGTTTTTGTCTTGCATTTTTGGCGTCTATAATGGTCTTCGCAATGGAGGCTCCACCTCCAGAAAGAGCTCCTAATGCAGAAAGGGTACTGTCGAAACAAAAATATTAAATCAAAAAAAATCAATTAGGTTAGATTAGGAATATTTTATAAAATTAGAATAGTATTTACCTGAAAAGTGGGATCAGGGGAAGAAATCCACCTGTCTTAAGTACGGGAAGAACTCTTGGTAGTTTAATCTTCTTTTTGCCTCCTGCTTGTTTAACTGTCATTCGTGCAATTTTAAGAGCAGCATTAATTTGTTTGCGGTCCGACAGACCTCGACCCTTGTAAACTTTCATTTTCCTTTTCAGAGGTGCTAAAATTTTGGAAGAAAAAGACTTCTTTTTCTCTTTTCGCACTCCCATGCCCAATTTTTGTTTTAGTTTCATTGCTGATGCAACAACAAAGGATGAGGCCTTTCCCCCAAAGCTAGCGTCTCGGGATTTAAAACGTTGCCACGCTGTCTCCTCGAGGATTTTATCTGCTTTGTGTCGGTCTTTTATATCTTTACTTTTAGAATAGGCAATATCGTGATCTTTAAAAAAATTATCTAATGGA
Source organism: Aspidapion aeneum (assembly GCA_963576565.1). Lineage (NCBI taxonomy): Eukaryota > Metazoa > Arthropoda > Insecta > Coleoptera > Brentidae > Aspidapion > Aspidapion aeneum. The sequence goes on along the minus strand of OY755040.1, from coordinate 65,385,217 downwards.
TGAATTCCCACGTCACCTCTAGCCAACCGCTCTTTTAGACGAGTTCCTGGCCCACAGAACCTTAAAAAATAAAATAATCATATTTTTAAAAAGAGGTAACTATAATTAAATAGACTAAAATAAATGTAATTATTAATATCTACCTGTGAGATGGTAGATGTAACTCAAACGGGAGTTTATTGATTGCAGTATTTAATAGACCTTTACCCTTCGAAGGTGTCATTACGATTGATCGTTTACTTGTGTGACTACCTTTTTTTACAAAGCTTGTTATGAGTCAAATTCAAGCTGAGAAGCAAGTGAACGGGGGTATTGAAATAATCAATCTGGATGAATTTCAAGATCATAATAAAGATAAGTTTCAAAAACATGGAGCTCTGTTACCAAGCACGGTTCGGGGTCTGGTTGTTGAACCATCGGGGAGCGGGAAATCAAATGTAGCCATTAGCTTGCTTCTAGATCCCAATGGACTACGGTTTAAAAATGTATTTGTGTATTCAAAAACACTGTACCAGGAAAAGTACCAGCTGTTAGAAAAAAATTTAAATTCTATTCCGGAAGTGCAGTATGTACCGTATAGTGAAAATGAGGGAATCCCTGATCCTTCAAACGCTCCACCATATTCCATATTCATATTTGACGACATTTCATCGCAAAAGCAAGACATTATTCGAGATTATTTTAGCAGGGGTAGACATTCCAATATAGACTCAATTTTTATTGCACAGACTTACACTACCATTGAGAAGAGAAATATAAGGGATAATGCAAATATGCTTATCTTATTCAAAATGGATGAACATAACCTTAAAATGGTTTTTAACGAACACGTCTCTCCCGATATGTCATTTATTCTATTTAAAGAATTATGTAGAAAGTGTTGGAAGAACCCTTTTGATTTTATAGTAATAATAAAAGATTGTGATGTATCTAAGGGGAGGTATAGGTTTAAGTTTGATGTCTATTTAAAAGCCTAACAATCAGTCTAGTTCCACCCTTCTTCAGAGAATCATATGTAGCTGTTAAAAACAACACAGCACCGGTTACAAAAAACCCCTTTTTAACGGATTAGGAAGAAAAATCTGTTAAAATCAGCTAATTAAGGGAAATATGACTAAAATAAGTAATAAAGAAAAGCGCATAATAGAAGCCACAAATGCCATAAAAAAAAGTACACAGCTCTTAAATTGGGTATTGAGGCTGAAGATGAATCGCTTAAGAAATTTTTTAAGCCTGTTATTGAACCTATATCAAAAATAACTACAGCTAATTTTGTGTCTTCACTGCCTCCTGTTTCTTCCAAGAAACCTTCGCTGCAATACAAAATTTTGAAAAAACGCAAGTCATCGCCGAAAACACATACATCTAATCAATATCCTAAATCTTATGAATCTTTTATTCAACCAAGATCGAAAAATAAAAAATTTGACAGATCCACTAGCCGTATTTTGGACTCAACTTTAACAGGCCCCCATTCAATACTACAAACAGAAGATGAAGACGTATTCGAAACGGCTGACGAAGCAAAATCGGAAATCGATTCTCAAACAGAAGAGGATGCTGAAGAACAACATGAGAAATCGTTGGTACAGTTTCAAGATGAATTTAACCGTAGTGCAGTCACCCAGTCAGAATTTTTAGATTATTTCCCTCAGACTACGCGCTTTTACTTGGGTAAATACTTTTCACGCAGCCCGGAAATCGATTACAGCCTGTTAAAGTTTTTACCGGAAAGCAATAAATTTAGTCTAGGAAACAAATCGGTGGATTTTGATAATAAGGGAAATTTAATTGTTGGAGAAAAAATATTCCCTGCTCCACTGGGAGTACTCGATCTATTATTTTTAAAAAATCCCCCAAGACAAGCAATTTCTTATGCTGACAGAGACACTTTTCAAAAAATTTTGGACTACACCAATGTTCACAGAAAAAATTTTACACCTACAGGTCAGTTAAAAGGGAGCAAAAGTGAAAAGTACAATGTTTTTATTAGACCTGCTTCAACATCGTCGATCACCGCCGCTGCCAGCACCTCGTCTCGCAGTGAAGTCTACTTGTCATCACTAACCCGATCCAAACCTCCCATAACAACACGACCGAAAAGTTTGAGAACACGCAGTCGTGATGATATTGATAAGGATAAGAAAAAGGGTGGTTCTTTGTTACAATACACTGACACTAAAAAAGAGTATATTCCATACGGAGACGTGAATGAACTTGTCAACCGCCTACGCACTTTAGATGGATCTCGAGAGGCGGGCAATACAAACACATTGAATGATATTAAGTACATTTTAGAGGAGTTGCAAAGAGAGGGTATTATTGAAATCGAAGACGGTCGCTGAAAATAAAACTTAATTCTAGGATTCTTCATGCAGGATGTAGCATGCAGAATCCCACACGTGGGATTCTACGTGCGAGATCCCAATTGTACCCCTCCACCGCCTCCTGTATCTAAATATAACTAAAAAAAATAATTTGTTTTAAGATTATTTGAATTAATCTTAATAAAAACATGAACAAGTTGGGATCATCCCAGAAACCGCGTCGTGACCCTATAGGGTCAATGGATATTTTTCGAACTCTAAACCCAATACCAAAAACAAAGGAAGGAAACTATGATATGCAAAATCATAAAATTTGTAACTTGTCATCTCCCAATCAAGATAGTGACGCAGTGAACAAAGCTTTTCTTGACCAATGTCTTACCGATATGAAGGATAATATTTTGGCTTCGATAACAAATACCACACTACATTTTGATAAAGAAAAACAACTGAAGGAGTTAAGAGAATCGCTAAGTAAATTATCTATTTAGTTGTTAGTAAGATGCAGAACAACACACATTCTATACCAAAAATTCAAATCGATAAAAAGTGGCAAAATATTTTATCAAACGAAACGGTCTACCAGGAAGCTCTTACCAGTCGAATAAATAATTTAAATTTTACTTTTTATTATTATTATTGACGAAGAATGTCAACAAAATTACTATCTGAGCATGTCCAAAATAAAGGAACACATAGTCAACGAGTTGCATCGTGGGGCAAGAAAACATTTTCAGCGATTGAAAACAATTGTTAAGGGCTACGATGACCTGTGGCAGGCCGATTTATGCGAGTTTCGTAATATAGCGAAATTTAATCGAAATTTTAAATACGTTTTGGTTGTCATAGACAGTTTTTCAAAATGTGTGGACCAGGCCTCTTAAAACAAAAAAATGGTATCGAAGTTAGCCGTGCAATGGAGTCAATTCTTAAAACATCAGGACGACGCCCTTCAAATCTCTTAACGGATCAAGGTAGCGAATACTATAATACGCACTTTTCCAAAATAATGCAAGCTTACTCAATAAATCACTACCATACGTATAGTGGAATTAAAGCAAGTATGTGCGAGAGAGTTATTCGCACTCTGAAACATCGCCTGTACAAGTTGTTTAGTTTAAATGGATCATATAACTGGATAAGCCACTTGAATAAGATAACTGAAAACTACAATCAAACCAAACATTCCTCCATAAATCTTAAGCCTGCTGAAGTAACCAAAAAGCATGAAAAAACTCTACTTTCTACTACATTCTCTCGCATTTTACCTACGTTGTTGCCGAGGCGTTCTTTTTATTCAAAAAAAGCAAAATTTCAAGTAGACGATAAAGTTCGAATTTCAAAATACAAGCATTTATTTGATAAAGGTTACACACCTCAGTGGACTGCGGAATTATTTCAAATTACTGAAATACGAAACACTTATCCCAGAACATACCTTTTAAAAGATATGCAAGGTCATCCAATTAAAGGTTGCTTCTATGAAGAAGAACTACAAAAAGCCAAGTACGATGATGTTTATCTGGTGGAAAAAGTAGTCAGGCGTAAGGGGAAAAAAACTATATATTAAATGGTGGGGATTAGATAAAAAATACAATAGTTGGATTGACAAATCTGAGGTGGTATAAGTAAAAAAAGAGAAGAAGGTTATTAGTCAACATGTCTTTCGAATGTGAGGTTCTCGATTGATACTGGAACAAAGTTGATATGTGTCTAAATAAAGTCAAAGAAAAAGTTAAAAGTGAAAAATGTTACTTGCTTCAAATAACCTATTTGTTACCTCAATCTGATATGGGTGTGTCCATAGGAATAAGTACTGTTCGAGATTTTATGGGAGCAATCAAAATTTTTAAACAAGACAAAACTTGTATATCCTTTATCGCTGAAGACTGGACAAGTTTTATCAAGTTTGTTTTACAAGGACTGTATCAAGATTCTACTACATGTGATTGTGTATGTGAACGTGAATTTAAATTCGATGACTACATCATAAGTTATGGAAAATCCATCAACCAATTAAAACTCTGCTATGATGATCAGGTCTTGATTTTTAACAAAAGTGAATTGGATAACCTAATAAAACTGAACCTACTGTTAAAACCTAGACTAGATTATTTAAATAACTTAAATATGAACAATTTTTATTTTTCGTTATTAAGATATTTAGCAACATTAAAACATAATTTTTTACCCATAGAGACAGTAATCGAAAATTTTCTTTGTCATGAATTTCCTTTTAATAATGATAATATGATGTGTATGAGAGAGTGCTTCCTGTTTTTTAAGGATAAATTATTATAAGATGTAGAAAGTTTGGATACAATAAATTAATTATTTTAGAATTTATGTAGTTTTATTATTTCGAATACTATATTTAATTAGGCTGAATCACCCTATATATTAGCGCAAATTTTTGCACTCCTTCCACACAAGAGTGTTTTTTGTTGATAAAAATATTGATGATACAATTGCAGTGTGTAGGTGTCGAAACAAGATGCACCAAAACGCAATTTAAACCGAACCTCCATCATTTGAACATCAAAATATTATTAAAACCTTTTAAACTTATTTGATCATCAAAATATTATTAAAACCTTTTAAACTTTAAAAACTTAAGTTATGTCTGAAAGACAAGAACCAAGCGGTAGTGCTACGCCCGAAAACAGTGGCAATTTACGTAGAATTCGGGAAATATTTTTGGGAGATGAGCCCTCCACTTCCAGTTCGGTTGTAGTAACTTCTTCGACAAAATGTATCGAATTTTTAAATTTGCCTTATTACAGAAGCTTAAGTAGAGAGTTTCAATCACTTGTGTCCCCCTTTAATATTCAATATAAAAGATATGGAACCCATTTTGATTCTCGGGGTTCGGTTCGGTTCGGTTCGGTTCGGTTCGGTTCGGTTACAACGGGAAGAAAATTGTGACGCACTACAGAGGCAGGAATGGGTACATAATACAGGTAAATCAAATTGTAATATTTATTATCACATTTTAAGCAAGGAGAACAAAGATTGGATATTATGTCCTAAATGCTATTGGGAATTGGTAGATTTGGAGGATATGGACACCTTAAAAATGAAATATAATTTCTTGTCGTGTAATAAGGTTCACTTGCATCGACCATTCCATTATCATTGCATCTACTGTTTGTTAGATACAAAATCTGATAAAAGATGTGAATTTGAGTTCTCAAGTCTTCTATGTAATACAATATCGCTATGGAAAATCCAACATTTAATTGAAATTTTTAAAATCATAACACTGTATAGTGAGATGCACAATCACGTCCTCCCCATCCCACAGATATTTTTCTTTAAGCACAAAACAAGCAAGGGCATAGTTGCAATTTGTTAAGTTAAGTTAAAACCCAAGAAGAATTTTAAAAAATGTGTTGCCCACGCAACAGAGAAAACCAAGTTTACCCAGTTTTTCAGGGACCGGAATTTCCACAGCCGGAACCCGATGATGAAAACATTTTATTTGAAATAGACGCTAATGTTAAAAATATAACAGATGTCTTACCAATATTTAATAATAACCAAGAAAATTTTCTTCAAATCATAGAACAGATTATTAATCTATATTTTAGTGAACCTTCACAAAATAATTAACTTTTTTCTCTATCAAAAACTTTTTATTAAGCAGATACACCCTTATACCCAATAGAAAAATAAGTGGGAGGAAGAGAGATTTTTTTAATTTTTAATAAGACTATAAAGTAAAATTAGTTCAAGTTAAACCATTCAATAGATACAACCGAACAAGAAAAAAAAATGGAAAAAGTTAATGAAGTGGCCTCATGTAGTTTTAAAGAAAAAATTGACGTAGATGAGATGGGAGTAGGGGTCCCCTACAAAATTTGCGCTTTAAAAAAAATTAAAACACAGTTTGGCAAGAGCATCTTGTGTGAGCTAGAAGAGCGTACATTGTTTTTACCAAAACGATTAAGTACAGTGCTAACGGATTCTACTTGTGAAGAATTGTTATCAGGTAATGGATGCAGTGTGATTTTTAAAGGAAAAAAAGTAGTACCAGGAGGGACCCATCAACCAGCAAACACTTTTGAGTTTATTAAAAATTAAAAAAATAAAAATGGAAGATATTATCATTAAAACTATTCAAACTTATAATTCCATACATACTCCAGAAGAATATTTACAATTTTTAAAATCTCTTGAGGAGCATATAAATATTTATATCCAAAAGCTTAAAGCATCACATATTTCAGTTGGAAAAAGACTGCAGTTTGAACACATTATTTCGGTGTTAGAGACTTACAAATTTAGAACTTTTAATAATTTTACTCAATTTAATTTACCAATTGTTGGTGGAGAGCTACCATCAACAAGCCATTCGTCATCTATTGTGACTTCGAATGCTTTACTAAGAAAATAAGTACGTGTATACCTGATCCCACAAATTCTTTTCAAAATATTTACGAAAAACATGAGGCATACAGTGTGGCATATAAAATAGTGTGTTCTTTTGACGAAAAATTAAATAAATTTAACTTGTATAGAGGAGAAAAACCTGCAAAGTGGTTTATAGAACAACTAAAAAGGGAAAGCGCTCAGATTTCAATTATATTAAAACAAAAATTATTGGATAACAAAATATGTGAAAATTCTGCCTTTAACTTTTCTGAAATTACATTATGTCCGATTTGTAATGAATGTTTCTCTGAAAAAAATCCAAAAGTTTTACATCATGACCACTATACAGGTAAATTTATAAATTTGTTGTGTAAAGAGTGTAATATTCAAATTCAGACAGACAACAAGATTCCTGTGTTTTTCCATAATCTTAAATACGACTCAAAATTATTTATCGCTGAGCTTTCAAAGCTAGGTTCTGTCAATATTTTACCTCTTAATCATGAAGACTATATTTCATTTTCTCTATACTTAGGAGATCTGAAACTAGTATTTTTGGATTCATTTCGATTTTTGGCCACAACCCTAGACTCTTATAAAAAATCTTGATTTAAAAAATTTTTCCTCTTTAAAGGAACACTTTTCAAATGAAGAAGAACTAAAGTTGATTGTAAGGAAAGGTGTTTTTCCTTACGAATTTGTGGATAGCTGGGAAAAAATAAATATTACCATGCTTCCACCAAAATTATGTTTTTTTAACACCTTAAAAGAAGAATTTATTTCAGATGATGACTATATTCATGCTATTAGAGTCTGAGATGTTTTCAATGTTAAAACTTTAGGTGAATACAGCGATATTTACGTGAAAAGTGACGTCATTTTTCTTGCGTTGACATTTCAATCTTTCCGCGAGATGACGCTTAAGTATTATGGATTAGATGCTGCTGCATTTTATACTCTCCCAGGTTTATCTTGGTCTGCAGCATTAATTTTTTCAAAAATCCGATTAGAACTTTTAACAGACATAGATCAAATTTTGTTTTTGGAAAAAGGTATTAGAGGAGGAATAACACAATCATGCACCCGATATAGCAAATGTAACAACCGTTTTTTTCCGTGTACCTATGATAATTCTAAGCCTGAGGTGTATTTAGCCTATTGGGACCTTAATAATCTTTATGGATTTTGTCAAGCAAAGGCTCTACCCTATAAAGATTTTGTTTGGGTAAATCAACAGAAAATTGATATTATTTTTTATTTATTTCAGAAAAAACCCCTCTCTAATAAGCTCTTGACTCTCTACGGTGAAGACAGTAACAAGGGGATAATTTTTACCATTCTGTCCTTTAAAAGGGACACCACCGTCGGGTAAATATCCAAAACTGCTTTGCACTTTAAATAATAAAGTTAAATATGTGATTCATTTTGAAAATCTTTATCAATGTATCAAAGAAGGATTGGTCCTTAAAAAAATTCACAGAATTTTACAGTTTAGTCAAAAAGCCTGGTTAAAATTCTTTATTGATTTCAACACTGATATGCGAATGAAAGCAAAAAATGATTTTGAAAAAGATTTTTTTAAGATGATAATAAATGCAAATTTTTGGGAAAACAATTGAACGAGATAGAAAAAAAAGAAAAATTGTCTTGGCCAACTCTTGGAATTCTGCTCGTAAACTTATTTCAAGACCTGAATTTAAAAATCTTGTTGTATTTAATGAAAATCTAGTTTCTGTTGAATTACATAAAACTGAAATTATTTTTAATAAACCAATCTATGTAGGTTTTTCAATTTTAGATCTAAGTAAAACTGTTTTATATGATTTTTACTATGGGTATATTCAAAATAACATTACTCCTTATTTTGATGTAAAAATAAATTACATGGACACTGATGCATATGTACTAGAATTTACATCAAAAAAGGATAATTATCTTACAATTTATGATATAATTAAAAGAGATGCAAATAGTTACTTTGATACTAGTGATTACCCAATAAATAACAATTTTGGAATACATCATGTTAATAAAAAAGTTCCAGGAAAAATGAAGGATGAACTGAAGGGAAAAATTTTAACAGAATTTATTTCCTTAAGAGCAAAGGTATATTCATACTTGGTGAATGGTAAAGAATCATTATCAAAAATTAAAGGGGTGGGAAAGTCTTCAACTCGAAATCTGACCTTTGACGATTTTTCTAAGTGTCTGTTTGAGAACAGAACCAAACATGTTAAATTTAATACCATCCAAAGCAAATCGTGTGTTAATTATTCTTTATCAATTAACAAAATTGCTCTGAATTCTTCAGATGATAAACGTTTTATATTGCCAAATATGATTGATACGTTGCCTTGGGGACATTATTCAATAATGGAAACTTAAATTTTTCCTAGTTTGCCTGCATTTGCTATTTTTTACGTATTTTATAAGTATGTAACTGTGTTCTTCCTGTTAAAGATATAATTTTAAGGGTTTAATAATATAAGTTTAAAAGGTTTTAATAATATTTTGATGTTCTTCAGGAGGTTTTTTTTTTGTTGTAAAAATGTTTATATTTTTACTTGTTTTAAAATAATAAATAAACAACTTATATTTTGCTTAAATTTGTATTTTTCTTTCTCAAGGTATAGTTTATGCAATCTCAGTTGAATCACCGCGGCAAGAATGTCAAAGACACCGACAAATCAGTCAGCGCCTTTGACATTTTTTCCTCGGTGATTCAACTGAGATTGCATAAATTTTACCTACCTATTACACATCAATAAAACAAATTAAATTATTTACTATTTTAGCTCCTTTATTCTTAATATTGTAGACCTAAGTAACAACGCGTACTTTTTGTTTTATTGATCTTAGATATAAGTAGATTACCTAATTTAAAAAAAATCTATTTTTCTTAAGAAACATGTTGTTTTTCTCAAGAAACAGTATTTTATTTCTACCAAATATTTTTAAAAAGGAAGTTTTATTGTACATTTGCCATAATACTCTTAAAAAATTTTCTTCTTAAAAATTATTCTTTAAAATATTTAATTTATTTTTTAAAATTATTAAGATATCTTAAAATTAAAATTATTCTATCATAAGAGATGGGAGGATTTCTTAATTTAATAAATTCTTCCTTCTTCAGGTTGAAGATGTTTCTCACGCATTTCTTCAAGAAATTCTTTTCGTAGATGTGTCTGATACTTTAAAAGATACTCCCAATCAATAAGCCATTCATGTTCTCGCACACTTTTAAACATATGCATAAAATCTTCGGATAAGTTTTTCTGATATCTTGAGACATTAGGCCAGTGCATTCTATTGAGAAACGTTGCCATGAATATTTCCGATAACCTATGTTTTCGACACACGATTTCCCAATTAATTTGTTCACAAAACCATCCTATAAATTGCTCGCTAATTACAGGTGATTCCGAAATTTGATCCCAAATTTTCTTAACACAATCTTTGTTCTCGAGAATCATCTTACTTTCTTCTTATTGTTGATACTGCTCGCTTGAGTGCTCTATCTTAACTAATTTACCTAAAAATTACAAATTTGATCTAGGAAATACATCCCTCAAGCAGGCTCCTACATCCAGGATCCCCCACCAGCGTGCTGGACGCCCGCACCCGCCATCTGGTAGCCTGGGCGTCGAGTCTGCTGGGGTCAGAATTTTACACCACACGCTAGTTTGGAAACAGTCCCACAGCCCAACTTGTCTCTCTCTCTCTCTCTCTCTCCCGCTCGCGCGCTCTCTCTCTCTCTTTCTCACTCTCTCTCTCTCTTTCTCACTCTCTCTCTTTCTCACTCTCTATCTCTCTCTCTCACCATCATCTAAGATCCACCTACTTTTGTTTGTACCTTCTCATTGGTTCAAATCATCGGAGGCAGCACCCGAAACTAACGACCGGAAGTGCCATAAGAAATACATGGGATAGATAAGCGATCTCCCCTATTTATACCCTACTTATATGTCACAAGGTATGTTATTTAGTGCCCTTGTGACTGAGGGATTTAGGGGAATATGAAAATTAAGTATAAATAATCCACATTTATACATGTATTTTATATAAGAAAACAGATTAACAGGAATAGAGGTTATTGCTATAAATAATTAAATAATGTAAAAAGAGGGATGCTGGCTGGAGAGAGTTGACCTAGGGGCCATAAGGAATAGACCTTGTAGGCCGTAGAGAGTTGGCTTTATGGACCATAAAGCGTTACCACCATAGTGAGGTTTTACTTAGGTATGTTAAGTAGGGACCACATTATTTCAGTGATGTACTGGGTTCGTAGGGACCACGTATTTCAGTGGTGTACTGGGTGTATTTAGTAGGGACCACGTATTTCAGTGGTATACTGGGTTGATCACTTGCTAGAGTGATGCCGGTCTATTATCCAGCATCGGCTTTTATAGACGAAATTAGTGCAAGCGCAGCAATATTGGTTATTGCTATAGTAAAATGATCCGAATTTAAACTTATTTATGACAGTATAACTAAAAACTGTAATATATTTTATTCAACTCCAGACTCAAATACCTTTCGTTTGATACCACACAAGCCATGTTTTGACCTAAACTCTATTTTTTTTAATTTACCCCCACCTTTTTTTTAAAACTAAAATGTATTTTGTTTAACTCCAGACTAAATTACCTTTCGTTTAATACCACACAAGCCATATTTTCATTTAAACTCTAATTTTTGACATTTACCCCCACCCTTTTTTTAAAATAAACTAAAATGTATTTTGTTTAACTGCAGACTCAATTACCTTTCGTTCGATATCACACACGCCATATTTTCACATAAACTCCAATTTTTAAAATCCAGCCCCACCCTTTTATTTGGCTTGCGTTAGGTGGATTTTGCTCATTTTTAAATGGGACCATCTCGACCCAAGACCCAGCCTAGGTACCAAATTTCATTTAAATCGGGCAATTTGACGTTAAAAAAACTCGTCAGATTAAATTTTATCTGATTCAACTTAACTTTAGTTAAATTTAGTTGAAAAATAATGAGCCTATTTGTAGGTCAAATTAGATAAAAGTTGTCCGTTTTTGTATGTAACTCCCATTATCTTTTTGGACTCTTCAGTTTTTATCAGTCCCAATTTTTACTTTCCTAGTTAGTGCAGCAAAAGCTAGGAAAGGTATTATGTTCGACGGATTTTTTTTAAAGATAACTTAGAAATATTTTGTGACATTTGTTTGTTTGTATGTTTATCCGGTTCGGTTCGGTTCTTCGGACTTTTGAAAAACCTGTAGCTGCACATTAAAATCGGCTTACTATATCGCAATGGCTTTTCTACCTTTTACATTGATAGAATAATTTTTTAACTTACGTACAGCCATCTGAAAAACGCAGTCATTCTGGGTGTTTAGGTCGCTTTATTTATTTTTTTCAAATCAGATTTTTAATCAATTTCTGAAAACTACGTTACCAGAATAAAAAGTGTGGGGAAATAACAAGTTTTAAATAAAATTTTTCGTATTTTGTAATTTCTTATTTTTGACACTCTTTTATTAGCTTCACCTGTAGGTTTGTAGGTAGGTATGTATGTTTGTAACTGACTCCTTTGGACTAGATTTTGACCTACTTTAAACGAACAGATTTAATTTAAACTTTGTACACTTATCAAGAACCGGTGACAATACAATAATTTCACAGGCGCACCCTTGGGAAGTGCTTCGGGGGTCCGACCCCCCGGAAGCCTAAGAATTTTATCAAGAAGCAGTAACAATACAATAATTTCACAGGCGCACCCAGAGGGGGGCTTTGGAGCCCGGGCTTCCCCCCAGGCCTAAGAATTTTGCAAAAATGAACAGATTTAATTTAAATTTTGTACACTTATCAAGAACCGATAAAAATACAATAATTTCACAGGCGCACCCGGGGGGGGGGGAGGGGGCTTCGGTGTCCAGCCCCCACCCCTCTCAAGACTAATTTTGCAGAAACGAACAGATTTAATTTAAACTTTGTACACTTATCAGGAACCAGTGGCAATACAACAATTTCACAGTGTTTTCGCAAAACATAGAGGTCGTTTGCGCGCTTATTTGGAAACTGGGTAACATCTAAGACTACAGGTTTGGGTTTTTCTGATAGAGATATGTAGGACCCTTACGACTCTATGGCCCTATCTTACGAGTTTTTATGAAATAGTTCCCGAGATATTCAATATTTAATATAAAGTAATTTCAGGTTTTTAATTTTTAAGGGGCTCTAGGGGGGAGGGGGTTTGATATATAATAATAATAATTGATATTTATCGGTTTCACAACGTTCTACGTCTTCCGATACCCAATCTCCACTCGTTTCTGTTTACCCATAATTCATCATCTAGGCCTCTTATTCTTATTTCACTGTCTATTCCTTTTCTCCAGCTCCTCCTTGACCGTGCTCGTTTTCTTCGGCCAGTTGGTTTCCATTGTAGTATTTGTTTAGGTAGTCTTTCATCATTCATTCTTTGTACATGTCCGTACCACACCAGTTGTTTTGTTCTTATATCATCCACTAAAGTACGTTCACCCACTGTCATAATTTCTCTTATTCTTTGATTTGTAACTCTTTCTCTTTTTGATTTCCCTGCTGCTCTTCTCCAATAGTCCATCTCCGTAGCGGAAAGCATTTTTTCTGTTCTATCCTTGATTGGCCATACTTCTGAGCTGTATATAATAATACTTTTTACAATATAAGCTTTTTATTATGTTTTGATATACTTTGGTCCCAAATTATTCCATTTAGTAAATTTATTGCTTTTCTTCCTGCTCAAAAAGTACACTCAGTAAAAAATACATGTTAAAAAAGACAATAAACTTGTGATACAATCAAACAACACAATAAAAACAACTTTAAATTTATACATATGTCAGTATTTAAGCAAACGTCCTAAAGTTGTAAATTATATAAATCGAAACCAAGTTCAAAATGTAACTTTTTAAAAATTTAAGACTTAGCAACTAAAGATATTTGTTTGATAATTTTGACTAGTTAGTTACCATTCAAAAGTCCCACACAAATATATAAAAAAGTTTATTCGAAATTTTTTTTATCGATATAAGTGGCTTAATAGGTTACACTTTTAAAATATTAAGATCTTTAAAAATTTTATATTTTGTCTTGGTGACGTCACTAAATAAACGGTGCGAGAGCATCTTTTTCTTCGAGTTTCAAACTCATCGTAGAGTTATGAAATTTGGCACACTTATAGACACCGACAAACTAAATTAAAATAAATTCTTGCATTTTTTCGATTTAAGCCCCCCCCCCTACCGCTATAGAGAAAACTTGTGAAAATAGTACATTTGACATGTCATAGGTTTTTGCCGATTTTTGTCGACGCAATTTATTGGCGACCCTGGAAATTGACATACGTTGATAGGCACTATAACGGCGCGTCTGCGTAGGCAGTTTGTTCTTAATCAAGCCAAAGCTTCGCAGCATATGACCCTTCAAATTAGCACCACTTTTGGCCAAATTTTGATGGATTTTCCTCATTAACGCGAAAAGTGCTGAACCGATTTAAATTTTCGCTTTTGCATTTAATTAGGCTTAGTAAACCACAGCAATTTGGTCATTATCAAATTTGCATTTTCACGCCTCCGTTTCGAGATATAACGTAAAAACTGAAATTGAAAAAAATTCCGTTTTTGCAAAACATTGAGGTTGTTTGCGCGCTTATTTGGAAACTGGGTAACATATACGACCACAGGTTTGGGTTGTTCTGATAGAGATAGGACTCTTACGACTCTATGGCCCTATCTTAGGAGTTTTTATGAAATAGTTCCCGAGATATTCAACATTTAATTTAAAGTAATTTCAGGTTTTTAATTCTTAAGGGCTCTAGGGGAGAGGGGGCTTGATTTATAAAAAAGTTTATTCGAAAATTTTTTATCGATATATGCGGCTTCCCAAGTAACATTTTAGGGCATATTGGCAAGCTGAAGGGTCAAAATTTCCAATCACTTGTCAAAACTTCTACTTTTTTCCTTAAAAACTTACTTTGCAGTTAAAGGTTTGTAAGATAGGTCATAAACTGGAACAAATAACCCAAGAAATCGTTATTTATAGACAAGAAATTTTGAAGAATTCTTTTAGGCAAAACTTTCTAATTTTTTCCTTTTTTATAAGTCTTTAAACTCGTTTTAGCTATAAAGGCAAAGTAACGACACGGTTTGTGCTAAACCTGACCTAGTATTCTACTTTGAGGTTCTCGATTTCCCTAGGCATTTTTAAGACAACATAGCTTGTAAAATAGTGCATATTTTAACCTTAAAGACTTTTTGAAAGTTAAGAAAATTTTTGGTTGGCTCTGTAAGTTAGAGTTACTTATTTTTGACCTAAATGAATTCCTTCAATGCAGGGCCCATTTTGGTTAAGTTACAGGTTGAAAATTATTATTTTTATTAAATAAGGTGGTGGAACAGGATCTTCTGAAAGTCTTTTTGGTTTTCCCACGGGATTCAGCGTTACTGGGTTTCCTATGGGAATCGGTGGGCAGGGTCCCGGGGGAAAAACAACCTGACACAGAACCTCCAGATGTGCCGAGTATCCACCTCCCCGAGTACAGGCGCAGATGTTGCCCTGTCGGAGCCACCGGGGATCTCTGTGGGGGCGGCAGAGGCCAGGAGGCCGAAGCCACCACCGGAGGGATTGCCGAGGATACAGGCTAAGCACAACACAACACAGGCCACCATGACAACTCTAGTTGATATTGTGGCAACATCATTCAAGAACAAAAATTACACAACAGAGCTCACAGGGGACTGATCTGAGGCATCTCCGCCCCCCCCCCCCCCAGTGGCAAAGCCCTGGACATAAAAGTCCACAGTCGGGACAGGTAGTAGCAGAAAACTAGGAGTGGTACACCTAGGCCACCGAGAAGCATAGGGCCCACCCTTGTGTCACCAACGTAGGGGGCTGCCCCGGACACTCGGTGAAAATCTCCTAGCGTTGCAGTAGTGCAGCTGGTAACTGGTAGGGGAGCGCTGCGCGCTTGGGGGGGGATCTTAACTACGGCCGCCGGCGACCAAGTGACCGAACCAGCTAGCCATTGGGGGAGGGGGGCGGAGATGGCGCGGAGAAGACCCCTGTGACTGCCGCACCACAGAAATACTCAATAACACAACCACTAACCCACAAGTTTGCATATTTTACAGGCTTAAATATGGAGCAAAATAAAATCGAAAAAGAAGACGTACCGTCAGAGGAGAGCAGGGAAACCCCTAACCCCGTCACTCCATCCGCTGAGGAGGGTGGAACACCGCCGACTCAGGTCGACGAAGACCTGCTTCTCCAATCCTCCGATGGGGGAATGGACGCAGACCCGGATGATTCTTCGAAAGAAGAGGACGGGCCTGCTGACCAACTCCCAAAGGAGGGTGCTCAGCTTCTCAACCCCGAACAGGTGGAGGAGAGGCTGAGGAGAAAGCAGGAAAGAAACAGGAGGCATAAGAAGAACCAAGCCCTTCGCAGAAAGCGGGAGCAAGAGGCTCTGAAAGAGTCGGCGGCAAGGACCGAGGGGGGACTAAGAGACCAGCGTAAGCCGGACTCTCCCTCCTCGGCCACAAACCCCGACCCCCAAACGACTGTGCCGGACGGCCCGGTTAAGTTGGCAAAGGAGTACCCCGAAAAGGGAACTCCAAAACCAACCTCTGCCCGAGGCGGGCCGACCAGTCGAGGGGGAAAGGGTTCTGTTGCTCGCGGTCCTGCGAAGCGGGAGACTACCAAGGCAGCCAAACAGCTTGCCAAGGAGGTTGCAGTGGCCAACCTACCCAAAGGCCCGGGAGTGACGAGGATGAGCAAGGGGGTGCTACCAGGTACCTCCGGGCTCCAATCCTCCACTCCTAAGCGAAGCCGGGCGGAGGACCACACCGCCGGAATACAGAAGCAAAAGGTTCAAACGGGGCGCGGGCCAAGGGGAAGGGGGTGTGACCGACAACAGCTCGCCTCTGTTAAGAGACAACCTGGGGTCGGACAAACCATCGGCTGAGGGCGCGTCCCGGAAGACCGGACAGCCAAGTAGGAAGGCGATGAAGGTCGTCTTCATGTCCGACAGGGTAGACGGCAAAATCCGAGAAGAAGAGGGAGCAGCTATCCGCTGTGAGCTTCTGGAACGGATGCTCCGGACAATGAGGGGACCACCCGAGGGACCGGTGCTCCGTTTGGTGAACTCTGGCCTGGTAGAACCAGGCTGGATGCTGTTCACAGCGGATAATTCAGAGGTCACAAGGGACTGGCTACTGAACCAGATCGTAACGGTCGGAGGAGTCACATTCCGTCCTGGCAGGTCGGATAAGGCACCCTGGCCGGAGCGGATCACGTTTTGGATCCGGTCCCAACAGGAGGTAGACATCGCCAGGTTAATGGATTTCCTGGGATTCAAGAACAGGCCGCTCGATATTTCGGGCTGGTGATATCTGGAGACCACAGGAGGACCAGGCGCCTGGCGATTGACTTTCATGGTAGGGGTGGACATCATAAGGCATCTGGAGGGAGTCAATTGGCGGCTCGCATATGAGTTTGTAACCATCGCTGTGTCGAGGATGCAAACTTATAGCGCAGCTGCGCGACGACCGCCCAGGGGGTCCGACGGTGACCCGCCTACCAAGAGAAAGACGGAATGATGGGTTCCCCTGCTCTCCCCCATGTAACAACCCCCACATGGCGATGGATAAACTGCGGGTAAGTCAAATTAATTTGCACAAGAGTCTCGGACCAACAGGCGAGCTTGTACGGACTGTGACTGGCACCAGTGCCTCGCAAATTGTGTTTGTACAAGACCTTTTATCGTTTCAGGTAGCAAAGTAGGGGGCCTAGGGAGTACCGGCATGAACATCCTGACCGGGACAAGGGAGGAAGCACCAAGAAGCTGCCTAATGGTGTCAAAGAAACTGACAGTTGTGGAGTTACCACAACTAGGGACCCGAGATTTGACGGCAGCGCTTTTGGAATTAACGGTGAGTAACAATAGGCTTAAGATCGTGGTATGTTCCGCATACTTACCATATGACAGCGAACCTTCCCCTGAACTAGCGCGAGTAATCTCATTCGCGGAGTCTAACAAATTTCCGGTGATCGTAGGGTGTGACGCAAATTCACAACATGTAGCGTGGGGTAGTAGTGATGTGAATAAACGTGGAGAGGCTCTTTTTGAGTTTCTCGCCAACTCGGACCTGGAAATAGCTAACAAAGGCTGCGAACCAACGTTCATCAATAACACCCGCGAGGAAGTCATTGACATTACGCTGGCTTCACGAGACATTTACGAAAAGATCGTCAATTGCAGGGTCACGAAGGACATCGTCACATCTGACTATCGTATGATCAGATTCGAGATGAAGACCGACGAGACACCGCCAGAACTTAGGAGGAACCCAAGAAGTACAGACTGGGGACGCTATCTGTCGACTCTGGACCGGAATAGGACCCTCTTGAAATAAACATTGACACAAAAGAACAACTTGAAAGAGCAATCGGCGACCTGGAAAAGACCATCATAACCAGCTATGAGGCCTGCCCCTTAAAACCCTTGCCAACTCGACGTGTCCCCTGGTGGAACAGCCAGCTAGACAAGCTACGCCGGAAAACCAGGAGGACCCTTAACAGAGCGATGAGGGATGGTGGGGAGGCCACCTGGGAACAGTACAGAGAAGCCAGAAGAGAGTTTAAGACAGAGGTAAGAAGAAGTAAAAGGAAAAGCTGGAGGACTTACTGTGGGGAGATCAATTCTCTCCCAGGGACCTCCAGACTTCTCAAATAACTGAGTAGTGATTCGAGACAAACACTCACGTCTCTTAAAAAACCTGATGGAAACTGGACCGCCTCCGGTGAGGAGTCTTTGCGACATCTCCTTGAGGTTCATTTCCCAGGGGAGGAGAGCGACCACGAAACGCAACCCGTCGCCGGATCACAGTTTAGCGTTGAACCCGAATGGGAACTGGCAGATAAAGTCGTTACGGACGCCACCATAACCTGGGCGATCAACGAGTTCAGCCCATACAAGTCACCAGGGCCGGACGGGCTGTTTCCGGCGCTATTGCAGAAAGGGCTTGAGGTTCTCCTTCCGTACATGAGAGGAATCTTTAGAGCGAGCATAGCGTTGGGCTATGCACCTCCAACATGGAGAAAGGCAACCGTAGTCTTTATCCCTAAGGCGGGGAGAAGAGACTACACAGCAGCCAAATCCTACCGGCCCATAAGTCTGACATCTTTTATGATGAAGGCAATGGAGAAGATGGTTGACCGACACCTTCTAGGAGGAGTCTTGGCAAACAACCCATTCCACAGAAATCAGCATGCCTACATGGAGGGCAAGTCAACTGACTCGGCCATACATGCAGTAGTGCATAAGGCAGAGGCTTTTCTATTCATGCAATATGCACTTTTGGTGTTCTTTGACATAGAAGGGGCTTTCGACAAGGCCAAAGTGCAGATGATAACATCCGCCCTTCAAGAGAGGGGGGCAGAAACCCCATTATTGAATGGGTAAGATCTGCACTAAATCAACGAGCAATACAAGCTACATTGGGGGAGTCAACGGTCAGGATTAGGGTCACGGGAGGGTGCCCACAAGGCAGTTGCCTGTCGCCCCACCTGTGGTGCCTGATTATGGACACCTTCTGAAGCGCTTGTCAAAGAACGGATTCTACGCCTATGCCTATGCAGATGATGGCGTGGTGGAAGTGGTTGGTCGCTTCCTTAACGTTGTCTGCAGTAGAATGCAAATGGCTGTTCGCTTCATAGAAGACTGGTGCCAAGAAAATGGACTCTCTGTTAACCCAGGTAAAACAGTGATGTACGGAAGACCCCTAGCTTTAGTACCAAAGCTGAAGTACCTGGGTGTCATTCTTGATAGCGGACTCACCTGGACGCCACATGTTACCAATATGATCGTAAAGGTCCAGGCAACCATGTGGCAGCTACGACGGGTAGTCGGCAGGACCTGGGGACTATCCCCAGGACCCTCCACTGGATGTACACGGCAATACTGAGACCGAGGATCCAATACGGATCCATAGTCTGGTGGCCGGCAGTGGAGAAAACGACCACATCCCTAAAACTCAGAAGCCTACAGGGGCTGATGTGTAGAGGGATAACCGGAGCTATGAGAACTACCCCGATCCTAGCCCTAGAGACAATTCTGGGACTACCATCGCTATCAACTTGGATCAAGAGGGAGGCGATGGGGACCTACCTACGTCTAAGGGACACGGGTCAGTGGAGAGGAAGAGGGGAAACAGCTGGTCATCTAGCTATAGAAGAGCTGACAATTAGAGAAATCCCCCTCACGTCAATGACGGTCAGCAGAGCACACGCACCTTGGAGGCTCGAGAAAAGGTACAAAATCCACATCCCAGACAGGGAAGCGTGGCAGAGAGACGAAATGATGTTTGAGGAGAGCGCTTTAGTTTGCTACACTGATGGATCCAAACTATCAGAGAGGCAAACCACAGGAGCGGGAGTATACGTGGAAAAACTAGAAGTTCAGAAGAGCTACTTGCTCGGTGAGCATGCTACTGTTTTTCAAGCAGAAGTCTACGCCATAATATTGGCGGCAACCCTAGAAGAGGTTCGGAACAGCGAAGCTTATATATATATATATATGCTCTGACAGTCAAGCCACCCTGAAGGCGCTAAACGCACCCAAGATTGCTGACGGCTTGGTGGAAGAATGCGCAGAGGCGCTGGAGACCCTAAGCGATGGCAAACGGGTGACGCTGGTTTGGGTTCCGGGACATACGGGGGTACCAAGCAACGAGAAGGCGGACGAACTCGCACGACTCGGGGCAAGAACCGCCTATGTAGGACCGGAGCCACTTTTGGGCGTGACAAAAAGACAAGTGCAAAGCGGACTCAACAAATGGGCCCAGGACGCGCTATTAAACTCCTGGGAAACAGGAACGGGTTGCAGACAGACCAGAGAATTCGAAGACCGTCCAAAAGCGACCAGAATTAGATGGATGCTGGGACGGACACGAAAAGACCTCGGACTGCTGATAGGTACTCTAACCGGACATAACCGGTTGAGGAAGCACATGACACGTATAGGAGTCGAGAATGACCCTACCTGCCCAGCCTGTGGACAGGAAGAAGAGACATCAAGACACCTCGTGGTAGAATGCGAGGCCTACGCAAGGATGAGACAACAGGCACTCGGAGCGCCAACTCTGAGCGAGGAAGAACTGCACATGCTCAAATGGGCAGACTTACTGGACTTTGTAAAGAGAACAGGAAGGCCCAATGAGTTACCCGACCATCACAGGGAAGTGCAGAGAGTGGGTTAAGGGACAGACTTGGGGCATGGCAAAAAGGGCCTACTCTGGCCTACTTGTCAGACCTGCGGGTCAACCCCACTACTACTAAACAAGTACAACCTAAAACGCATCGTTGAACTATATAGGAAAATCTGCCATGTTATTTAATCATATGGAAAGTTCGACGTTGGCTAGGTTAAAAGTTGCACTTTTTTTTGTCCTGATAAAAAACAAGAAAGATCATTTTCAAATGACGTCACAACACAAACAAACCAATTTGAGGTTAACTGTAGTGTTTTTTTTTTCACTAAATTCTAAAATAGAGACAATCTCACAAAACAAATGATCCAATCCAAGATGTCTTCCGGAGGACACACAAACCGATTTCCCATAAGCCGCAAATGTTAACAAAAACGTAAATTTTACAAAAACGACAAGAGATTTAGTCTTAAAAACGATTCAGTTTTAAGAACGGATCCTTTGTGCATATGGGAAAAATGCGTTTTTCTTAAAAATATTAAACTAAAGCGAGTGAATCTGAAATAAAAGGGACCATGTTTTCTTCAAAAAAGTAGGTTATGTTTTTGTTTATTTCATCTATCTATTAAAGGGCTATATAGGCCCGTCCCATTTACCTTATGAACGGAGAAGTGTAAGAAACATTGAGAATTAGCCGACTTTTGCAAAACACAGTAACTACGCTTTCGGCAACTTTTCAGAAGAGCGTTTTTTCTAAAATTCTTTACCATTTAACTAATTAAAAATGACAGAAATGTGTACTCTGTTATCGCGAAACCGTATTAGATTAAAACACAAAAAAAAATATATTAAATGCAGTTTTTTCCGCTGGTTTCACAAATGCCATAATTTTAACTCGATATACTAGACTTTGCAAAAGTGGCATTGATATCACGCGGAACCATCGTGTGTTTTGCGCTTGCGTCGCGCAAGCCTCAAGTGACGTGCCCCGAAAAATGGCGGAAAGTGATCTGAAGTAGTAGTTTCAAACATGTTTTTACCAAAATGTTACTAGACTCTTTTAATTTTGTTAAAAAAAACCCAAAAAATTAAGTGCAAAAATATTGCAGAAGTTTAGAAACAATGGCCGAAATCTGCGATTAGTACTTTTATGGGCTCAATGCGAGCTTTCATTTCCTTTCATTGTATTGGGGCAGTACAAATTGGGTCGTCGACCTGTATTGGATAATTTATTTGCTTAAAAAAGGGGTAAGTTTGGATACTTTTTTCTTTCTAAAATGAAGCTAAGTATATTTTCAAGCATCTAGTTGCATTTTCATTTAAACCTAGACACTAGGATTTATGTTTATGCTGGGTTTTCTATGGTCAATAATGAAGCTGGGTTTATACAGGAACATATCATGACTTAACATAACAGAGTTGAGCTTTATGCAGAAAAATAGCATGGCATAACATAAGATGAGACATAAAAGTTACCCAACTTTTATCTTTCACCATAACTATGTTTTTATTGTGTTTGGATCAAGGGGTGATCAGCTGCCCACAGTAGGTGTACAAATTTTTGTACAGGACTATATAGGACTTCCACAGGACTCTACAGGACACGACTCCACAGGACTATACAGGACCACAAGGGTACTGGCGCCTAAGGGGTGCCCTACGCATGATTAAGTACTAGGCAAATAAGCTCTCTAACAAAACTGTGAGTTAAGACATGATGACCTTTTTTTTTCGGTCACAAATTTTTTTATGGGCGCTTTTTCAGCCACAGGACTATACAGGACCCCACAGGCAGGACTATACAGGACTTGTACAGGACTATACAGGACATGTAAAGGGCTATACAGGACCAAAAATTTATTAAAGTCCTGTAGGACAGTGTACAAATTTGATTCAGCTGATCACTCCTCGGTTCATATTGCATCGTACCTGCATGATAGTACTAACGAGGTCAAAGTCGAAGTTTGTTTTGTTTACAATAAACCTCGCGCGCGAAATACCTATGTTAAAAATCTATATACAATGTGTATTATAAATAATATATCATGTTTAAAAGCAAAAAAAGTGTACCATCACCTGTGAAACTTGTTTTAAAAATTAGCGAAAAGCCCAAACAAAATCAAGAAAAAATGGATAATGCCGAATTATTTC
The DNA here is from genome assembly GCA_963576565.1 of Aspidapion aeneum. NCBI lineage: Eukaryota > Metazoa > Arthropoda > Insecta > Coleoptera > Brentidae > Aspidapion > Aspidapion aeneum. Next base: position 65,362,137 of record OY755040.1, on the reverse strand, counting down.
AGGATAGCCATGCTAGAACACAAAATGAAGAAGTTTTATATAGCGAATGGAAAAAATCCCAAAACGAAAAAAATTCACTTAGTGTACAAGTGGATTATCTCCGAAGTCAACTGGAAAGTATGCAAAGAAAATTTGCAGATTTAGAGACAAAAGTCACTGAAAAAGAAGAGTCTGACATGGACTACATTACTGATGAGGACGATCTGGCAAGAGAAACTGAGTGGATCAGACAAAAAGGAAAAGGTTGGAAAAAACGTCGAATGGATACTTCACTCTCACCACCACAACAAAGCTCGGGCACTGGAGAGCCCTCCAATAAAACACAAAATGAAGAACCCCCACCTAAGGTTAAAAAAGCTCCATTACCTCCACCGATTATGGTAAATGGCGTAAATAATTTTAATGATATTTATGAAAAGTTAAATATCATACAAGGAGTTAAAATAAAAGTTTTAAATAACGAAAATATTAAAATAAATGTACAAGACGCAGACAGCTATCGGCTGGTTACTAAAATGCTTAATGAAATAAAGCATCAATGGCACTCATACGAAAACAAACAAATAAGGCCAATTAGAGTAATAGCGAATAGGCTGCACTTCTCATGTGACCCACAAAAAATTGTAGCTGATCTACAAAAAAAAGGTTTTAAGGCACTGGAGGCCAGCAACAAACTTAAATGGAGAACAAGACAACCTCTTAACATGTTTATGCTCACATTTAGCCACGATGAAGATATCAACAAAATTTTTGAAATTTCCAGTATCCTTGGGATTGAAGTGGAAATAAAAGCACTAAAAACCTCAAAGTTAGTCCCTCAATGCAAAAGATGCCAATCTTATGGACACACGCAAAAATATTGCGCTAAAGAACCACGTTGCGTAAACTGCACGGGGAAACATCTTACTGTAGAATGCCCCAAACCAAAAGAATCTGAGCCAAAATGCATCCACTGTGGAGGCAAGCATCCTGCTAACTACAGAGGATGCCTTGTTGCTAAGGAAATACAAAAATTGAAAAATAAACCTAAGAAACCGAATCTCATACCAAACGTGAGTACAAATAGACAAAACCAACAGACAAGAAACACAGTCACACAAAACTCTGTGACAAGGACATACAGCCAAGTAGCAGCAACAGCTACTATACCTGATATTAATATCAGTAGTCAAAATACTATGGAACAAACACTACAATTAATTTTGGAGAAATTGAACAAACTTGATGAGCGATTAACTAAACTAGAAAGTAGCAATAACGGAGCTACCAATATGCCTCAAAATGGTCAGTAATCTTAGAATCCTAGCTTGGAATGCCAATGGTCTCTTGCAACATCAGCAAGACTTGCAAGTTATTCTAGACATAGAAAAAATTGACGTCTGTCTTGTGTCAGAAACGCATTTCACTAACCAGTCTCACATTAAATTTAAAGGTTATAAAGTGTATCATACAACTCACCCTAGCAATACTGCACATGGGGGAAGTGCTGTAATAATTAAAGAAAATATATCACACTATGAGGAGATGGGATATAAAACCATAGAGATTCAAGCTACATTAGTAAGTGTAAAAACCGAAACATATACATTAGTCATAAGTGCTGTCTATATACCACCAAGGCACTTACTAAAGAAAAACCAATATCTTAATTTTCTCAGAAAATTAGGAAACCGTTTTATAATTGGAGGTGACTTTAATGCAAAAAATACCTACTGGGGATCTAGACTGACGAATTCTAAAGGAAAAGAACTTTTGCAAGCTATTAGTGAATATCAATGTGAGCCGATATCAACTGGTAAGCCCACATACTATATTCCAGATCTAATTGATTTTTTTATAGTAAAAAATATATCTTTAAGTTTTGTAGATATAGAAGAAAGTTTTGATTTACACTCAGATCATTCACCTATTATTCTAACTCTTAGTAAAAACACAATAAAGAAAGAAGCAAATATCTCACTAGTTAATAAACTGACTGACTGGATTAGTTTTAAACAAAGTCTGTCAGAAAAAATAAACCTATCAGTACCATTGCAAACGCCAGAACAAATCGATAAAGAAGTTGATTATTTTGTTACAAATATTCAACAAGCAGCTTGGGAAAACAGTCCAAAACCAAAGAGAATTTTTAAGGGAAAAAACTATCCAAAGGAAATTAGAGACCTTATATTGGAAAAAAGGAAACTAAGAAGAAAGTGGCAACAAAGCCGTGATCCTCGGGACAAAACAAATCTCAACAACATGACGCAGCGCATTAGGCGAGAAATTCTAGTAATAAAAAATGAATCTATTAACCATTTTCTTAATGAACTTACAGATGATAAAAATACCGACTATTCCCTTTGGAAAGCAACCAAAGATTTTAAAAGACCAATTATCCAAATTCCACCCATACGAAAATCTAACAACCAGTGGGCAAGGAGTAACGAAGAAAAAGCAGATATTTTTGCAAGTCATTTAGAAAAAACATTTCAGCCCCACGAAGCACCAGATGAACACTTTCATTTAAATGAACCCCATCAAATCGAGGACCATATTAAGCTTACATCACCAAAAGAAATATTAACAGAAATCAAAAATATTAATTCGAAAAAAGCCCCAGGGTATGATCTTATTAACGGGGTAGTCATAAAACAACTCCCCAGAAAAGCTATCGTAAAACTATGCAACCTAATTAATGCGTCTTTTAGGCTTAGGTATGTACCTAAACTGTGGAAAGTTGCAGAAGTTATCATGATTCCAAAACCGGGAAAACCACTCCATGACGTGTCATCTTACAGGCCAATATCTTTGCTGCCAATTATATCCAAGCTCTATGAAAAATTATTGCTTAAAAGAATAAAACCCATCATAGAAAGACAAGAAATTATTCCATCTCATCAATTTGGTTTTCGAGACAAGCATTCCACGATAGATCAAGTACACAGAATTACTAATATAATAGAAAAAGCACTAGAAGAGGGAAAAGTTTGTTCTGCAGTTTTTCTAGATGTAGCACAAGCATTTGACAAAGTGTGGCATGAAGGCCTTAATTTTAAACTAAAACGGTTTCTGCCAAAACAATATTCGGATATTTTGGAATCATACATATCTGATAGACATTTTAGAGTAAAACAGGAAGACTCATACTCAAATTTAAGAGAAATTCAAGCAGGCGTGCCCCAGGGTAGCGTACTAGGCCCTTATCTATACTTATTATTCACTTGTGATATCCCAAAGCCAGAAAATTGTCACTTAGCAACATTTGCCGATGATACTGGTTTATTGACGGTAGAAAAATCTATTGAAAAATGCATAGAAAAACTTCAGGATGCAGTCACCCAAATTCACAGTTGGACCACAAAGTGGCGAATAAAATTAAATGAAACCAAATCAATTCATGTTGATTTTACAAACAAAAATATAAATCACATACAAATAACAATTAACAACATTCCAGTACCATATTCGAATCAGGCAAAATATCTAGGTATGACACTTGATGCCAAATTGCGCTGGAAAGCACATATTAAGAAAAAAAAAGAACTTGAGATAAGGTATAGAAAAATGAACTGGCTAATTGGAAGGAAGTCCAATTTAACAATTCATAATAAGTTACTGCTTTATAGACAAATACTGAAACCAGTATGGACATATGGTATTCAACTATGGGGTTGTGCTTAAGAGAGTAACATTCTAGTTGTACAGAGATTTCAAAATAAAGTATTAAGAAACATTGTGAATGCACCTTGGTACGTTCGAAATAGTGACCTTCATCGAGATCTAAAAATCGAAACTGTAGCAGAGACTATAAAAAAGTACGCAAAAAGCCATGAAGATAGACTCCATCGGCATGTGAATGTGGAAGCAATTCAGCTTCTAGACAATACTATGCTAGTTCGACGACTAAAAAGAGTGAATCCGTTTGAGCTAGTAAACTAAGTGAATTACACATAAAACAAAATAATGCTATAAACACAACACAATTGTGAGTTACAGACTAAACAAAGCGGGGAGAACTGTTGAGTGAACCCTAAGTTTAAATCTGACTTTTCTAGTAAATTAAGTTAAAACAAAATTGCTAATTAGTCTTACTGACTAGATTGTAATAAAAAAAACACAGTGTGTTTGACAAATAAAAAAAAATAAAAAACCCCTCGGTTTGGATGGTTTTGATATTTTTTTTTGTTTAACAAAAGCTAATTAGACATATTTAGGAAAATATAGAAGGTTGGCTGTTCGTTAATATTGCAATTAATTGAAGCTCAGCCCTAATACATGACTCTTCGGTTAATTTCATAGGTGGTGTTATTTCTTTCTTTTGGATGGATGAAGAATCCTTGTCTTTCTTGTTGTACAGAGCAGGGAAGCTCTGCACCTGTTCAATCAATTAAGCTCAAAGTTCCAAAATCTTGTATACAAAAGTCAAACTGTGATTGGACCAAGCTTTTATGTTATGTCATGTTATATTTTTTGTATGAAAAATCATTTTCCTTCTGTAATGTTGTGTTATGTCATGCTATGTTTCTGTATAAACCCAGCTTTAGTTTCTTTTTGGACTTAAAGTTGTTGGGTCAATTTTTGTTTTTTGATTATTGTGTATTTTTGGCTGCTAGAACCATGTTGGGCACACAAAAACTAGGCTCCAAAAAAAAATTAACCTTTAAAAGTGGTAAAAAATACAGGCAATTGGAAATCTAACTCAGATTGATGATGTTTTTCAGTTTTTTGTTGGAATAAGTTCATTCACCACTGCTAAAGCTGAAAATAAATCACCTGTTGTGAACCATAGAACTGACCATTCAATTAATTTTACCTACCATGTATGTCTATGAAATAGAATGGAAATTGATGGATGGTATAAATCCCATGAATGTTGGCCACTTTACTGGGCTCCGTGCAAGCCTATGATCGAACAATGTTTGGTCATGGAGACGTACTTTCTTTCTACAGGTAGGTGCACATTTTTTTAAGTTTTCTAGGTCATTCTACCATATTGGTACAATATTGGAAGTAGAGAATAGACTCTTTCCCTTTTTATGTTTTTTTTTTATTATTATTTATATGTCTCATTACTTATCACTTCTGTTCATAAAAAATGGGGACATGGAGAAGATTTATTCACATTTTTGTGCAAATTTTTGTAGGCTTAACTACTACAAAACTCACTGTATAATATGTGTTGACTACATTCAGAATACTTAACATATATCAAAACTATTTAAAAAAATTCTGTAAGTAAATAAATAAACATTAAATAATACCTAGATTTCACATTTTAACTAATTATGAATATACATGTCCCATATTTAGTTGCTTTTTCCAGGTAAGTAAGTCTAGGTTGAGGGGGAAACAACTTACAGGATTACTCATATAAATTAGCATGGCATTACAGCCCTACATGTATTAATTTTCTGGCATTACCCCAAGATTTACATGGCATTACTGGCAATACATTCACAAATTTTGGGTCAGTTGTTACCCCCTTGGTCTAGGTATATCTGATATTCTAGCAGTGGCATATTTAGAAAAAAGCTTTTTGGGGGTGAGACAGTTTTGGGGGGCCTGATGCCCCATAATGCCATATTTTATGCTATTTTATGTTTTTATTCATGAACTGTGTGGAGAATATCTAAAAAAAATCTTAGCTTCGGGGGGGACCAGTCCCCCCTTATATATGCCAGTGATTTATTCAACCAAGGGCTCCTGCACTCCTTAGAGATAGAAAAAAGTGTACAGTTTTATCTAACAAAACAATACAAGGGGGTAACAGCTGACCCAAAATTTGTACATATATTGCCAGTTTTGCCATGTAAACCTTGGGGTACTGCCAAGAAATTTGTAAATTAATTGCCATAATGCCAAAGATTTTTTTTATGGTTCAGCTTTACTTATTTAAACCCTTAAAATTATATTCAAAGATTTTGATTTAGATGGGATCACAAGAAAGATTTATTTTGCCTACAAGAAGTTTTTTGACAATATTTAAAAGACTTTTCCAAATTAAATGAACTGATGAAGTACTTCTAGTGTTAAAATAAATACAAAATACAGAAAAAAGCTGACAAATGCCAGCCAAGATCAGTTTGGTTGGTTGTAAGTTGTCAGACTTTTTTTTACAAAACAGTATTTTTGCAGATGTCACCATACAATAAATTATTGTATTTTGTTTTCAGAAGACTATCGCTGCTTTTGTCAAATTGATTTTATTTTGGATAGTACAGTAATCCAAGGAATTTTGGAGAATGCTTTGAAAATTAGATAACATTTCAGAATGAACCATGAATTTTTTTGTTATGGAAGAGGATGGCCCATCGTTATGAACTTATTTTTGGTACGTTTTTATTTAAAATTAGAAAAGGTTACAAATACAAGGTGTTCTATTTAGGATGACTTCTGGATTTATCTCAGAAACTATTACAGTCTATTTAGCAAAAAAATATTTATGACATAATCAGGCCTTTGTGAATTCATGTAAATCCGTAAATTTTGGCTTATAACTTTCAGTAAATTAGTTTGACAGAAGAACTGTCAATACATTTTTGTTTGTAAGAGAACACCAATTAATATAGTGAAGAAATTAGCTTTATATCTTAAAAACTAACAAAGATATAATAATATAAATAAGATAACATCTTAGCTTGGGGGGGGGGCTAGTCCCCCCTTATATATGCCATTGATTTCAACCAAGGGCTACTGCACTTATTAGAGATATAAAAAAGTGGACAGTTTTATCTAACAAAACAAATAATTATCAAAGAATTATAAAAAACACAAACATGGTAAATCTCCAGTGGGTACATGTATTGCCAGTTTTGCCATAATGCCACAGATTTTTTTTATGGGTCAAGTCAATAGGGCTTTAAACAAAACCCTTCCTTCATTAACTTGACAGTTCAACAATGAGCTTTACTTATTTAAACCCTTAAAATTATAGTAAAAGATTTTGATTTAGCTGGGATCACGAGAAAGATTTATTTTGCCTACAGGATTTAGTTTCCTGATTAACAATATTTAAACGAATTTTTTGAAGTACTTCTAGTGTTAAAATAAATACAAAATATAGAAAAAAGCTGACAAATTTCAGCCAAGATCAGTTTGGTGGTTGTAAGTTGTCAGACTTTTTTTTACAAAATAGTATTTTTGCAGATGTCACTATATAATTTTTTTTTCAGAAGACTATCGCTGCTTTTGTCAAATTAATTCTCATTTGAATAGTACAGTAATCCAAGGAATTTTTAAGGATGCTTTGAAAATTAGGAGGAAAGGATGGCCCATCGGTATGAACTTATTTTTGGCACTTATTTATTTATAATTAGAAAAAGTTACAAATACAAGGTGTCCTATTAAGAATGACTTCTGGATTTATCTCAGAAACTTACGGTCTTGTCTAGCAAAAAAATATCTATGACAAAACCAGGCCTTTGTGAATTCATGTAAATCCGTTTTTGTGGCTCCCTGCTAGTAGTTGAGATGCTTATCATCATAAAGCGTGTCCCGTGGGATAGTTGTGGAAGATTTTTTAAAACTGCCTTAAATCGATAGGTAATAGATTACCCAATTGTAAGTCACCGGGGGTTTGCCTCTAATTTGAGTGGGAGGGCCTGTGTGAGGTTATAAATAGATGGCGGCTTTTCTAATGTTTTTTTACAAATTTTGGCTAATAACTTTCATTAAATTAGTTTGAGAGAAAAACTGTCAATACGTATTTTGTTTGCAAGAGAACATCAATTAATATAGCGAGGAAATTAGCTTTATATCTTAAAAACTCACAAAGATATTAATTTAAAAAAAAAACAAAATAATAGTAACTGTTTTTTACACAAAAAAATATTTACTTTATTTAAATTAATTTAAAAGGAAGTTTAAGACTATCTCATATCGATTGGCTATGGATCACTCAATTTTAAGTCACCGGGTATTTGCCTCAGATTTGAGCAAGAGCGCCTTCGTGAAGTCATACATCAAAAAATGCGATTTTTTCCATGTTTTTTCACAAAATTTTTCTTTTTACTTTTGCCATTACAACTTAGAGAAAAATTGTAATGTGTTCACAGTAGATGTTTAATACTGCCAGTTATTTTTTCTTTATTGTTTTATTTTGAATTTTTGGGAAAACCTAACCTTAAAGTTTGTTTTGATATTTTGGGCTTTCTGCAAAAACCTTCAAAAAAGGAAAGTCCGGTTTGGGAAAAATTCCGATCAGGTGATAATTTCTCGCTTTGTTGAAAGCTATTTTCTTTTTGATCACCTGATCATTTTATTGAAATCATTCGCGTTTTTTTCTCACGCTGGAAGTTTGAAGCGCCACCCTGTGTGTGACAGGGGAATGAAGAAATCACTTCCGCCAAAAAAGTCAGACGTGTTTTCGTGTTGAAGACCGAAATTCCAGTCACAAGAACGGGCGGCGCCGCCAGTGAATGCTGCAGAATCACAGAAGGTAAGCTTCTAGCGTGTTGCCGATTTTTTCCTTTGTTTTTTTGTTTAATAGACTCTGTTTTCCCAGGCGGGGCGAATTTAATTTTGGGGTTATTTTTTTTGGGATATCTCTAGTTTTTCTCCCCTTCAGGGCTCAGATCTCTATTTGGTCCTTCAGACCCTTATGTTTTGAAAAAGTCCTTTGGATTTTACAGTTTTTTTGTCAAAAAATTGGTAATTATAGTTTTTTTGCAGCAACCATATTTTATCGTTTTTTTGCCAGATTCGGACATTGTTGTTTTTGTACCGGTTTTTATTTAGAGTCCGCATGGTTTTGAAAGGTTGGTTGCCCTGAGTTTGGTTTATTACCTCGTGCGGCGATAAAAAAAAACCCCCGTTCGACATTTGGCAGAGGCCCGGGCCCCCCCCCCCCGTTTTTTTTTCTTGCTGGCTGACATTTCATTGACGTTTGTGTGTTCTAACCTCACAACTTCACGTGTTGTTTTGTTTACCTCCGAGGTTAGAAAATTTTTGATTATTCGTCGGGTTTCGAATTTGATTGTGTGAAATCCGTCGAAATTTACCTTCGTTTTTTGCTTTCGTTAAGCGCGAGATTGTTGCCGCGTTCTTAGCGAACCGTACCCGGGTGTTGATAGCGAAAAAAACCTACTTTTTTGTATCTGATAAAAACCGCTTTGTCATGTCTGACATAAAAGTTTTGAAAAAAACAACAAAATAGCGTTTTTAATAAATTAAAAACAACTTATAATAGAGCCGTCGAAGCCCAGGGCAATGCAGAGAAGGCAAAAAAGTTAAAATCCAGATGGGAAGATGTGCCTTCTCTCGTAAGCCACTTCGATGCATTGCATTTTGAAATTATAAGCTTGGATAGTAGTGATCAGATACAAGAAAGCCAGGAAACTTTAGTGCAGGAATTTGATGAAATGAAATACACAATTAGATCGATTTGTCGTGAGCTCTATCCGGAGGAATACCAAGATACAGACAGTTTTGAACCATTCCCTGGTAAATATGGACAGGGGTCTTGAAATTAAAAGAATAGAGGTACCCCATTTTGACGGTAATCTTAAAAAATGGCCCACCTTTTTTGATATGTTTAAGTCACTTGTGCACGAAAAAGCTGACATGAGTGAAATAGCTAAATTTCAAGCCTTAAATACCGCTCTGGTGGGAGAGGCTGCATCTGTAATTAGGAACATACCGCTAACCTCAGATAAGAGTAGCCTTCGATGCGATGATTAGACGTTTTAATAATAAGAGACTTTTGGTAACAAATTATTGGACGTCTATTTGTCAAGCCCCTTCTGCAAAATCGAGCAACCCACATGATTTGAGGTTATTGTTGTCCACTTTCCGGGAAAATTTGGAAGCATTGTCAAACTATGATGATGTAGACCTTTTAGATTTTGCTAAAATGATTCTTCTTTTGCAAAAAGTTGATACCCCATTGAAAACTCAGTTTGAGATTGAGTATAGTGATAAGGAAATCCCGTCCTATAAAGATTTGTTTAAATTCTTAGAGAAAAATTGTCGGGCTTTGGAAAATAGTTCTCTTTTGAATAAGCCGAAGGAGGCCTCACCTTCTCTACCCCCTAGGAAGGGTGGCAAACCACCCTATCCTGTGTTATTGACTGGAGCAGGCCAGTCTGGTAATAAAGGATGTGTTTATTGCCAGCAACAGCCCTACCATCCCCTTGTGAAGTGTACCAAATTTCTGGAATTAGAAGTAGGTCAGCGCCATCAATTTGTTAAGCGTGAACGATTGTGTTTTAACTGCTTTGGCAAACATGGTGTATCTCAATGCCCTACAAATGCCACGTGTCGTCAGTGCCAGGGTCTTCACCATTCCCTGTTGCACTTTGTGAAAAGCTCTCCGAGCCCCCAAGTTGACCGTCCAGGGGAGACCCCCCCTATACTTAATAGTGAAGGTGCCCAACAGGCATTGTGTACCGCGACACCCAGTAGCAACCATTTTGAACCTCGTAAGAGGAGACCTGTGCTTTTTGCAACTGCCGAAGTTTTAGTGGTAGATGCCAACAAAAAGTTGGTGTCTTGTCGGGCAATTTTAGATTCCGCTAGTGAAGCATCCTTTGTAACCGTCTCTTTGGCTGAGAGGTTAGGACTTAAAGTAGCTCCGAATAAAACTCCTATTGAAGGAATAAATGGCATGATTTCTAGTACATCAGATGGCAATGTAACATTGCAGATAAGCTTGTCCAAGTTTCCTGATAGTTTGTTTTCCTGTGATGCCATTCTTATTCCTAAAATTTGTGGAACCATACCTGTGACTGTTGTAGAATATGATTCTATTCAGTGGCCATACCTAAAAAATTTAGATTTTGCTGATCCTAATTTTGGACAACCTAGTAGTGTAGACCTTTTAATTGGTGTTGATTTGTTTGGTCAGATGCTTGTGCCTGGCCTTAAAAAGGGAGAAAATGGAGGACCTTGTGCCATTAATTCAATTTTTGGTTGGATACTCCTTGGTGGTATTGATGGTCCTCGTAAAACTCAAAAACCCATTAGTTTGTTGACCTCAGTGTCTTCCCCTATAGAATCTCGATTGGATAGTACCTTACAAAAGTTTTGGGAACTAGAATCGACCCCTCAAAAAATCCCTCTTTCCTCTGATGAGGATTTGTGTGAAGAAATATTTGCTACCACTCATTCAAGAACTGAGTCCGGCAGATATGTTGTTCGCTTGCCTTTCAGAGAGCCTCGACAAGAACTTGGTAACTCTAAAGGTCAAGCATTGTGTAGATTTAATATGATGGAAAACCGATTGTTGAAAAATCCTGCTTTGTATAGTGCGTACAAAGACTTTGTTCAGGATTACCTAGACCAGGGGCATATGAAATTGGCCAATTCTAGCCCTGACTTCCATTCATATTTTATTCCACACCACCCAGTTGTGAAGGCAGATGGTGACTTGTCAAAAATTCGAATTGTTTTTGATGCATCTGCCAAGACCTCAAATAGTCGTAGCTTAAATTCTATTTTATTGGTAGGACCTAAACTCCAAAGAGATATTGTGTCAATATTGCTTACTTTTCGCCTTTATAGTGTTGTATATTCTAGTGACATACGTCAAATGTTCAGGCAGATTGATATGCATCAGGCTGATGTGTGTTATCAACAGATATTGTGGCGGTTCGACCCAACCGAGGAGATTCAAGAGTACTCTCTTCAAACAGTAACTTATGGTGTGAATTCGAGCCCATACCTAGCTATTCGTACTCTTCACCAGCTCGTTAAAGATCATGGCAGTGGCTTTCCACTAGCGAGCAAGGTGTTGATGCATACTACATATGTGGACGATGCCATCGGATTAGCTAATTCTGTAGCTGAAGCTTTAGAAAGCCAGAAACAGCTAATTGCGTTTTTAAAATTGGTTGTTTTGAACTTCGTAAGTGGACTAGCAACACTCCTGAGTTACTAGAATCGGTTCCAGCTAGTCATCAGCAACCAATTTCCTTTGATGATGAATCTGCTGGTTTAAAAATCCTTGGACTAAAGTGGTGTCCAAAATTGGATTCGTTTTGTTATGATGTGATGCCCATGGAAAGACCTTGTACCAAGAGAAACATTCTTTCTGAGATTGCAAGGATATATGATCCACTCGGGTTCCTAGCCCCAGTTGTTTTGGTTGCTAAATGTTTAATGCAACGTTTGTGGGTCCAGGGTCTTTCATGGGATGATACCCCCTCTAGTGATATTGTTGCACAGTGGCAACTCTATGTGTCGCAACTACCATTATTATCTTCGATATCAATACCTCGTTATGTTGTGAAGCAAAATGCTGTCACCACTGAATTGCATGGCTTTTGTGACGCCTCAATGTGTGCATATGGTGGTGCAGTATATATTCGACAAATTGAGTTGGATGGAAATATTTCTATCTCCCTTTTGTGTGGGAAAAGTAGAGTGTGCCCTTTGAAAAGTATTTCTATTCCACGCTTAGAATTGTGTGCGGCTGTATTGTTGGCAGAGCTATTGGAGTTTGTTGGCAATCATCTTGATTGCGTCCCGATTGATAAGATTTTTGCTTGGTCTGACTCCAGCGTTACCCTGGCTTGGATAAAATCGTGTCCATCAAAACGAAAGGTTTTTGTAGCCAATCGTGTAACGACTATTCAAGAGAAAGTTCCCTCCAGCTGTTGGTACCATGTAAATGGTAAGGAGAACCCAGCTGATTGCTTATCCCGGAGCTTACTTCCTGGTCAATTGATAGACCATCCTCTTTGGTTTACTGGACCATCCTGGTTGGCCCAGTCTAGTGAAACATGGCCTATGAACCACAAAATTGATGCGTTTGATGCTGATCTACCCCCTGAGGAAAATCGTTTTGTTTTTATGACAGAAATACCCCTTGATGAAGTACAGCTGTTACTCACTAAGTACTCCTCTTTACGTAAAATCTTGGGCATTGTTGCCTTTTGTTTGAGACCTTTTCGAGTGAAAAAAGATCCTTCTTTATCTTTTCCTACTAAAGCCCTCAATGAGGCAGATCTTTATTATGCTACTTTAGTTGTTGTGCGAGTTGTACAACAAGAAGTTTTTTTTGAAGATTTGAAAAGGATACGTAAGGGTGAGAGTTGTGCTAAGCCTCTTCGAAAGTTAGCTCCTTTTCTTGATTCCCATGGTGTTCTCAGGGTGGGCGGTAGATTACGTCACACTGATTTAGCATATGAGGTGAAAAACCCCATGTTGTTGCCTCGTAGTCATAGGCTTACCACTTTGATTATTGAGAAATTCCATAATGAGCATGGACATCCAGGTCCTCGCTTATTGGAGTACCTCCTAAATCAACAGTTTTGGATTTTGTCGGTGAAAAGTGCCATTCACAGTGTTGTTTCCAAGTGTTTTTGTTGCGCCAGGGTAAATCCCAAACCATTGCACCCATTCATGGGTGACCTTCCTAAATTTAGAGTGTCCCAGGTAAAGCCCTTTTCCCATGTTAGTGTAGATTTTATGGGTCCATTCTCCATCACGTTAACCAAGCGTCGTGGTGTAAAAAGTCAAAAGGCTTATGGGTGTATTTTTGTTTGTTTCCCAACAAAGGCCATTCACCTGGAGGCTGTCTCTGATTTGTCCACTGATGCATTTTTGGCTGCCCTCCGCCGATTTGTTGGTAGACGTGGCAGATGTGCTGCCCTCTACAGTGACCAGGGCACTAATTTTGTTGGGGCAAATAACCTCCTTGTGTCCTATTGTCAGCAAGCTGCTGAGACTTTAGCGATTAAGTGGTGTTTTAATCCACCCGCCAGTCCGCATTTTGGTGGACTCCATGAGTCTGGGGTAAAGTCCACAAAAACTCATCTGAAGAGAATTGTGGGGGATCAAATCCTAACCTTTGAAGAGTTGATGACTGTATTGGTTCAGATTGAGGCTATTTTAAATAGTCGACCATTGTGTAGTATGAGCCCTGATCCTCATGACTTTCAAAGTCTTACTCCTGGACATTTCCTCACTTTGGAACCCTTGACAGCCCCTCCCGATGAAGATCTAACCAATGTTAAGTTAAACCGTCTCCATCGCTGGCAGCTTGTTCAGCAGATCCAGCAGCATTTTTGGCGCCGCTGGCATATGGAGTATTTACAGTCGTTGCAACAACGCGAAAGATGGAATACCCCCGATAACCCTCCAAAAGTTGGAACATTAGTAGCGTTGAAAGACGAAAACCTACCCCCATTGAAGTGGTCACTCGGTAGAATTGAAAAAAATTACTCGAGTCCAGATAGAATCCCCCGTGTCGTGCAAGTAAAAACCGCGAAAGGATTACTTGACCGTAGTTTGGTGAAGGTATGTCCGTTACCCAGCCAGTAACCAACCTTCAAAACCTTGTGTAGCGTGAATCGTGCTTATTTGAATTAACTTAAGTATGACGTCCATAGTTATTGCGATAAAATTATTGTTGCAAAAATGCTAATTTATTGTTTAGACCCTTTGGGCAATTGAATAACCTTTTTTTTTGATTTTTTGTTTTTGGGTTTTTCTATAAAAATTGGGAATTTTTATGGTGGGCGGAATGTTTAATACTGCCAGTTATTTTTTCTTTATTGTTTTATTTTGAATTTTTGGGAAAACCTAACCTTAAAGTTTGTTTTGATATTTTGGGCTTTCTGCAAAAACCTTCAAAAAAGGAAAGTCCGGTTTGGGAAAAATTCCGATCAGGTGATAATTTCTCGCTGTGTTGAAAGCTATTTTCTTTTTGATCACCTGATCATTTTATTGAAATCATTCGCGTTTTTTTCTCACGCTGGAAGTTTGAAGCGCCACCCTGTGTGTGACAGGGGAATGAAGAAATCACTTCCGCCAAAAAACTAGAAGAAGTCAGACGTGTTTTCGTGTTGAAGACCGAAATTCCAGTCACAAGAACGGGCGGCGCCGCCAGTGAATGCTGCAGAATCACAGAAGGTAAGCTTCTAGCGTGTTGCCGATTTTTTCCTTTGTTTTTTTGTTTAATAGACTGTTTTCCCAGGCGGGGCGAATTTAATTTTGGGGTTATTTTTTTTGGGATATCTCTAGTTTTTCTCCCCTTCAGGGCTCAGATCTCTAGTAGAACTGCAATTTAATTGTCTTGTTAACAAGCTTTATGTCTCAAGAACTAAAAAAAATATTGTTATTTTTTTAAACATTAAAAACGGTATAAAAATTTTAGATGGAGCAAGAAAGTTTTAGACTATACCCTCGATCGCTGAGTGTTTGCCTCCAATTTGAGCAAAAAAAGCCTGTGTGACGTCATAAATCCAATATGGCGCTTTTTTCATATTTTTTCACAAACTTTGGCTTATAACTTTCGCTAAATGTTTACAGAAAAACTGTTGTTTGCCCGCAGTAAGAAAAACGATAACTCCAATGGACTGGATATATTTTTATTAAACGAAATCGCGCACAAACATAATAATTGATACAGAATCAAGAAAACTAAGGGTCCATAAGAAAATCGCTATAATCACACAACTGAAAGTCAAAAACAAGAGCACTCACCGATATGCAGCCAGTTTCTTCACGTCTCAGGGGCCCCTGTCAGGATCAAATGATAACACCACGTAGCTGAAGGGCTGAAGATACCAGTTCTATGGTTTTTAGTCCACAAACCGAGCACTTTCAAGTATAGAAAATTGTAATAAATTGGAGAAAGTAATTAACACGCCATTTTCTCGAGGCGGTCGTGAAGGAATCTATCTGATTCCTGTTGCGCATGTCCCAAGGGCAGAAAAATATACCTTGCTTCTAGTCCAATTGTGTGGTTTTAAATTTTTTTAAAAACCGCGAATTTCAGCGCGAGCTAACAACTGTAAATACGTTTTTTGTTCGCAAGAGAGCAATAATTAATGTAGTAAAGAACTTCGCTTTATACATTAAAAACTAACAATGATAAGATACTTTTTTTTGGCTAAAAAATGTTACTATATTATATTATTAAAATTGTTTAAATATATTTGTTAGTTTACTACATACATATAAAGCTAATTTCTTTACTATATTCATCGTCGTTCTCTTGCAAACATAAACCTTATTTACAGTTTTCTGTAAAACCAATTTACCAAAAGTTATTAGGCAAAGTTTGTAAAAAAAATTGAAAATACCGCCATTTTGGATTTATGACGTCATATAGGCCTTCCTACTCAAATTTTAGGTAAACACCTGGCGAATTAACATTGATGGATCTATCACTAATCGATCAAGGGTAGTCTAAACTTTTTTGCTCAATCTTACATTTTAAAATTTTTTGTATATTAAAGAAAATATCAATATCTTTTATAGTTCTTGAGATATAAAGCTTACTAAAACGATAGTTCAATTGCTGTGCTATTGCAAACAAATCATAACCTATACAATTTTTCTGTAAAAGTTATATGGCAAAAGTTTGTGAAAGAGATGGAAAAAATTGCAATCTTGGATTTATGGCGTCACAAAGGCGCTCTTCCTCAAATTTGAGGCAAACACCAGGCGACTTTCCATTGAGTGATCCATCACCAATCGATTTGGGGTAGTCTAAAAACTTTCTTCCTCAATTTTCTTTTTTTGGGTATAAAAAGTTGATATTTTTTAGTAATTTTTATAAAATTAATATCGCTGTTGGTTTTTAAGATAAGAAACTCATTTCTTTACCATCTTACTTCGTGTTCTATTGCAAACAAAAAGCATAGGTATTAACAGTTTTTCTGTGAAACTAATTTATAAAATAAGTTATAATCCAAAGTTTGTTGGATTTTGTTTCCTTGGATTTATGCCGTCACACCGGCCCTCCTACTAAAATTGGAGACAGACTAAAGCCGGTAACTTAAAATTGCGTGATTTATTTGGTTTACTCCCCTAGATTGGTATCTATTTAGGATAATTTAAAAATATCTTCCACAATTATCTAGGGGGATACAACAGGTCACTCAACATATGGTGCAGCAATCACATGTCCTGACTGGAAAAATTCCCTTTTACCTTCCTAGCCCACGCAGCAATGGCTAGAGAAGGTATTTTTTTCAACGAATTTGTGCAACGCCGAAAATGTGTTATTTGGGTGTCTGTGTGTGTATATCTGTCCGTAACACGACAGCTGCTAAACCGCGAAAGCGATTTTAATCAAATATTTAAATAAAATAGTTTTCGACACTAATGAGCTGATTAGATTTTGGCCAAAATCCATTAATGCTTATTTAAAAAATGATAACTTTTTAACCGAGTATCGCAACAATATGCGGTTTTCGGAATATACTAGACTACATTGTGCTCAATAATTTGTGTTATAACCAAAAACTCTGTAGGAGCTTTAGTTTATTCACAAAAAACTGTTTTTTAGGCTGATATATCATGGCTGCACTTGAAGTGTGCTAATAGACTAGCTAGGAAGGTATCAGATCCGTCATGGATCCATTAATTTTTTTGGCAAAACATAAAATTTTATTCATCATATTCAAATTTTTGAAAAAAATTGCAAATATTGGCCCTTCACATGTTGCACAATTTGGATCCAAATGTTACTAAAGTTGTTCTATTTTTCAAGACCTCTTCTGGGAAAGGAAGTTTTAAAAAAATACTGAATTATTAAAGCCCATCAAAATATATTTTGAAAAAGCTTTTTAGTTTGGTGTTAGGTATTGTGCATTTCCAATGAATATAGGGTGAGGAAAAAGTACCGGGACCCCTAAATATCTTGATAACTATGAGTTATTTAAAAAAAAAGTTTCAAATTAAAGAGTTAAGATTGCATTTATTCTATTTAAGCGTGACATTGACGCATCTGTCAGCATTAGGGTTTTTTTTGGGGGCCAACTTTTTTTTGTAAAGGGTGATGTTTTTAAAGGAATTTCCTATTTTTAATGTTGACAATTTTGCCCCAGATAACATGGGCGCACCCAGGGGGGGGGGGGACTCGGGGCCCGGGCCCCTCCCAAGCCTTTGATTTTTAGATATTTTCCACATATTTCATGAATAAACACAAAAAAATAGTATAAAATACAATATCATGCCCCCCCCCCCTCCACGACATATTCCTGGGTGTGCAACTGCAAATAACCCCTAATATCCATATTCTGAAAGTGCCTGTAGATACCTTAACAGGCTATTTAAAAAAATATTTCTAATTAAAAATGTTGTTTTATTTGTAACTTTCAGTAGTTTTTTAAATAACCAGATATGAAACTTTTTTGTTTGTAGAGTGGACTTTCTATGCAATACATTGGATTTCAATGTTAATCCATTTGCTTTTACATGGAAAATAAAAAATTTGTATAAACAAAATAATTAAAAAATACTGAAATTTTTTGAAAAAAAAAAAACTCAAAAAACAATAGTTAAAAATTATATAACATAAAAATTGCTTGCAAGATCTATCAAAATCCTATTAAATAAGCTCCAAGATTTTTTGATTTTGAAACTTGATTAAATCATGAAAATTGTATATGATAAATTCCTAATTAATTAAATATAACCTGTTACATGTTGGTGGAGAGTGTATAGTGTGATTTTTTATAACCAGACACCCCCTTTACTTTTTTTACCATTGAGTATAAAACTTTTAAATAAGAAGCAGGCATTAGAGGAAATTTTTTACATTATTTTAAACCAATACTGTCAATTTTTTTATTTATTTATTAAAATGTGCATTAATATCTACTTTTAAGTAATTTTTTTGTTTTCGTTTTGGTAAATTAGTTTATGAGGTATTCGTTGATAAAGATCTTTATTTTTTTTTTAATTTTACTGGATTATTGACATTCTGAAACGACATTTTAAAATGATAATGAAACTGAAAAGTTTTATGTATTTTGCTACTACAGGGACATTAATAAAATCATACATAAATTATTTCCATAGTGCAGTAAATAAATATTAAAATTTAAAAATTTCACAACTAAATATCTTAAATACTTATTAAACAAAACTAAAACTAAATAGTTATTTAAGAGCAGATTTCATAAAAAAATAGGGTGTACACATAAAATTGACATAGTTTGAACAGTACACAAGTCAAATTTGACAATTGCGGTTAAAAACAACGGAAATTTTTTTATTTATTGACTGCTTTTTATTTGAAATTTTATTATTTAATAGTAAATAAATGGATCCATGACGGATCTGATACCTTCCTAGCTCGCATATTAGCACACTTTAAGTAAAGCCATGAAAAAAGTTTTTTGTAAATATTTCAGAAACTAAAGCTCCTACAAAGTTTTTGATTATAATACAAATTTTCTAGCTTAAAGTCTCCTATATTCCGAAAATCGCATATGGATGCGATGCTCGGTTAAAAAGTTTGAGCATTTTAAAAAAAAATTAATTGTCAAAAAACTGTCATTATTAGCATTAATGGATTTTGACCAAAATCAGCTCGTTAGAGTGTCGAACACTATTTTACCTTAAAATTTTATGAAAATCGGTGCAGCAATTTAGGAGCTATCGTGCTACGGACAGACACACAGAAAGACATGACGACGATATTGTTAAGATAGGTCAAAATAGACCCAAATAACACATTTTCGACGTTATCTCATAAAACATTTTTTCGTCGAAAATAATACCTTCTCTAGCCATTGCTGCGCGGGCCAGGGGGTGCCAGGTTATAAAAAATCACTGTACAGGTGAATTTTATTCGATAGTTACATTCCAACACAATAAAGTTTAAATGGGCAAAGTTGGAAGATTTCTTCTAAATTTTTAGAAATAATATATCTAATAATATACTGTCATAATTTCTTGTTAAAATTTAACACATTATTTCTCCATTATGAGCCCATACACTTCATACAAAGTGTTTCAACTAAAAGGTACGCCAGGCCCAGGCGAACCGGGCCTCTGCACGGGCGGCAAGTTGAGGGGGCGGCAAATTGAGGCAGCGGCAAATCGGCTGTATAATTTATAAAAATAAAAAGAAGTAAATCTGCTATATAGAAATCAATTAAACTAAACCCCTTCATACACCATAAAAAAATTTGATTTACACATAAGGGTAATGTGTAACACAAAGAACTACCTTAAGCACTCACCTATGGATGACCTTTTTTTGTCCCAAATTTTTTTAAGGGCGCCCTTTTTAGCCTTTTACCCCTCAGCTCACGCCACGCCGCTGTGGAAATGGTTTACCTTATGGCTTTTAATTTTTGTTACGAAGGGGCGGCATTTTACCTTTTTGCCCGGGACGGCATAACTGCGAGCGCGGCCCTGCCCCTATATTTTGAATCGGGAAAGTGATACCTCATTTTGAAGGTCTCTACAACTGTGTCAGAACCGTGTAAAAATTTAAATATCTATTTATTTGTATTTGCAATAATTATCTCTATGTTTACGATGGAGCGATAATAAAAGAAAAATACAACAATAAGAAATCCCTTCGATAAAAAATAAGTCGACGTGTATCGGAATTTTTTAATTTTATCTCAGAAATGTACATAAAAATATTTTTTTTTATCGCATTATAGTAACTTTGGAGGCAAATGTCTCAAAAACTAGTTAGATTTTTAAAATACACGGTTGCAAAGACATTGAAGAGACCTTCAAAACAAGGTATCACTCAACCCACTTTCCCTATCCAAAATATAGGGGTAAATTTTATCCCTCAAAGGGGAGCTCTGTTACCTTTTCGTTGAAACACCATGTATAATTGTTTCAAATTTCTATGATCAAAAAGAAAAGAAACATCTAAAAATGTTAAAAATAATGTCAAAGTTTTGACACGGGATTAACATATTTAGGTATTGTTCTACAACTTTACCCCTTACACTTTAAGTGTAATCAATATTCATGAAGATAGGTATTAAGTAAAATACTAATAATCACCCTGCACATTACTTAGTATTAAAGACATTTTTTTATACTTAACGTTATCATTTGTTTTAGAACTTTATCAGCTTCTTTTAAAGCCAAAGGAATAATCCTGTACTGTCAATTGAATAAGTGGCACAATTAGAGTAGGCTAACTGCAGATAGAAGTCTACATAATTTTTACCTTTTGGAAAATGGAAAAGTCCCTAAAGGTGGTGTGAAAGTTAATACTATATGAATTTGTAGAACACATATTAATTAGGGACTTGCAATAGTGCCAGGCACTATTATGACAGTATCGAATTATAAGAACAGCTGCCTTCTTTCAAAATAAGGCCTTTGTGTAGTGTATTATAAGAGCCGGAATGAATAGTGTCGGCATTATTAATGAAAAATAAACGACTGGATTTATAAATTGGACTTTCGTATGTCAATTTTGAAAGATCATCTGTCAGTTTTCAGTGGAAAACTGTCAGTCAGAATAGTGCCCGTCACTATTATTGCCTGGCCTTATTGCAATAAGTCCCTTGTGTTGTATTTGTTATGTAGCTGGGTTCAGAAAAATTTTGTTTTAGAACTTTATTATAAACCTTATAATATAAACTTTTTATATACATAATTATTGAATGCCAATATTTTAAGATTTGAAGAGAAGAATGATCCCTTAAATATACCACCAAAGGGAAGATGGGGGGGATAAGAACACAAACATCCCAGCAAATTTGAATTACAAAAAAAGTACTTTTCAAGTACTGGCTTTCACTGCTGCCCATAACGGCAAAGTACTTAATTCGTATTGATTTGGAACAACGGCCTGCATCAGGCCAGCATGTATATATTTTAGTACAAAAAACACTGTACTTTTAAAGTATTTTTTTTAACTTCTTTGTACACAAAAGCATGTACTTTTCAAGCAATGTATTTTCTTCGTATTTTTAGTAAATACAAAAAAACTGATTTTTTTACACTTTTTAAAAAAGCCTGTACTTTTAAAGCATTGTATTTTATTAATTTTTTTAGTAGTACAAAGAAACTACTTTTATTGTAAATATTGTAAGGACATTACGTCACACACGTCTCATATTTAAAAAATGAAATATTAATTACTCATTATATAAGCATCTTTAATATTTTCCTTTTCATTTCAGATGAGAATATTTCCAAAGATTATGGAACATTCCACATCAATTTAAAAATAAATAAAATCATTCACATTCTTAAGCTTGACATTCCTTAGTGTACCAGTAAAATGTTTAGGGTCACTGCATCACGAAGACGTAGTGTCTTCTTAGCCAGGCTTCCAGGATGCAGTGACCCTAAAAATATTGACTAGTGTTTGTCATCTAGTGGCAACGACGGCAAACATCAACTTGTCAGTTTTTTTGTAAATATTTTAGTTTCACAGTAAAATATTTAATATTTTTGTCCTAAAATAAAATGCTTTAAAAGCAACTGTTTAAAAATACTTTTAAAATGTTTTTTCACTGTCATATTAATTTTGCAGTAAAACTTTTAATAATAAATTAAATGTACTTTAAGGGTACCTTCTTCAAAATGTTACTAAAATGTTTTTTTTGAATATTTTATTTCCACAGTAAAATATTTAATTGTTTTGTACTAAAATAAAGTGCTTTCAAAGCAACTGCGTAAATATACTTTTAAAGTGTTTTTTGGCCATTATTTCGCTGTATTAAAAATAAAGTACTAAAATGTTGCGTTTTTTGTACTTTTAAATAATATGCAAATTAGACAATACAAAAATAATGCATATCGTTGCCGATGCCAGCAGTTAAAGTACAATATTAGTAAAGTACCAGCAGGTCAATGTTTGCTGGGATGGTTCTGTATGTACAACTCAGTAATTCGTTCAAGGTATGTACAGTTCTGTTCATAAAAATGTGACACCCTAAATTATTCAATTTTTAGTTATTTAGAGAAAACAATGTTGTGTCCTGAAATGGTGGTTAATCCACCAAAAATTTGGGTGATACTGAAAAATGCAAATACATCTTTGCGATGACATCGTTTTTTATGAACAGAAGTGTATGTACCAGACTTTAAGTTACACTTGGTAGGTTACTGATTTGTTCTTATCTAATATGTAGGAAAAATTGTGACAATTAGCGGATGGAAAAAGTTAAATAAATGTTATTTAAGTGGCAACCATTAATTTTGTGCTTAAATCCAAAGATTTTATGATACCAACATGAAAAATCGTTTGTCCTACAAATTAGATGTTTTAATTGCTGTGTGAGATTAAAAATATAACAGAATTAGTAACCGGCTATTTTTTTTCTGTGGTTTAAAAAATGTGTTTGAAAGTCAATTACTACGTTTATGCGCGCCTAAAATTTTCTTAGGTTTACCAAGAGTTTGTAGAATCGTAGATTTCTCTAGGAGAAGTAGATCCATAATCAAAGATTATAGATTATAATATACCATAATGAAAGGATTGAAGGGAAAGTCCGAAATGCTTCACAATTTTTTTATTTCTTAAAACACACTACGCGTTTTGATATATAAATATCATCAAGTGTGATCTGTAAGTAAAATAAAAAAGTATCTTCGTTAATAAAACAGAAAAGTAACAAAACTTCCAGAGAGAAAATAAAAGTCATTCTTTTAAGGCCTAAATCAAGGACACAAATCAAAAAATAAAAACTACCAAACATCTTTACCTTAAAAATTTAAAAATAAACAATATTAAAAACAAAATAGATAAAATAAATAAAAAAATTGATTGTACAAACGGGGGCTTTTTAAATTGCCGCCCTCGAAAATAAAAAATATTCCTATTTGAAATTCGGAAAATTAGTTTGAACCAAAACAAAAAAATTGTGAAACTTACCTCTGTCTGTACACATACATATTAAAAAAAATTTCTTTAAATGATTACTTTTGACAGAAAAAAATACAACGGCAATTTAAAAAGTCCCCGACTGTACAACTAACAACATCTCACAAAAGTTTAAAATATTACAATAGTTAAAAAGATTAAAAGTTTATATTAAATACAACAGGTTAAAAATCAATAA
Source organism: Aspidapion aeneum (assembly GCA_963576565.1). Lineage (NCBI taxonomy): Eukaryota > Metazoa > Arthropoda > Insecta > Coleoptera > Brentidae > Aspidapion > Aspidapion aeneum. The sequence goes on along the minus strand of OY755040.1, from coordinate 65,338,420 downwards.
AATATAAACTCAACACATACGAAGTCTTTAAACTGAACTGGGGTAATAGAAAACATGATTAAATGTCTGTGTTTTTTTACCCATTTTTTTATACTTTTTTCTAAATAAAAAGTTGATGATCAAGAAAACGGAAGGGCGAAAAAATATCGAATAAAAATATCAAATATACATATCGAAACTACAAAATATCGAAACTACAAAATATCGAAAACACAAAATATCGAAACAACAAAATATCGAAAATACAAACTATTGAAACAACAAAATATCAAAAATACAAAATATCGAAAACAAAATATCGAAAACACAAAATATCGAAAATACAAAATATCGAAAATACAATATATCGAAAAAACTAAATATCGAAAATCAAAAATAGACAATTTCGGAACCTTAACCTAACCTGACCCTGGCTTAATCTAACTCAACCTAATCTGACGTAACCACACAAAAATAGATAGTTTCAAAAAGCTAACCTAACGAAACCTAATTAAATCTAACCTAACCTAACCGAACCGAACCAAAGCAAACTGAACCAAAAATTAACAAAAAAACTTTCCTGACTTCTTTTCCGGGATAATAGAGGGTGTGAACCGAACCGAACCTATCCATACCTAACAATACTCAACCTAACCTAATTAGCAGTGTTGTAGTTTAGTTTGGTAAGGTTTGGTTCGATTTGATTCGGTTCGGTCTGGTTCACTTGGGTTCGGTTTGGTTCACATCCTCTAGGATTCCGGGAAAAAAGTCAGGAAAGTTTTTTTTTGAAAAAAATTGTTGGTTCAGTTTGCTTAGGTTCGGTTAGATTTGATTAGGTTTCGTTAATTTAGCTTTTTGAAACTATCTATTTTCGTGTGGTTACGTCAGATTAGGTTGAGTTAGATTAAGCCAGCAGGTTAGGGTAAAGTTTCGAAATTTTCTATTTTTGAATTTCGATATTTGGTAATTTCGATATTTTGTGATTCGACATTTTTTATTTTCGATATTTTGTATTTTCGATATTTTGTGATTCAATATTTTGTAGTTTCGATATTTTGTGGTTTCGATATTTTGTAGTTTCGATATTTTGTAATACGATAAAATGTAGTTTCGATATTTTGTGGTTCGATAATTTGTAGTTTCGATATTTTGTATGTTTTTGATATTTTGTATTTTCGATATTTTGTGTTTTTGATATTTTGTGTTTCGATATTTTTCGCCCTTCCTATTAAATATAAAATATATATATGATAATGATATAACATATTTTTCAATATACAGTGTGTCCACGTAAGTTGGCGGCATATTGGAAACTTTTTTATTATTAGCTTTACGAAAAAAAGTTATTCCTCATAAAAAGTTCTGCATGGTCCAAAACCTAAAATGCAACCATCAGATGTTAATTTTCTTCAGTCATATTACGAGGTTTGTCAAAAAATGTGATTTTTTCTCTAGAGTAAAGTACCTTTCTTTTTGACAATATCGAAAATTGTTATAAAGAAAAGATGTTTAGAATTAAAAATAACTTTCAAATATTCAACATTGTTTATTTACATTAAAAAAATATTTTTTTTTTAATTTAATGTGCAAACTTAAATTTCCAACGTAATCGCAGAGAAAATGTAGAAAAAAATATTTTTTTAATGTAAATAAACAATGTTGAATATTTGAAAGCTATTTTTAATTCTAAACATCTTTTCTTTATAACAATTGTCGATATTGTCAAAAAGAAAGGTACTTTACTCTAGAGCAAAAATCACATTTTTTGACAAACCTCGTAATAAGACTGAATAAATTTTACATCTGATGGTTGCATTTTAGGTTTTGGACCATGCAGAACTTTTTATGAAGAATAACTTTTTTTCGTAAAGCTAATAATAAAAAAGTTTCCCATATGCCGCCAACTTACGTGGACACAGTGTATATAAAGTTAGCAGAACTTTGAAAATTTAAAAAAATTATATGCTTATTATTTGCCGTTGCCGTAAATAAGTTGTAAAAACAAAAAATTTGCCATGACCATTTAAAAAAAAAAAAATTGTGTTCTGCTAACTTTATATAATGGTAGTACAACACCACAGACTTCTTGAAATCTGTGTACAACACCTATAAAAATAATGGATTTAAAAAAAAATTAATGAATAATTTATCGTTAATTATCCAAAGAAAATTTGCCATACCTGTAAAAAAATAGTGTTCTGCTAAATTTAAGGTGTTATCTAAACATATGTCTTGTGTTAACAATTCATTCAAGACAGGAATGGCAAATCATTGTTTTTACATCTAATTTACGGATAATTAACGTCAAATTGAGCACTAAACATTTTTTAGATAAATCCATTGTTTCAATGGGTGTTCAATTCATATAAAGTTAGCAGAACACCATTTAACAAATTTTGTTTTTTTGTTGTTTTGACAACTTTATATAAAGTTAACATAATTTTCTTTTAAAACGGGCACGGCAAATTTTTTGTTTTTACAACTAATTTACGGATAATTGACGGCAAATTATGCGCATATAGATTTTTTAAATTTCCAGGGTTGTTCTGCTAACTTTATGTACATTATTTTTCAAGTAACTTATATTATTATTATGTTCCTAAAACAAAAGTAAAGGAAAAGGGGTAATAAGAAACATATGCTAATTTGTAATGTATATGAGGTGTTTTTTTTTAATTAAATTAAATTTACACTCTAAACTCCTTGTTTATGACAAGCATAAAACATACGAAGGTCTTATACCTATTTGACCACAAACGCAAGTATAAGAGGTGCAAATATTTTTTTTTCAACAAAAAAAAAATATTATCTGAAACTTTGAGGTTTGCGTTCTAGAAGGATCTTGGTATCCTCTGTTTCTTATATCCCCATCTTTTTCCTACAATAAAAAAAAATTATCATAATTTAAGTATAACTACATAAACAAAATTACTTTAAAAAAAGGAAAAGGAAAAAGTCTACAAGTACCTACTAACTATACCTGGTATAACACATTCATGGGGGTCAAGCTCCCCATGTTCAGCAGCCAGATGCAATGGACTGTATCTATGCTTTATCCACACTCATCAACTACATGCCATATTCCTGCTTGTGTCAAAATTAGCTGAGCAGCTTTGTAATTTCTGCCATACTGCATGCTTCAGTGGTATGAGTCCTTGCGTCACCTGAAATTTATAATCCAGAGATAATTGCTGACATTTTGATACCCTACAATGTCTTTTTCGGTGAGCTGAATTATCCTAGTGATGCACAAAAAACCTTGTCTTGCAAGACAAGAGCAAGTTCATATCCTTGTGCAATTTACTAAGAATTTGTTTTTAAATAATACTTGATTGGATAATTTCCATAAAACGTCAATAAATCAATGATTTGTTTTTTAAAAAGTTTAACTTTTAATACAACACAAAAAAATATAGATTTTAAAAATTAAAAAAATATCGATTTTCTTAAAATGTAATTTCTCAAAATGATCTGTATGTTATCTAACAAAACAAATGAATGTCGCAAAGTTATAAACATGGTAAATCTCTTTTGGAACACCCTATATATTAACAAAAATTAACAAATAATTTTCTTCTAAATTTAAAAATATATGCTGTTTACATTTGGTCCACCCATTGTTGAAATATTGGCATTTTAAAAATCTAATTATATTGATTGTGATAAACAAACAACTGATTTCAATGTTCTTATTGTTTATTCATGTTTTTAAAATCCAAATATTTCAAAAACGACTGGACCAAATGTCAACATATCACATACTTTTAATTCAGAAAGAAAAGATATATACATTTGGGGTTTAACATACTTATAGGGTGTTCAGTAAGAGATGATATTTGACCACACACGCAAGTATAAGAGGTGCAAATAATTTTTTTTCTTACAACAAAAAAAATATATTATCTGAAACTTTGAGCTTTTAAAGTATTGAATACACCTGGTTTGCGTACTAGAAGGATCTTGGTATCCTTTGTTTCTTATATCCCCATCTTTTTCCTACATGAAAAAAAATTGATCATAATTTAAGTATAATTACATAAAAAAAATTATTTTAAAAAAAGGAAAAGGAAAGTCTACAAGTACCTACCAACTATACCTGGTATAACACATTCATGGGGGTCAAGCTCCCCATGTTCAGCAGCCAGATGCAATGGACTGTATCCATGCTTTATCCACACTCATCAACTACATGCCATATTCCTGCTTGTGTCAAAATTAGCTGAGCAGCTTTGTAATTTCTGCCATACTGCATGCTTCAGTGGTATGAGTCCTTGCGTCACCTGAAATTTATAATCCAGAGATAATTGGTGACATTTTGATACCCTACAATGTCTTTTTCGGTGAGCTGAATTATCCTAGTGATGCACAAAAAACCTTGTCTTGCAAGACAAGAGCAAGTTCATATCCTTGTGCAATTTACTAAGAATTTGTTTTTAAATAATACTTGATTGAATAATTTCCATAAAACGTCAATAAATCAATGATTTGTTTTTTAAAAAGTTTAACTTTTAATACAACACAAAAAAATATAGATTTTAAAAATTAAAAAAATATCGATTTTCTTAAAATGTAATTTCTCAAAATGATCTGTATGTTATCTAACAAAACAAATGAATGTTGCAAAGTTATAAACATGGTAAATCTCTTTTGGAACACCCTATATATTAACAAAAATTAATAAATATTTTTCTTCTAAATTTAAAAATATATGCTGTTTACATTTGGTCCACCCATTGTTGAAATATTGGCATTTTAAAAATCTAATTATATTGATTGTGATAAACAAACAACTGATTTCAATGTTCTTATTGTTTATTCATGTTTTTAAAATCCAAATATTTCAAAAACGACTGGACCAAATGTCAACATATCATATACTTTTAATTCAGAAAGAAAAGATATATACATGTGGTGTTTAACATACTTATAGGGTGTTCAGTAAGATATGACATTTGACCACAAACGCAAGTATAAGAGGTGCAAATAATTTTTTTTCTTACAACAAAAAAAATATATTATCTGAAACTTTGAGCTTTTGAAGTATTGAATACACCTGGTTTGCATACTAGAAGGAGCTTGGTATCCTCTGTTTCTTATATCCCCATCTTTTTCCTAGATTAAAAAAAATTGATCATAATTTAAGTATAATTACATAAACAAAATTATTTTAAAAAAAGGAAAAAGTCTACAAGTACCTACCAACTATACCTGGTGTAACACATTCATGGGGGTCAAGCTCCCCATGTTCAGCAGCCAGATGCAATGGACTGTATCCATGCTTTATCCACACTCATCAACTACATGCCATATTCCTGCTTGTGTCAAAATTAGCTGAGCAGCTTTGTAATTTCTGCCATACTGCATGCTTCAGTGGTATGAGTCCTTGTGTCACCTGAAATTTATAATCCAGAGATAATTGGTGACATTTTGATACCCTACAATGTCTTTTTCAGTGAGCTGAATTATCCTAGTGATGCACAAAAAACCTTGTCTTGCAAGACAAGAGCAAGTTCATATCCTTGTACATTTTACTAAGAATTTGTTTGTAAATAATACTTGATTGGATAATTTCCATAAAACGTCAATAAATCTGTGGGAAACTGGCTGCTAACTTCACACTTTGGCTGCGGGCAACTGGCTGCTAACTTCACACTTTGGCTGCGGGCAACTGGCTGCTAACTTCACACTTTGGCTGCGGGCAACTGGCTGCAGTTTCACACGGATCTCTAATGGTAGATCATTTTTTAGTTCTTACTATAGGCCTAGTCATGTGCCCTATGAATCTACAAAAAAGTATTTAAAATTAATTAAAATAAAAAGACTGTAAATATCAAAAAAATATATGGAATTTATTCTGCAAGAGGTTTAGTTTAGTGAAAATTAGTGTGCTACTTGTAGTCCACTGAGACTATTTTGGTGCTACTAAAAAATTGCTCCTGTACAGTTTCAAAAGAATACAAAAGTGCACCAGGGTAACATGAGTGCAGAGGCCTTAGTGGTATATCTTTGAGCCACAGTGTTAAGCCTAAATCATTTATTGTTGTAATCTGCAGAGTTTTTGTGCTGGGTGGAAAAAAAAATGTGCCACTTTAGTCAAACTCAGTATGTAGGAATGTAGGCACAATAGATCCATATGTGGTCGCAGTGCATGGAGGTCCAGTAGGGCCTGCGACCACTTTCGAATACATACATACATGAGCTTGGAGAGTCCATGGCAAAAAATTTGCACTGAGTGCCACACGGAGTTTGTCAGTTGCTCAAAAGAAACAAAAAGTTGCACTAGTGGCACACCAGTGCTGCATTTTTTCCCAAAAGAATTTACTATAAGTGATTGCAATTACCAACTACTTACTGAGAAAAGAACTTGGGCCTTTTGAGAGCACTGTGCCCCAAGTACTATTGTGCTGCATTCACTTTTTGAAGCCCTTTGAAAGCAATACTGCCCAGCTTTCGGCACAGCCTTTCAAATATTTCCTTAAGATTTGTATAAACCACCCTTAGACTAATCTAAACATATCTATGGTAAACATAAAACCGAGGGCTGAATAGCTAACCCAAAGTCTTTACACTAATTGTGAAAATCCAGAATCTTTTCCCAGATTGTGAGGGATTGTGTGTGTAAGATTGTGAGATATTGTTTAAGGATTGTAACAAGATTGTGAAAAATGTGTATACCGATTGTGAGAGCTATTCACCCCATAAAAGAATAGCAACAATAGTTAGGTACCCACTTACCTATAAATTAACACATTTTCTCCTTGGCTGTCTGCCCTACAGACATAGCAAACTTTTAATGAAGTTGCTTCTTCTTAGATCGCAGTTCTGAGATAACCAAATTTTATATTTAAGTTGGTAAAGTTCGTCTCCATTTAACTACAATGCAGGCTATATAGGTATTATGTTATTTAGCTTTCTATTGGACCCCCAAGGCCTTGAGTAGTATTTTAAGCATTAGCGAACTCCCAACTGCGGACGCGAACTGCGTTGATAAATCACGTGTTAGATCTTTGCACAAAAATCACAAAAAACATTTAGAATTTAAAGACAAACCATCACCAAAACAAAAACGATAAAATGGCGTCATAAATAAATAGACTCCCGTCATCATTCGACAGGCGCGGTTGCCAAGACGCAGAAGAGACAAAGGGATCAAGGGAAAAATCTCACAGCCCCCTGTGTTGCTTACACTTTTTTTATTATTGGGCATATAAAGTCCTTTAATAGATATATGGTTTATTTTTATTTTTTTTAACGTTTTTTCTAGTTTTTTTTACTTATTTTGAATTTTTACATCAACGCATCAAGAGGGCGGGGGGCTCGGGGCCCGGACCCCCCTAAAGCAGATTTTTTTTAAATGAATAAACAAAAAAAATAGCATAAAGTACGACATCATGAGACCTCTGGGCCCCCCCAAAGGTTTCGGGTCCCCAACACATATTTCTGGGGCGCCACTGATTATTATGCCAAGTTTTTTTGCTGTTGTGAATTGTGGCAGCCGAGGAGGTTATGATAATGTTAGTTTTTATTGAATATGAAGTTTTTTGACCAATCATTCTGATTTAATTGAACTATCAGTCCAATGAAGGGGAAAGTGGATAAGTAGTTTGTTCGAAGAGCTCACTTCAAGGCTCACTTAACAGAGAAGAAAGTGAAAAAGACTAAACTCTTCTATAAACATTTCTCGTCAGATTCAGGTTTTCTATATCTTTTGTTGTACAGTCGGGGACTTAATAAATGGCCGCTGCCTTTTTCACAAGAGCTTGGATGAGAATCCCAATACCGGGCGAGGTTTATGAATGAATTATTGCACTCGTATCACGCGCTTTTATTTCCTCGACTCCACGTCGATCGGCTTTCGCTGTGCACTTTTGCGCAATGCAATTTTTGCTATTGAAATTAATAACTATTTGGAATATTGGCCGATAAACGGGCGAAGCCATACACGTTTTTTGGATACACACATTTCCTTTTTTAGCTGATTCCTTGTTTATTAGCATAGGATGTGTGTATTCTGGCGGGATTAATACAGACTTTTTATTTAAAGACTAATCAAACCTTGTAGAGATATATTTAATTAATACCTGCTTTTTTAATTGTTTAACACCAGAAATGAAAGGTTATACTTTTCGAAAAAATCCAAAAACAAAAAACGGAAAACCGGAAAACGGAAAAACGGGAAAAATGGGAAAACGGGAAAACGAAAAACCGGAAAACGGGAAAACATGAAAATGAAAACGGAAAGCGGAAAACGGAAAACAAAAAAAAGGAAAACAGGTAAACGGGCAAACAGGCAATCGGGCAAACGGGTAAAGGGGTAAACGGACAAACGGGTACACGGGTAAACGCGTAAACGGGTAAACGAGCACACGGGTAAACGGTTAAACGGGAAAACGTGTAAACGGGTAAACGGATAAACGGGAAAACGGAAAAACCGTTACATACATATAAATATTTTTAAAAGTTTAAAGTTAAAAGAATAAAAAACTGAATCAAAGTTATGACAAAATACAATTATAAAAGGTAAAAACATACATAATACCTTTCAAAGATGCTCGTTTAGTCTTATGTTGCGAACATGTTTTAATCACTGAAAAAGCAAATAAACATGCAAAAATGTTTTTGTAGGAAATTTTTTGTCTTCAACTTGTTTTAAACTTTATTTTTAAAACGTACAGTAACCAAGTAATTTTAAAAATACCCTTTTATGCACACTAAATCCAAGATGGCGGCGGGAGCCGGTCGCCCCCAAGGTCAACAACATATGTCAAAATCGCGACTACACCACCTTATGCAAACTAAAATTCTATAATGACTGGACTATTTAGCTACCCCCAAAAATAGTGTTCTTGTGCATCCAGAAGTCGGGGTAGTTACACATTTAAAGCAATTCAAATCTTAAAGAAAAGGCCGTCTTCACAGCTGTTTTCGAATCGCCCTTACGCAAATAACCAATTTTTGCTTGTATTTATTTTTTTAGCTTTACACTTTTAAAACTTACCATTTTAAAAATAGCTAGGAATACAATCATCTTGCATTTGTGTTACTCTATGTAAGTATGTAATAAAAAATATAACAATAAATTAAATTCACTATTATGTGTATTTTTTTAACCGAACGTTCAAACGGACTACAGACCAAAGCTAATTTTTTCCGCAATTATGTGTATTTTTTTAACCGAACATTTAAACGGACTACGGACCGAAGCTTGACTTGACTTGTTTCTATTTGGCTTTGTCTCTTTGTGAGACAATTTGCCAGCACACTTTCGTGGATTCTCAAGGTAGTCTGGCCGTTGCCACTTGAGATCCGTTATCTTTTCTTTGATTTTCGTGTAAGGTATTTGAATTTGTATTCTCTCTTAATCTTGTTCTTTCTGTTACTTCCTTGTGTTTTGTGCTACTTCTATCAATATTTGTCTTATTCTGTTTTCTCCCTCCTACAATTCTTCATTTCCCGATCTTTCATCCTGTTCTTCAGGCTTTGCGTTTTTTTTCTCTATTTTTGTTCGATCTAACCAGGCAATAGAACTTTGAGAGTCTGTGAATATGATTAAATTTTCTAATTTTTTTTTTAATGATGTTCTTAGACCTTCATTTATAGCTATCATTTCTGCTAAGCAAATGTTTGTGTGATTTGGCAATCTTTCTGAAAATTTATAGTCTATTTTAGGTATGTAAATTCCATATCCTGTTTTTTCTTTATGTTTTGATGCATCAGTAAAAACAAAAGTATACTTATCCTGGTATTTTTCTACACTTTCTAGGCATTTCTGGTTCATATCTCCTTCCTTTTTGCTTAATTATTATTAAAGGTAATTCTTGAATCTAAAGTTCGTATTCTTCTTCATAGCATGGTAGGGTTCTTTCATTATGCATTTCTTTGAGGTGTTTTTCTAAACTATTAAATATTTCCAGCATTGTACTAATTTCCCTTCCTGACCGTTTTTTTATTGTAGCTATTTTTTGATATTCTTTAAGTTTTTTAATGAGTGGGTTTTCTTTGGTCCTTGATGCATTAATTATTACCTTTTGTCCTAGAATTCTTCTTCTGGTTTCTAAGGTCACTGAGGCGCTCTCGGCCAACAGCGCTGGAATAGGTGTTGACTTCATGCAGCCTGTTATTATTCTTAATCCTTGATGGTAGATTACATTCAGTTTTTCAAGGTTTTTTTTTGTTGTTGGTTCTAGAATGAAGGAAACAAAATCTAAATGTACCAGCCCATTGAATGCCAATCTCAGTGTCTTGGGGTCCGCCCCCCACCATGTTCCGCAAAAAGCTCTCATAACATTTAAACCTTTTTTGCTTTTATTATTGATTTATTGATTTGTGAATCCCATCTAAGATTCTTTTGTAATGTGCTTCCTAGGTATTGTACCTCGTTTTTGTATTGTAAGATTTTTCCGTTTATGTGTAGGTTTGGGGGCGTTTCTTTCATTTTGGATTTTTTGAAAATTATTGCTTGGCATTTTTCTTCAGATAAGTTCAGATTGAGTTCTTCTAGGTTTGTGTTTATGGTTCTCAGGGCTCGGTTTAAATTTTCTGTCATTTGTATGACGTCCTCTCCTGTTATGGTTAGCATTATGTCATCTGCAAATCCTAAAATTTCAATTTCTGGGGGAAGGTTTTTGAAAAAATTTTTTATGTATATATTAAAAAGTGTAGGGCTAAGAGGTGAGCCCTGAGTTAACCCTAAACTGGAAGTTTTTGGTCCTATTATCTCTCCTGATAAGTCTCTAATGTAGAGTTTATTATTATCTATTAGTCTGTAAATTAAATTACAAATAGACACTGGGATTTGACTCTCAACAAGCTGGTCGTACAATTTCTGGATCCTAACATTGTTATATGCTGACTTTATGTGTAGGAAAACTGCAATCACCATTTGGTTCCTTAAAAAGGCAGAGTGTATTTGTGTTGTTATGATGGTTATATTATTATTAATTCCCATATTTTGTCTAAAACCTAGTTGAGCTTCAGAGAAAAAGGATCTGTTTTCCAGAAACCAGTCTATTTTGTTCCGCAAGATTGTTTCCACAATTTTGACAACACATGATCCCGCCCAATTGGTCGATAACTCTCAGGAATATCTGGATTTTTCTTTGGTTTAGGAAAAGCTACTATTATTTGTTCATTCCACTTTTGTGGAATGGATTCCCCTTGTTTAATTTTATTGAATATTTTGGTCAAAACTTTTATTCCATTTTGTGTTAAGTTTGCAATCATTGAATAGGAAATTTGGTCCATTCCTGGGCATGTGTCTTTTTTTTTGTATCTGGTTACACTGTTTATATCTTCTTCTGAAAAGTTCATATCTTCATCTGTTGATGTTTTTAGTGAGAAGTAGGGGTCTATCCATACAGGTGTTAGTTTTTCTAGGATTTCCATTGCAAGTTCTTTTTCTGGACCTTTTCTTGTACTGTTATTAGTTTTTAACCTTGAGAATTTTCTAAAAGTACTCCACACCTCTTTTATATTTGTTTCTCTATTAATTCCATTGCAGAACTCCTGAAATTTATATTTTTTTCCCTCTTAAAAAATCTTTTGGTGATTACAATCTGTTTTTTAAGGTTAACAAACTTGACCATGGTCAAATTTTCTTTAAAATTTTTCATAGCATTTTTTCCTTCCTCCAGTTTTTTGTTGCACTCTTCATCCCACCAAGGGTTTCCTGGTTTTTTAAGTTTACTTTTTAAATCATATTGTGGTATTGTTGCGTCTGCTATTAGAAAAAAATTTTCCTCAAATTCTTTATAGTTGATGTTTTTTCCTTGTTCAAATTCAAGCTCTGCTTTGAGTGTATATTTTTTCCAATCTGCTTTTTTTATGTTGTATTATTTTAAAGTTGAGGTTATTAAGTTCTACCATGGTGGGATAATGATCGCTGGGTCCACAATCTGAGAATACTTTCCATGAGACTTTGTCAACAAGACTTGGAGAGACAATTGTCAAATCAATTGGGCTTGGGCTGCTTCCTGGTGGTCTTAGTAGTAGTAGTAGTAGTAGTAGTAGTAGTGGGGGGGTTGACCCGCAGGTCTGACAAGTAGGCCAGAGTAGGCCCTTTTTGCCATGCCCCAAGTCTGTCCCTTAACCCCCTCTCTGCACTTCCCTTTGATGGTCGGGTAACTCATTGGGCCTTCCTGTTCTCTTTACAAAGTCCAGTAAGTCTGCCCATTTGAGCATGTGCAGTTCTTCCTCGCTCAGAGTTGGCGCTCCGAGTGCCTGTTGTCTCATCCTTGCGTAGGCCTCGCATTCTGCCACGAGGTGTCTTGAAGTCTCTTCTTCCTGTCTACAGGCTGGGCAGGTAGGGTCATTCTCGACTCCTATACGTGTCATGTGCTTCCTCAACCGGTTATGTCCGGTTAGAGTACCTATCAGCAGTCCGAGGTCTTTTCGTGTCCTGTTCAGCATCCATCTAATTCTGGTCGCTTTTGGACGGTCTACGAATTCTCTGGTCTGTCTGCAACCCGTTCCTGTTTCCCAAGAGTTTAATAGCGGGTCCTGGGCCCATTTGTTGAGTCCGCTTTGCACTTGTCTTTTTGTCACGCCCAAAAGTGGCTCCGGTTCTACATAGGCGGTTCCTGCCCCGAGTCGTGCGAGTTCGTCCGCCTTCTCGTTGCCTGGTACCCCCATATGTCCCGGAACCCAAACCAGCGTCACCCGTTTGCCATCGCTTAGGGTCTCCAGCGCCTCTGCGCATTCTTCCACCAAGCCGTCAGCAATCTTGGGTGCGTTTAGCGCCTTCAGGGTGGCTTGACTGTCAGAGCATATATATATATATATATATATATATATATATATATATATATATATATATATATATATATAAGCTCCTCTTCGCTGTTCCGAACCTCTTCTAGGGTTGCCGCCATTATTATGGCGTAGACTTCTGCTTGAAAAACAGTAGCCTGCTCACCGAGCGAGTAGCTCTTCTGAACTTCTAGTTTTTCCACGTATACTCCCGCTCCTGTGGTTTGCCTCTCTGATAGTTTGGACCCATCAGTGTAGCAAACTAAAGCGCTCTCCTCAAACCTCATTTCGTCTCTCTGCCACGCTTCCCTGTCTGGGATGTGGATTTTGTACCTCTTCTCGAGCCTCCAAGGTGCGTGTGCTCTGCTGACCATCATTGACGTGAGGGGATTTCTCTAATTTTCAGCTCTTCTATAGCTAGATGACCAGCTGTTTCCCCTCTCCCTCTCCACTGACCCGTGTCCCTTAGACGTAGGTAGGTCCCCATCGCCTCCCTCTTGATCCAAGTTGGTAGCGATGGTAGTCCCAGAATTGTCTCTAGGGCCAGGATCGGGGTAGTTCTCATAGCTCCGGTTATCCCTCTACACATCAGCCCCTGTAGGCTTCTGAGTTTTAGGGATGTGGTCGTTTTCTCCACTGCCGGCCACCAGACTATGGATCCGTATTGGATCCTCGGTCTCAGTATTGCCGTATACATCCAGTGGAGGGTCCTGGGGGATAGTCCCCAGGTCCTGCCGACTACCCGTCGTAGCTGCCACATGGTTGCCTGGACCTTTACGATCATATTGGTAACATGTGGCGTCCAGGTGAGTCCGCTATCAAGAATGATACCCAGGTACTACAGCTTTGGTACTAAAGCTAGGGGTCTTCCGTACATCACGGGTGCTCTAAAACCTTTGATTTTTCTCTTTCTGGTGAACAGTATCATCTCTGTTTTACCTGGGTTAACAGAGAGTCCATTTTCTTGGCACCAGTCTTCTATGATGCGAACAGCCATTTGCATTCTACTGCAGACAACGTTAAGGAAGCGACCAACCACTTCCACCACGCCATCATCTGCATAGGCGTCGAATCCGTTCTCTGACAAGCGCTTCAGTAAGGTGTCCATAATCAGGCACCACAGGTGGGGCGACAGGCAACTGCCTTGTGGGCACCCTCCCGTGACCCTAATCCTGACCGTTGACTCCCCCAATGTAGCTTGTATTGCTCGTTGATTTAGTGCAGATCTTACCCATTCAATAATGGGGGTTTCTGCCCCCCTCTCTTGAAGGGTGGATGTTACCATCTGCACTTTGGCCTTGTCGAAAGCCCCTTCTTTGTCAAAGAACACCGCAAGTGCGTATTGCTTGAATTGAAGAGCCTTCTCTACCTTATGCACTACTGCATGTATGGCCGAGTCAGTTGACTTGCCCTCCATATAGGCATGCTGATTTCTGTGGAATGGGTTGTTTGCCAAGACTCCTCCTAGAAGGTGTCGGTCACCAATCTTCTCCATTGCCATCATCATAAAAGATGTCACACTTATGGGCCGGTAGATAGTCTTAGTCTTGTTGATGTTTCATCATTTAATAGTATATAATTATGGTCCAGGATTTCTACTAAAGCATTACCGTGTGGGTTATTTTTTTCGCTTCCCCATGATTTGTGATGTGCATTTAAATCTCCTATTATGAGACTATTTTGAGTGGTTTTTTCAAAAACCGATAAAATTTTTTGTTTAAAGTTATGAGTGTTTGGAATTGCGTAGACGTTAGCTATTAATATGTTTTCAATTTCTATTATTATTAAATGAAAGTCTCTTGGGTCTGTTAAAATATATTTAGTTTGATAGTTAAGATTTTTCTTTATAAGTGTTGCCATTCCACCTCTTTCTTCTAATTCTCTATCTGATCTAATCACTTCATAGATTTTTATATAAAAATTATGGTATGATTTTAGCCATGTTTCATTCAACAGTACAATGTCCGGGTTTTGTTCTCTTATCAAATTGATCAGGTCTCCCCTATGTGCATTTAAACTTTGGATATTCCATTGTTTGTTGTTTTTGTTTTGTTTTTGTTGTTTCTCATTTGGGGGAGTAGAATTTTAAATTAATCTTTATTTTTTGTTAGAAAAATTTATTGATTAAAAAGACTGTTAATAGTTTCTTTTTTTTTGTTTTGAGTATTGATTAGATTAATTAGATTTTCTTGGATTGTTTCACTGTTATTTATAGGGTTATAAAGATTTGGATTATTGTTTGGAATGAGTTCTTGTGTTAAAGAAAGTAAAGATGGTGGATTTTCTTTTTCTCTGGGGTTGTTTAGATCTATAGGGCTAGTTTCCGGTGTTCTTCCTGATGGTTGAAAAAGGCATTTATTGTGTTCTTCCTTGTCAAATGTATTTTCAAAGGTTCTTTTACGTTTTGGAGTTAATCCCGAGTATCTGTCCCTCGGTGGCTCCTCCCTCCCCATGTTCCACAGACCTCTGGGGTTAAAGGAGTCTCCCATAGGCTTTTCCCTTACCAGTGTCGGGAAGTTCCTCGGGTTGTAGGTAAAATTGTTTTTTTTTTGGTAACCGGATGTCAGCTTCAAAGTAGGAAATATTTTCATAAGCTATCATTTCCTTGATTTTTTTTTGTCTCTGGTATTCTGGGCATTCTCTAGATGTTGTTTTGTGGCTGCTATTCTTATAGTTAAGACACCAATTTCTACATGATACTTCTTCGCCATGTTGATCTTGGTCGCAGGTTTGGCAACGCTTCTTGGCTGCTTTGCAAAGATTTGTGGTGTGGCCAAATCTCAAGCAGCAGAAACATTGCATCACCGGAGCTACATATGGTACCACTCTCATTGGAAGGTCAAAGATCTTAACCTCCGTGGGAAGGATATTTCCCTCGAAGGTAAAGAGCATCGTCCCTGTTGGCACATAGGTTGGAATTCCTTCTGGTGTCAAGTTTTTCTTGTCTTTTCTGTTAAACCTTTTCACATTTATAATTTTGTTTAGTCCAGCTTTACTTTCCTTTAGTATTTCTTCTTCTTTAAAGCATGTCAATTCCTCTTACAATCCCTTTTTTTGTGACCAGACTAAAAGGTACATAGGCCTTTAGTTCCGCGTTTTCGTTGTTAGATATTCTTTTGATAAAATTGTTTGCCGATATTCCGTCCCTAAAGATAACTCCCACCCTGTTTCTCCCTTTTACATTAAGTTCCTTAACATTGTCCAATTTTAATTCTAAAATTTTTTTAGCTATCTTAAGTTTACTAAATTTCCCTATGTCACGGCCCTCAGCAAACACCATGAAAGGTCCCCTGTTTGATTCTTTGTAATAAAGAACTCCCGCCTTGTTGGCTTCGTCAGTTTTCTTTTTGGTAAGATGACTGCCATGTTGGCTTGGCATCCTACTATGTCTTTAATTTGTTCAATGCTCGGCATTTTCATGCTTTCGTTCAAAAAATTTACGTTTTCCATTGTCTAACCATTGAGACTATCCACTTACCCTTTAATTGGAATAGGAAAGGTGCTTTATGTTAATACAAAAAAGGTTAAAAAGACGGATACAACACAAGGACATGCACACACGTTCACAGACGCGCACCACGGACCGAAGCCAAATTTGTCATGATTGAATTTAAGCCAGGGATGCGAATAAATTGTGTTAAATGATGCGCCACGAAATCCGGTCAATCACCTCGGCCGGTATTGGGATTCTTATCCAAGCTCTTCTGAAAACAGCAGCGGCCATTTATTAAGTCCCCGACTGTACTTGACGAAACCTTTTGATAAGTAATAGGCCTTCTACAGTGTTAAACTGTGAACAATATTTCACTATGATTTTTAGGTTTAGACAAAGTTTAATTGTGTTAACCCTCCAGTGGTGACATGAAAAAGAGGCACAACTTATAGGTAGGTCGGTCCAACAGATCAATATGCACATATGGGTTTCAACCGAGGTTGGTAAGCAAACTTTAATAATACTTTACAAAATATGTTTATTTAAAAAATATATAAGTAAACATTATATAAAAAAACTTGCAAAATCAAAATACAGTTTTTCCTTGTTATTGGCCTCACACACCGTACTTTTATTTACTGGTTTTTTGTAACAATATTCTCTCAATTATGTATCTAAAAGTTTATGCAAATAAATATGTACTCTACTATACAATTTGGGCATAACAGAATATGACAGGACCCATCAAGACTCGAGTTTTTTTGAGAGAAATTGAAAAAAAAATCTGAGATAACTTTTTTGTTTTTCTTGTGGTCATCAAAGTGAACAAAGTTGACTTTTTTTTGTCATCTATTTTTGATGTCATATAAAAATTTTTTGGTAATAAGCTCAGAACAGTACTGTAGAAATTTCATAACAGGACTTGTAATAGGTCCGGTCAGATGCTGTACAAATTTTACGGTGTACAAGTTACAAAAAAATTCCAGTTTCAGATGATAAAAAGCAAGGAAATAAAGGAAAATTTGCACCAAAATAGTTTAAGATAAAAAGAGGTTTGAGTTAGGGAGATTGTCAAACCCACTAGTTTATTCTAAACTGTTTTGAGGACTGTAAAATAAATATTTATTAAAGAAAAAGAAACTTTGACGATACAGGACTCCACTGCTAATACAGGATGCTACACCACCATGAATTTATTAGAGTTCTGTAGGATGGTGTACAAATTTGGTTTAGCTTGTTACCCACACTTTAACCTCATATCGTTTTCCTCTTCTTTCTTCTCTGGACCCTTTTTTAACCATCATTTTTAAAATTTTTCAACTGTTTTAAACTCAGGATAATTGCTGTATTCTAATTTTGAAAGTTGCTTGCCTAGAATAGTAAAAAAAAATCATAGTGAAATATTTCTTGTAGTTTAACACAATTCTATGTTACACTTCTGCAAAAGGTCGAGTACAAAAAAAGATCCCAGTAGAAAATGTTGCAAAAATGGCAGTTACATATTTATCCAAAACAAACCTGACCAAAAACTTTCGAATATTTCAATTTTGCTCTGTTAAGTCAGCTCTTAGAGTACTTATCCACTTTCTTTTCCCTTCTTTGAGCTAATACCTAGTTCATTTAAATCAGGATGATTTTTTTAAGGTCAAAATACTTGGCATTCCATCAAAACTAACATTATCAAGAACTCCCCAGCTGCCACAGTTCATAACAGCAGAAAAACTAATAATAATGATTCAAACTGAGTAAAAAACTGGAAAAAAAGTTTAAAAAACAAAAGTAAATAAAAACATAACCTGACTTTTTGAACAAAACATGGTCCCTTATATTTGAGATTTACTGGCTTTAATTGATTTTTTTTTTAAGAAAAACGCATTTTTCCCATGTGCACAAAGGGTCAATACTTAGAACAGCATCTTTGTTAAAAATTAAATCGTTTCACTTTTTAAAAATTTACGTTTGTTAGCATTGCCGCTTATGGGAAAACGCTTTGCTTGTCGACCCACAACTATCGAACAGCTGATCATAGATAAAGGACTTTTGCTGCGGTTCTGAGCTTTTATCAACTGATCGTGACAGTTCGTTAGACGCTTATGTGAAGTTTTTTCGGATTCCTGCTGCATTGAAAAATGCAGGTGACAAAATGCCTTATCAAAACAGAGGCAGGAGATGTGGATTAAAGCCCGTAGAAAAGGAGGATTTAGTGAATCTCAAGTAAAGCATGCTCCACACACTTCAAAACAAGTAATAAATTCTAAAAAATAGCCCTTTGTTTATATTGTTGAAAATTGTTTTGTTTTCAGGAAGATCTGCTGATTTTCTAAATAAAGATCACCCTAGCTGATTCCCCAACTATAATCCTCTAGCTGTGACTGCCGCACAAATTGATAGAGAGCATCAAAAAAGAGGAAGCAGCTTGAACTTGATGAGGTAAGTCTGTGTACATATAGTTAACACTGCCATTCTTAATGAAAATATCATATCTACAAAGGAATCCCTATGTGCATGACAGTACAAGGGTTTATATTTAGAGAGAGCCGAGGGGATAACAACCCAAAATTTGGACATGTATGTCAATATTTTGTAGATGTATTTTCATGAGAGCAACTATGAGGGGGCTCGAGGCCCTGCCCCCCTATTGCCTAAGTTTTCAGATATTTTATAAATTAAAAAGGAAAATCGTGGTATGTGACTCAGTTTCAGTCATTACACTTGGTTCAAGTCAAGGTAGCCTCATTCATCATGTTAAGGACTGTGCGCTAGGACTAAATAAGGATTTTGAAGTCGATAAGTGAAAAATTACATTTAACTGAGAAGTGCTCGGCTGCTCTTAGTCAGTGTATAATTTTGTTCTCAGGAATATATAGCACAGGACACTATAGAGTACTGTAAAACACATTACAGGACCAAGAATTTATTTTTAATATTTTTTTAAGTTGGTTCAGGTGGTCACCTCTCGGCTTTAACTAGATTTGTTTTGATAAATAAGTATTATTTTTTTTAGCAAGAACTGCAGACTCCACCGACATGAAATTATGGAAAATGTAGTGAATAAGTGATTTAGACAAAATGTGATATAATATATATGATATAATGTAATTTCTACACTTTTTTGTGTTTTTTTTTTTAAATTATATTATTATTGACTTTTATTGAAACAGTACTTATTTTTTTATACAAAAGCTTTAATTTAATTTTTTTTAATCCTATAATGGCTGGTTCAGCCTTAACATTTTCCTTACATAATTTAAGTTTCCTAAGCCAACTGGGACTAACTTACGATAAAATTCTCTATTTTTAGTTTTTTACTTAGACTTAATATACGGGCAATATTTTATGCCATTAAAAAAAGCAACACTTTTGCACAAAAAGTTATCTTACATTAGTCTGAGTTGCCTTCTGGTAAGTTAAATTATTGTAAGGTAAATTCTAGGGTGAAGCACGGGCGCACCCAGGGGGGGCCCACGCCCCACCAAGGCTTTGATTTTTTACATATTTCATGAAAAAACACAAAAATAGCTTAAAATTCGACATCATGAGGCTTCGCCCCCCCCCCCCCCCAAGTTTTCAACTCTCCAAGACCCACCCGATCTCACTCTCTCTGTAAAGCTAAGACAGAAAAAGACAACATATTTCCGGGGGACTCTGGGTGACTAAGAATTTGCGGTGATTGTCGTCGTCTAGTTTATTTGGTTAAAAAAAGAAATATTTGTCGTTTTTTGTCAAAATTAGAAGAAATTTGGGCTACGAAATTAGACATTGCGCCTTTGAGGACGAAAATAAAGGTAAAATCAACCTCTAAGACGATCTTCGGGGGAAAAATATATACGCCATGTTTTTTTTTCTTTGTGAAAAATGTTTATTGTGTTTTTGTTAATTTTACTTAAACAATCCCAATAATCTTCAGTAAAACGATGTAACTGAATTGCTTTTATGACCAAACATCACAATTTGGTCATACATTTAAAAAACTACAGTTTTTGTATTTTTAAAAACATAAAAACACAATTTTTTTTTGTTAAAATGACATGTTTTGAAGGGCGCGTGAGTTTTTTGGACGTAAAAGTCATGGATTCTACGAAAATATTTCCGCCGCAAGTTTTTTTCATCTCAATATGTTTTAAAATTATATTTAAAACCCCCATATAATTTCAATAGTTGATGATGAAACATCACCATTTTTTTTTTATCAACTGGTTAAACACCTATCAACCATTATTATTGTGTTCCTCTTTGTTTATTTTTATTTAAAAATGTTTTCAATTCTTTCTATTCTGACAGATGTAGGGGGCGCCACAATACAGGGACAACAGAAGGTAGTATTTTTACTTGTTTTGAACCATATAGGCTAAACTGAAGTTGAAAACTAGTCTAAACAGAGACTTAATGTGTGAACCTTGGTCAAAGTCTCATCTAGGTTAGTTAGACATGGAACACAAACTGTGCTAATTACCTATTTTCTCCTTCCAAATTACCTTTGTTTTTGTCCCCACTTTGGGAAAATGTCGGGAAATTTCCCTCTTTTTTAACCTTTTAATTTGTTATGGGGAAAAATTACTCTCTTATTTTAAGTAAACTTTACCTAATTTTAACCAAAAATGTTACTTGGGTTAATAGGTTACACTTTTAAAATATTAAGATTTTTAAAAATGTTATATTTTGTCTTGGTGGCGTCACTAGATAAACGATGCGAGCGAGTCCTTTTCTTCGAGATTCAAGCTTATAGTGGAGTAATAAAATTTGGCACACTTATAGACACCGACAAACTAAATTGAAATGAATTCTTGCCTTTTTTCAATTTGAGCTCCCCCCTCCCCACTATAGAGAAAATTTGTGAAAACAGTAAATTTGACATGTTGTGGGTTTTTGCCGATTTTTTTCGACGCAATTTATAAGCGACCCTAAAAATTGACATAACAACGCGTCTGCGTAGGCAGTTTGTTCTTAATCAAGCCAAAGCTTCGCAACATATGACCCTTCAAATTAGCACCAATAGCAAGAAGCATAGAGAAAAGCTTGGCAAAAGCAAACATGGTGGAACAAACAATTGATTTTGTACACAAATGCTTTAAAGAACTAGAGGAATTTGTATCATTTAATGCCAACACCAAGAAAGATACAACTGCAAAACTAGGAAGATATGTTAAGATCTTGCATGGAAAAGATACAAAAGAGTGGATACAAGAAAGAAGAGATGCATATGAAAACATTTTGAAAAACAGAGAAACAAAAGATGCTAGTGTGCAGACAACAAATTTTGGGCATCAGTTTAATGGAAAAGAGCAGGAAATGGAAGAGGAGAAGCTAAAACTACGAGAAAAAATAAGAAATGCCAAAAATAGTGAAACAATTAGAGAACTACTTGATATACAGTGGCCAAAGGATCTCTATACTAAAACAAAAGTCGAGGAGGGCAACCCAATAAACAACAAGGAACACATAGTAGTGTATGTAGAAAATGAAGATCCAGATAAAGGTATAGGTAAGCAATTTAAGGAGCGCTACCCTGAAATCTTTGATAGCGGAGAAAATGAAAATCAGGAAGAAATAAGATATGTAAAACAAATTACAGAATCAAAGACAAACACCCATACCAAGTACATTTTCCGAATTCGGCCGAAAGAAAAACCCGATGAAATAAATAGAGAAGATTTATTCTGGGAGATGACAACAAAACTAAAAGCGGAAATGATAAAAGAAGGTATACAAAAAGTCTCAGTAGTAGCTCCAAATGACATTGAACAAGAAGCAACACGAAAGATAGTAGAATGTGTCTTTGTAGATACAAACCAAGAGGTTAAAATATATGTTCCTAGGGGAACACAAAATATGAAACCCCAAAATGTACATGGAAGACCAACAAATCTCCCAGTCCAAAGAAGCAGACAAATTAAAATAGAAAGACCCAAGAGTATTGTGCAAATTAAGCCAGGAAATAGATCATATGCTGAACTGCTAAGAGACGTAAAAGAAGAAGTCACTACGGCAGATAAAAACATAGAGATCAGAACTATAAAGAAGACTAGAGATGGAAACCTACATCTAGAAATAGAGGGAAATCTCGAAAACGCGTAAAAGGTAAAGACATGGAAATCGAGGTGCTTAAAAAAGGCAGAGAAGGCAAAACATTACATGTTAAAGGATTAGATGCTGTCACAAAAATTAATGAAATTGAAGACGCTCTAAAACAAATTCTACAAGAAACAGATAAGACAACGTTTACTGTAAAATCCATAAGAGCGGCACATGGAGAAACACAAAATGCCACAATAACAGCCACATACGACACAGCAAAAAGACTAATCGAAATGGGCAGAATAAAAATAGGGTGGGTAAATAATGAGGATAATGGAGAGGTTACAAATAGAAAGATGCTATAGATGTGTGCAGTTAGGTCATGTTAGCAAAGAATGCAAAGGTGCAGAACAAAAGAGTCAGTGTATGCGATGTGGTCAAAGCGGGCATAAGGCAAAAGATTGCCAACAAGAAGAATACTGTTTTAGCTGCCAATTAAAAGGACACCAAAACGGATCGATGAAATGCCCAATATATAGAGATCTGGTCAAACAAAGAAGAAAGAGAGGAGGACGGACAAGTAAGTAACTTTAAATTTAAAAATGAAGATTCTACAAATAAATGCAGACAGATCCAAGAAGGCACACGACATGGCCTACGCCACAACAAAAGAGAATAACATGGAATTAATTGTAGCCACTGAGCCAAATAAGAACTTATCACAAACCAGAGGCTAGATAGCAGACGAAAACAAAGACGTCGCCGTATATTTTATAAATTCTAATATAAAAGTTAGTAAAATAAGAAGTAAAAAAGGAATAGTTTCAATTAGTACAGATGCTTTTGACATCCATGGATGTTATATTTCTCCAAATATAAGCATCTAAACTTTTGAAGATTATAGATAAACACTCAGAACAAACAATAATACTAGAGTAAAATAGAAATTGTTTGATACCAAACGGCTTGATAGTATTGAAGTATTGCTAGAAGTCTTCAAAAGAAGTTTTAGTTACTAATAAGAGTAAAGGAGCACGACAAAATAAAGTAACAAAGAGAAATTAGATGATATGCACGAACTCCTAATCGCCAGAGCGGAAGGGAGAAGTAGTGACTACACAGAAAGACTGCTGTGCCACCTGATGTAATGTTTAGAAAAAGGTTCTGGGGGCACATGCATTTCAAAGAGACCACTTGTTTTCAGTGCTTGCACTGACTACGCCCTTAACAAAAAAAAAGCCTTTTAAAGACACCTTGCTAGAAAATCTAACAGCATCAATCTATTATAAATTTGTTTCTATTACCTATTATTAGTTAGAATTAATATAAAGTTTAATACAAATTCACTCACCTTTAATTAAATACAGTCAACAACGGATACAAAACACTTTGTCAAGTAAAACATAACCTCTCAACCTAAATTGCAAAATAATGAAAAGTAATGTGTAAAAATGCCATAGTAGTGAATATTAATGCCAAGTAATGAAAAGTAGTGAAAAGTAATCCCAAGTAATGAAAAATAATGACAAGTAATGAAAAGTAATGCCAAATAATGAAAACATGAAAAGTAATGAGAAATAATGTAAACCACATTTTGTACATGTACCTATTGTGAGAGTGAATTCCCCCTCTGGGGTTTATAAAGCAAAGTAGAAAATATCAATTAAAAAAAATTGGAAATTGTATATTTGAGGTGCTTGGGAACAATTATAGAAGAACAATTGAAAAGTTGCAATTGTGTTTCTATCAAAAAGATAAGTTTTTCAAATTTTGTTAAAAAATTATTTATTTTTTCTTATAAACCACTAGCAAATTAGTGATTTTTCTTTTTCTAGAAGAAACACAGTGGTTCCTTAATCCTTAATAGTGGGGTAATACCCAGATACATTTTTATAAAATTATCTGCCACATATAAGTATGCTGGGTTTATACAGATAAAAATGAAAATATTTGCTGTTTATACAGAGAAATAAAAATAAAAATTACTTTTTAAGTTTTTTTGCAAAAAAAGCCAGTGGTTTAATCCAAAAATACTTATTAAAGCCAGTGGTTTAATCCAAAAATACTTATTTTTGGATTAAACCACTGGCTTTTTAAAGTTGGATTCCCTAAAATGGTATGAACAAATTGAAAAAAAAAATCTCCATCAAAAACAACAATAAAGGTCATGTGATGTGATGTCGCACATCCATTTCCAGATAAAAATTAAATAAAAGTTCAAAATTGACCATCTTTTTATTTTTATATGGTTCTGTATAAATACCCACCCATAGAGTCAACTTTTATTTTTATTATTACAGTGCAGACTCGATAATCCGAACTAATAAAAACCAAGGCGATTCGGATTAGCAAATAATTCGGATTACCGAAGCAGTTCTTTTTTATAAAAAATTTTATTATGAAACGCAAAAAAAAAATAGTAATTACGAATAAGTAGCACTAGAAAATATATGTATAAAAAATAAGAATATTGTATTAATTTCTAAAGTAATTTGTAATTTTTGTTTGCTTTACACATCTTTGATTATTCATAAAGGCCTTTTCTTTTAACCTTTGAAGTACAAGAATATCATTTAGTGGAATATCATTTTTCTTCGGCCCATTTTAAACACAAGTTAAAACTTTTAGCTGCTTCAGCGTTCTTAACAGTTTTGTTTTGATTATTTAATTCCGAGCCTTTATGCTCGCTAACTTCAGGTTCATCTTCATCTGCTTCAACCCAATTACGTACTTCCACGTTATCCCAGACAGGGAAGCGTGGTAGAGAGACGAAATGATGTTTGAGGAGAGCGCTTTAGTTTGCTACACTGATGGGTCCAAACTATCAGAGAGGCAAACCACAGGAGCGGGAGTATACGTGGAAAAACTAGAAGTTCAGAAGAGCTACTCGCTCGGTGAGCAGGCTACTGTTTTTCAAGCAGAAGTTTACGCCATAATAATGGCGGCAACCCTAGAAGAGGTTCGGAACAGCGAAGAGGAGCTTATATATATATGCTCTGACAGTCAAGCCACCCTGAAGGCGCTAAACGCACCCAAGATTGCTGACGGATTGGTGGAAGAATGCGCTGGAGACCCTAAGCGATGGCAAACGGGTGACGCTGGTTTGGGTTCCGGGACATACGGGGGTACCAGGAAACGAGAAGGCGGACGAACTCGCACGACTCAACAAATGGGCCCAGGACGCGCTATTAAACTCCTGGGAAACAGGACCTGATAGGTACTCTAACCGGACATAACCTGTTGAGGAGGCCCATGACACGTATAGGAGTCGAGAATGACCCTACCTGCTAAGCCTGTGGACAGGAAGAAGAGACATCAAGACACCTCGTGGCCTACGCACGGATGAGACAACAGGCACTCGGAGCGCCAACTCTGAGCGAGGAAGAACTGCACATGCTCAAATGGGCAGACTTACTGGACTTTGTAAAGAGAACAGGAAGGTCCAATGAGTTACCCGACCATCAAAGGGAAGTGCAGAGAGTTTGTTAAGAGACAGACTTGGGCCATGGCAAAAAGGGCCTACTCTGGCCTACTTGTCAGACCTGCGGGTCAACCCCCCCACTACTACTACTACTTCCACGTTTGTTAGATTTGGTTCTGCCAAAACATTAAGCATTTCAGCAACATCTAAAAAATATAGTTAAATAAAAAAAAATAACAAACAACAACAAACATTTTTATTTACCTTCCATATCTCCATCCAAAGAAAGCAGATTACGGCGTAATTCACTTGGAAGAATTAGATCTTCAGCATCATATTCAATGTCTTCATCGTTATCGGACATAATTTTGTCCCAGCACTTCTGCAAGACTTCAGAAGAGACCTTTTCCCAAGCATTGCATAGCAGACATACTGCATCTTTTAGGTTAAGAGTTTTTAACAACGTAGCAACGCTGTCTTCGTTACTTGATAAAATGTGGGCTAAAAGGCTCTTTCGGTAAAATAATTTTATTAATCTGATAGCATTTTGATCCATAGGCTGCAAGAGTGCTGTACAATTTGGTGGGAGGAATAATGTTGTAAATCTTTCATCTTCACTAGTCAGCTCTTTAACAGTTCCATGACTTGAGGCATTATCTATGATTAACGGCGCTTTTTTATGCAAATTATGACTTCTAAAATGCCTCCTAACCTGAGGTAATTTTCTCCAATAGCAGGCAGTAAAACCGATGAGGCTATTGTTTCATTTAGTTTTATTGTTTTATTTTCATGCACTGTAGTGGATCATTCTCACTGAACTGTTCTCGAGCTCTCTGTCTAGTCTGTTTTTAAACGCGTTTACACTTGGTGCTGTCACTGTCTGCTCTTCTAGTGCGTTCCATGAATAAACAACTCTGTTATTAAGAAAGTTTTTTTTAGGCAGTTTGGCTGCTTTTTCTTTTTCGAGCTTTTTGGAATGCCCACGAAGGTTATTTTGGTTTTGTCTAAAAATTTCTGCCTGTCATTTGTACCGATTGATCTCTAAAAGCTTGTTTAATGAGGTATATAAATGAATTGGCTTTTTTAGGTCTGAAGTTATTATGACTTCTAGGTCGTTTTGTTCTTTGACAGTTGTCAGTGTCACATTATTTAGTTTGTACTCTACATTTGGATTATTTGGACCGATTCTTAAGACTGTACATTTGGACTCATTCAACTTCATTCCCCAGCTAGTAGACCATTCCTCAACAGTTTCAAGATCAGCCTTTAGCTGCCCTGCATGTAATACTGGATTTGCATAGAGTTTGCCATCGTCAGCAAAATTTTTTATGATAGTTTCAATAAGACTGACAAGATCAAACAAGTATGATGTAAATAGCAATGGGCCTATGACCGAGCCCTGGATAACCCCACTGGTTACACAATGTGGATCTGACAGCACACCATTTACTTTCACCTGATATGATCTCTCATATAGTAGATCTTTTATTAGTGTAAAAAGTTGACCTCTTACTCCAAAATGCTCCAACTTCCATAGAAGTAGATTATGAGGGACTTTGTCAAATGCCTTCTCGTAATCTAGGTATATTACATCAGTAGGTTGTGAGTTATCATGGTTGCCTGTCCAGTCTTGAAGGCATTCGAGTAGGTTCGTTGTTGTAGAACGTTTGGAGAGAAATCCATGTTGTGAGAATGCGGTCAGTTCTTTAACGATAATCTTTTCCATGCATTTAAGTGGATTGCACGTTAAACTAATAGGCCTGTAGTTTTCTGGCCTATGACGATTACCTTTTTTGAATAGTGGAGTTACTATGGATTTTTTCCATTGCTGTGGAATTTTCCCCAGGGTTAAACACTCCTGCATAGCCTCACATAGTCGAGAACTAATTGATTCGCTACAATTCTGTAGTACAATTGTGGGTATTTCATCTGGGCCCGGACTAGAGTCTGTTTTCATGCACTTAAGGGTTTCTTTAACTTTCTCTTCAGTGAAGCCAATTGACTCGATGGAGTTTTCAACCCTCATATGGTTTGGTAATTGAGGAATAGTATAGTTCTGCAGAGTGAAGGACAGGTCGAACTGCTGAGCAAACTTTTCAGCTATGGATTTGCTGTCTAAAACCTCATTTGTTGTGGGATCCTTTAGAGTAATGGTAGTCACTTTTGAATTTAGATTTCTGCTTATATATTCAAATATTCTTTTCGGCGAATCAGCCGTAACTAATCCATGCTCATAAGCTTTTCTGGCCTCATCTAGTTTATTTTTTAAGTTACTCTTTTGAGTTGAGTAGGCACTGCACTCTTCTATTTTGTTGCTTCGGTACTTGTCCCATAACTTCCTTTTCTTCTTAATTTCTTTAAATAAGTTTTGATTTATCCATGGCTTCTGCTGATTTACTTGTACTGGTTTCAGTGGTATGAATTGGTCAATTGCGCTCTTTAATGTTTTCTCAAAGCTCTCAAATTTAGACTCATTAGAATTTTCAGGTTGTTGTCTGATAAAGCCATTAATACTGTTGTAGTCTGCTTTGTAGAAGTTTCTTTTAAAAACTTTATGAGTTGGTTTTGGTGGAAGTTTTAATTGTGTTTTGGCAGTAATAATAACATGGTCACTTTGTCCAATAGGAGCTTCTGATGTCAGATCATATATGCTTTTTTTATCACTGTAGAGAAACAAATCAAGAAGAGAGCTTTGATTATTTCGGTATCGTGTTGGAAAATTTATTATTTGAGTCGCATTTGATTCTTGGTATACATCCATGAAATCCTGTGTTCTTTTGTAGTGTGGAAAAACTGTTAGATTCTCCCATTTTATGTTTGGATAGTTGAAATCTCCTAATATAAATGTTGGAATTTTTGTGGCAAATGCATTTCTGATTGTATTGACCATCTGGGTATTGACTTGCTCATTTGTGGTGTTTCCTGGACTGCGGATACATGCTACAAGAGCTCTGATCATGGCTATTTGAATATCCAGCCAGACTGCATCTATTGGCTCTTCTGTTGTGTAATTCTGAGAAATGCTACATCTTACATCATGCCCACTTACTCTATTTTGAACCAAAATACAGGCCCCGCCTCCTCTTTGGTTTGGACGATCACTTCTAAATACACTGTAACCAGCTAGACTTATGATGCAGTCATCCAATCCATCCCTTAGCCATGTTTCTGTGAGCATGATAATTGTTGGACTTTTTGCCAATACCCTTGCCTTCCATTCATCAATTTTATTCACCAC
Source organism: Aspidapion aeneum (assembly GCA_963576565.1). Lineage (NCBI taxonomy): Eukaryota > Metazoa > Arthropoda > Insecta > Coleoptera > Brentidae > Aspidapion > Aspidapion aeneum. Next base: position 65,309,587 of record OY755040.1, on the reverse strand, counting down.
TGAAGTGAGATTACTGTACCAAAAGGAGATTTCAACTACCTCAACCTAATTTAGTTTTTTGCAATTTTCTCTATTATTTTTGGAATTCCATTAAAATATTTAATTATAAGGTTTACCTGTCCTTCATTCTTTTTCTTCTCGAGTTCTGCCAAAATTTGTTTCAGGTACTTCCGTTGGTTTTCTGTTTGATCTCCTTTTATATAAACACCAGGGAACTTTTCTTCCAGGACTTTTCTATTTTTTAGTGCTTTTAGCGCTTCTTGTCTTCCTGACAATACCACTTTTATTGGTCTTTTTTTGTTTGGTGCTTCATTTCCAAGCATGTATACCTTGGCACTTTCTGGCAGTTGTAAATTCATCGCAACATACATCTTTTTTATTGTTTCTTTGTCCTCTTTTTCTTTATCTTCCTTATTATTTTCATCCACTCCAAAAAAAGAGTACGTTATTGGCACGGCGGTCCCTCTCTCTCATTTCAAATAGGGTTGGCTCTACTCCCACCTGGCTCTCAATACCTACTGATACCACTTGATGTTGTCCACCCGATTTTCTAGTTTTTTTAATGCTTCAGCATAGCTTACTGCAGGAATTTTTTGATTGACTTGACTGACTTCTTTTTTTATTTTCAGCCATATCTCAAAAATCTTTAAAAATTTTTATGCCAATGTACAGGGTATTAGGGACAAAATTCACGAATTTGAAGTGCTTCTCGAGCAATTAGGGGCTGATTTTGCACTAATGAACACTGGCTCAAGCCAGATGAATTCTCACAAATAAAAATAAAAGGCTATACAGCCATGGCTAGTTTTTGTAGATCAGATAAGATACATGGAGGTGTCGGTATTTATTTGAAAGAAAACCTAGAATGTCAAGAGCTGAACTTATCAAATCTTTCCATTGAAATGCAGTGTGAGGTGGCTGGTATCCACATTTCCTCCATTCAGACTAACATATTGACAGTATACAGGTCTCCAAACGGAGAGCTTAACACATTTCTGGATGTTATGTCACAGGTTCTTAATAAAATAGATTTTACAGGTAAGATCATCATTCTTGGTGACTTTAATGTCCACTATGAGGTGCATGACTGTAGGGGGGCTGAACATCTTAACTTTTTTTTTGGCTCTTATGACTTGTTTCCTATTGTACAATTTAATACAAGGAAGGAAGCTACTCTTGACAACATATATATTAATTACAATAGGTCTAATCTAGATATCTTTCCTGTAGCCCTGGATGAAATCTCGGACCATTCAGGTCTGGTCTTCAATACACCTCTGAAACTTTCCGGCAGTCACAGCACTAGAGTCTCTTTTAGACCAATCACTGAAGAAGGTCTGAATCTACTCTATAATCAACTCAATGATTTTAATTGGTCATCTATAACAGAATCTAATTATAATGTTGAACAACAAATGTATACTTTTTTCAAAGTCTTAACAGGCGCTATAGATAAAAATCTGCCGATTAAGTCTAAGATGGTTCCAAAGAAACAGCAGGTCCATAAAATCAATTGGTTTAATGATAATCTGAGAAATATGCGAGGCAGATTACCAACACTTAGTATCCTTAATAAACAAAATCCCATTCTTGTTCCTAAAAACGTGGTGAATAACTATAAACAGCAATATAGAAGGGAGTTGGCTAATTCCAAAAAAGCTGCCCATGACAGCTTCACTAATAATTCTTCTAACAAATCGCAAGCAATGTGGAAAATAATAAAATCTCATAGGAACTCTCCCTCACCTCCTGCGGAAACCCAACTTAATGCTCAGGTGTTTAATAGTTTTTTTGTATCAGTAGCTGATGAAATAATCAAAACCCTCCCCACCACCAATTGTTCTTATAATGACTACCTAACACATCAATATACTGGTAACAGCTTTAAGTTTCATGAAGTTAGTCAATCTATGGTTTTAGATTATAGATAGATGGTTAGAGGATTTCTGGCTTGAAAAATAGTGGGAGCCGAGACTGCTATGATATAAACTCAAAAATTATCAAATATCTTAAAAAAATATTATGCAAACCTCTTACTGACATGTTTAATCAGTGTGTTAGTGTTGGGGAATTTCCTTCTCCTCTTAAATTAGCGAAGGTTATACCGATCTTCAAGAATAAAGGTGACCCAGAAGACCAAACAAACTACAGGCCTATATCATTGTTGCCTATCATTTCTAAAGTTTATGAATCACTGTTGAAGGACCAAATAAATGACTATTTTGAGAACAATATCTTTCTTTGTTTGAAACTCGTAGACAATGATTGTGTAGAAATAAAATTTCGGACTTCCATTGTCTTTATTTATTTTAAAACACGACGTTTCGGTTAGTAAGTATCTCTAACCGTTATCAAGTGTAAACTGCCAGTTTACACTTGATAACGGTTACAGATACTTACTAACCGAAATCAAGTGTAAACTGCCAGTTTACACTTGATAACGGTTAGAGATACTTACTAACCGAAACGTCGTGTTTTAAAATAAATAAAGACAATGGAAGTCCGAAATTTTATTTCTAAACAATATCTTTACACCAAACCAATATGGTTTTCGTAACAAAAAAAGCACTACTTTAGCCATCAACTGTTTAACAGAATTTGTATCTGAAGGTTTTGAAAACAAGGAGAACACCTATGCTACCTTCTTGGACTTGACAAAGGCGTTCGACTGTATATCTTTTGAAATCCTTTATAAAAAACTTTTTTACTACAACTTTCACCACAGTAGTGTCGCTCTTGTCAGGTCCTACTTGGAGGGGAGGGATCAATATGTTTTCTTCAATAATGAGGAATCAAAAAAACAGAGGATTCAGCATGGTGTTCCTCAGGGCTCCGTCCTGGGTCATCTGTTATTTCTCATTTATATAAATGACTTGCCCAACTTCACCAATATCATCACTTTGCTTATCATTTTGTTTGCAGATGACACCACCTCTTTATTGCGCTATCACCCCTCAGACCCTATTTCGCAATGGATACCAAATAAAGAGGAACTGATAAAAAACTGGTTCCTAGCCAATAAACTAAGTCTTAACATAAGTAAGACCCAAAATATCAACTTTACTTCTCCATCGAACCTAGAGAGTCAAGAATCAGTTAAATTTGTAGGGGTGTACCTGGATGCGGGGTTAACATGGGAGGGGCATGTCAAACACCTAAGCTCCAAACTGTCAAAAATAACTTTTTTAATCAGAAGTCTTTCAAAATGTGTTTCCAGAAGTACACTACTGACGGCTTACCATGGGTACTTTAACTCCAATATATCCTATGCAATCTTAAACTGGGGTCATTCCCCCAATTCGAAACAAGTTTTCAAATTACAACGTCGGTGTGTCAGAATTATTGCTGGCTTGGGGTTCCGCGATTGCTGTAGGAATAGCTTTATCGAATTAGGTCTCCTTACACTTCCATACACCTTCATTTTGCACTGCCTTATTTTCATCAGAGAAAATCTGGATAATTTTAGATCACATAGTGAAATTCATCCCTACTCAACAAGGAACGGGGGAAATTTGGTTCCCAGCTACCATAGGCTGCAACGCATCCTCTGCCCACAGAGATTAAAACTCTGAGTTATCCTCAATTTAAAGTTAGAGTAAAAAAATTCCTCACAAAAAGTGCCTTAGCAATTTTATTATTTAAATTTTTTTATTCAGTAATGTTTGCATTCCAAAATGTCCTTTATGTTGTTATATTTTTGTAATTGTCCATATTTACTAAATTACTTAAAGTATTGTCATTTTAAATAAGTGTATTGACTATTTGTATTGATTTTTTTTTACTTTTGACTTGTAAAAGCACTTATGTGCAGTACCTTACCAATAAATAAACTAAACTAAACTAAACAAGGTCTCATTTTCGGTTTTTCTTCTCTCCATTGATCTTCTTAAGGAGTCAACATCGTTTTTCAATTTCGCCAGGTTCTTGGCTGTTTCCTCCTCTTGCTGCTTGGTTTTTTTTAGGTCTTCTGAAGACTTTCGATCACACCCCAGTGATATGGTGATCTAAAAACTACCTACAAAAAATTGCGTTTTTCTAAGCAAAAAGATAAAAGTTAGGTGTAAAATCAACAATAAACAATTTAGTATACCACTAGTGTGATTCTGGTCCAAAATTTTAAACCCAAGTGGTGAGTCCACAGACGAACGAATGTATTCAGCAGCAATTAAAAGAGATTCAAACTAATCAAAAAACACTTGGAAATGAGAAAACTGTTGAAAATAATATTCAGCAACCACCTTTACAATCCCAAATAACTCAAGGAATGAAGCTACCTACAACTATAAATAGACAAGTACCAGCTCCCTCGGCATGGAAGGGGAATAGGAGTTCGGTTCGGTTCGGTTCGGAACTGGAACCATCAATGAAAAATTATGATGTGTGGAGAACAGAACAAAACAAAATGAACCAACTCAAGAAGCAATAAACGTAGAACAGATTCAACTAGAAAAAATGAATAACCTGATTTATATGGAAGACAACAATGAACAACATGATCAGAGCAAAAAAAAACAAGAGCACACAGAACAAGACGAATTTCAGGTCCCAAAGTACCATAGGAAAAGTTATAATAATCCCTCTGGAGACTGGCCACAACTTAGCAACCGCAGGACACAAAATCAGTTTAGACCAACTAAACAAACTAATACTAAAAAGAATATGGGCACTGCCATAGGTGAAACAGGAGGTTTTGCTGGAGTTCCGAAAAAACTTTGGCTGTATCTTTATAGAGTACAGAGAACTGTTACAAGTGAAACTATAACAAAGTACATAAAGCAAAAACCAGGCTATAGAACACTTGAAATAGATGTTAGTGAACTTCCAACTGAGGACACAAAAAATAAGTGCTTTCGAGTGTGTGCACCATATGAAAAAAAAGAGGAGCTTTACGATCCAGCATTCTGGCCTCAAAATGTCAAGCGGTTCGACTTTCAGCGACAAAAAAACTATGGAGGAAATTTTTAGGTGCTAAAATCAGTAACTTAGAAATATCATCATCATTATCTGTATTCCATTTAAATATACAATCAATACGGTTAAAAATACTGGAACTGGAACCATCAATGAAAAATTATGATGTCCTATGCTTTAGCGAACATTGGCTAGAATATGGCGAGGCAGAATCTTTCCAAATCGATGGATACCAAACTAAAAGCGATTTCTCAAGACAGATTCATAAACATGGGGGTGTAATGATCTGCATCAAAAACAATCTTAGTCACAAGTTTGTAGCACGCCCTGACATAACACAGAAGTCTATTGAACTCCACTTTGAACTCACAGCAGTAGAATCAAAAGAATTAAATCTATTGATTGTGACAGTGTACCGGTCATCAGCAAATGGTGATGTAAACATATTTCTTGACTGCTTTGGTGAAATACTTGAAAACATCTTTAAAAAATCAACAAAAAACATACTAGCAGGCGATTACAATATTCCTTTCAATAAACCCAATGAGCGTGATACCATAAGACTTGTAGACTTATTGATGTCACATGGACTAACTCTACAGATAAGTCAGCTAACAAACGAGAAAAACTGTATAGATAACTTTGCCACAAATATACCAAATATTAAACACATAAGTGTGGTAGAAACCAAAGGTTTATCCGATCACAGTTACATAACAATGACTCTCCAATTGCACAAGAACTTGGAGGTAACTGAAACAATAAAATTACTACTATTATGTCGGTTTAGAACGTTTTTCTACGTTGTCCGACGCGTATTCTCCACCTCCTTCAATCCTGACAATCATCCTCAGTCAGATTTTTTTGACTCATTGATCTTTGGATTGACTGTTGCCATTCTAGTTTAGGACGCCCTCTTTTTGTGCGCCCTATTGGTTGCCATTCTAGGACCTGCTTTGGTAATCTTTCGTCGTTCATCCGTTGTACATGGCCGTACCATATCAGTTGCCTTCTAGTGATGTCATCCGTTATGCTTCCCTCGATTCCCATTCTTTCTTTTATGATCTCATTTCTTATGTGAAACTTGTTTTAAAAATTAGCGAAAAGCCCAAACAAAATCAAGAAAAAATGGATAATGCCGAATTATTTCAGGATAGCCATGCTAGAACACAAAATGAAGAAGTTTTATATAGCGAATGGAAAAAATCCCAAAACGAAAAAAATTCACTTAGTGTACAAGTGGATTATCTCCGAAGTCAACTGGAAAGTATGCAAAGAAAATTTGCAGATTTAGAGACAAAAGTCACTAAAAAAGAAGAGTCTGACATGGACTACATTACTGATGAGGACGATCTGGCAAGAGAAACTGAGTGGATCAGACAAAAAGGAAAAGGTTGGAAAAAACGTCGAATGGATACTTCACTCTCACCACCACAACAAAGCTCGGGCACTGGAGAGCCCTCCAATAAAACACAAAATGAAGAACCCCCAACTAAGGTTAAAAAAGCTCCATTACCTCCACCGATTATGGTAAATGGCGTAAATAATTTTAATGATATTTATGAAAAGTTAAATATCATACAAGGAGTTAAAATAAAAGTTTTAAATAACGAAAATATTAAAATAAATGTACAAGACGCAGACAGCTATCGGCTGGTTACTAAAATGCTTAATGAAATAAAGCATCAATGGCACTCATACGAAAACAAACAAATAAGGCCAATTAGAGTAATAGCGAATAGGCTACACTTCTCATGTGACCCACAAAAAATTGTAGCTGATCTACAAAAAAAAGGTTTTAAGGCACTGGAGGCCAGCAACAAACTTAAATGGAGAACAAGACAACCTCTTAACATGTTTATGCTCACATTCAGCCACGATGAAGATATCAACAAAATTTTTGAAATTTCCAGTATCCTTGGGATTGAAGTGGAAATAAAAGCACTAAAAACCTCAAAGTTAGTCCCTCAATGCAAAAGATGCCAATCTTATGGACACACGCAAAAATATTGCGCTAAAGAACCACGTTGCGTAAAATGCACGGGGAAACATCTTACTGTAGAATGCCCCAAACCAAAAGAATCTGAGCCAAAATGCATCCACTGTGGAGGCAAGCATCCTGCTAACTACAGAGGATGCCTTGTTGCTAAGGAAATACAAAAATTGAAAAATAAACCTAAGAAACCGAATCTCATACCAAACGTGAGTACAAATAGACAAAACCAACAGACAAGAAACACAGTCACACAAAACTCTGTGACAAGGACATACAGCCAAGTAGCAGCAACAGCTACTATACCTGATATTAATATCAGTAGTCAAAATACTATGGAACAAACACTACAATTAATTTTGGAGAAATTGAACAAACTTGATGAGCGATTAACTAAACTAGAAAGTAGCAATAACGGAGCTACCAATATGCCTCAAAATGGTCAGTAATCTTAGAATCCTAGCTTGGAATGCCAATGGTCTCTTGCAACATCAGCAAGACTTGCAAGTTATTCTAGACATAGAAAAAATTGACGTCTGTCTTGTGTCAGAAACGCATTTCACTAACCAGTCTCACATTAAATTTAAAGGTTATAAAGTGTATCATACAACTCACCCTAGCAATACTGCACATGGGGGAAGTGCTGTAATAATTAAAGAAAATATATCACACTATGAGGAGATGGGATATAAAACCATAGAGATTCAAGCTACATTAGTAAGTGTAAAAACCAAAACATATACATTAGTCATAAGTGCTGTCTATATACCACCAAGGCACTTACTAAAGAAAAATCAATATCTTAATTTTCTCAGAAAATTAGGAAACCGTTTTATAATTGGAGGTGACTTTAATGCAAAAAATACCTACTGGGGATCTAGACTGACGAACTCTAAAGGAAAAGAACTTTTGCAAGCTATTAGTGAATATCAATGTGAGCCGATATCAACTGGTAAGCCCACATACTATCCAACAGATCCAGGAAAAATTCCAGATCTAATTGATTTTTTTATAGTAAAAAATATATCTTTAAGTTTTGTAGATATAGAAGAAAGTTTTGATTTACACTCAGATCATTCACCTATTATTCTAACTCTTAGTAAAAATATAATAAAGAAAGAAGCAAATATCTCACTAGTTAATAAACTGACTGACTGGATTAGTTTTAAACAAAGTCTGTCAGAAAAAATAAACCTATCAGTACCATTGCAAACGCCAGAACAAATCGATAAAGAAGTTGATTATTTTGTTACAAATATTCAACAAGCAGCTTGGGAAAACAGTCCAAAACCAAAGAGAATTTTTAAGGGAAAAAACTATCCAAAGGAAATTAGAGACCTTATATTGGAAAAAAGGAAACTAAGAAGAAAGTGGCAACAAAGCCGTGATCCTCGGGACAAAACAAATCTCAACAACATGACGCAGCGCATTAGGCGAGAAATTCTAGTAATAAAAAATGAATCTATTAACCATTTTCTTAATGAGCTTACAGATGATAAAAATACCGACTATTCCCTTTGGAAAGCAACCAAAGATTTTAAAAGACCAATTATCCAAATTCCACCCATACGAAAACCTAACAACCAGTGGGCAAGGAGTAACGAAGAAAAAGCAGATATTTTTGCAAGTCATTTAGAAAAAACATTTCAGCCCCACGAAGCACCAGATGAACACTTTCATTTAAATGAACCCCATCAAATCGAGGACCATATTAAGCTTACATCACCAAAAGAAATATTAACAGAAATCAAAAATATTAATTCGAAAAAAGCCCCAGGGTATGATCTTATTAACGGGGTAGTCATAAAACAACTCCCCAGAAAAGCTATCGTAAAACTATGCAACCTAATTAATGCGTCTTTTAGGCTTAGGTACGTACCTAAACTGTGGAAAGTTGCAGAAGTTATCATGATTCCAAAACCGGGAAAACCACTCCATGACGTGTCATCTTACAGGCCAATATCTTTGCTGCCAATTATATCCAAGCTCTATGAAAAATTATTGCTTAAAAGAATAAAACCCATCATAGAAAGACAAGAAATTATTCCATCTCATCAATTTGGTTTTCGAGACAAGCATTCCACGATAGATCAAGTACACAGAATTACTAATATAATAGAAAAAGCACTAGAAGAGGGAAACGTTTGTTCTGCAGTTTTTCTAGATGTAGCACAAGCATTTGACAAAGTGTGGCATGAAGGCCTTAATTTTAAACTAAAAAGGTTTCTGCCAAAACAGTATTCGGATATTTTGGAATCATACATATCTGATAGACATTTTAGAGTAAAACAGGAAGACTCATACTCAAATTTAAGAGAAATTCAAGCAGGCGTGCCCCAGGGTAGCGTACTAGGCCCTTATCTATACTTATTATTCACTTGTGATATCCCAAAGCCAGAAAATTGTCACTTAGCAACATTTGCCGATGATACTGGTTTATTGACGGTAGAAAAATCTATTGAAAAATGCATAGAGAAACTTCAGGATGCAGTCACCCAAATTCACAGTTGGACCACAAAGTGGCGAATAAAATTAAATGAAACCAAATCAATTCATGTTGATTTTACAAACAAAAATATAAATCACATACAAATAACAATTAACAACATTCCAGTACCATATTCGAATCAGGCAAAATATCTAGGTATGACACTTGATACCAAATTGCGCTGGAAAGCACATGTTAAGAAAAAAAAAGAAGAACTTGAGATAAGGTATAGAAAAATGAACTGGCTAATTGGAAGGAAGTCCAATTTAACAATTCATAATAAGTTACTGCTTTATAGACAAATACTGAAACCAGTATGGACATATGGTATTCAACTATGGGGTTGTGCTAAAGAGAGTAACATTCTAGTTGTACAGAGATTTCAAAATAAAGTATTAAGAAACATTGTGAATGCACCTTGGTACGTTCGAAATAGTGACCTTCATCGAGATCTAAAAATCGAAACTGTAGCAGAGACTATAAAAAAGTACGCAAAAAGCCATGAAGATAGACTCCATCGGCATGTGAATGTGGAAGCAATTCAGCTTCTAGACAATACTATGCTAGTTCGACGACTAAAAAGAGTGAAGCCGTTTGAGCTAGTAAACTAAGTGAATTACACATAAAACAAAATAATGCTATAAACACAACACAATTGTGAGTTACAGACTAAACAAAGCGGGGAGAACTGTTGAGTGAACCCTAAGTTTAAATCTGACTTTTCTAGTAAATTAAGTTAAAACAAAATTGCTAATTAGTCTTACTGACTAGATTGTAATAAAAAAAAACACAGTGTGTTTGACAAATAAAAAAAAAAAAAAAAAAAAAATTTCTTATGTGATCTATTCTAGATATTCTCATTCATCTTCTTATTGCATCCATTTCGACACTTTCCATTTTTGTTTTGTACTTTTCTGTTACGCGACAAGTCTCTATTCCATACAACAGCGTGCTTTTGACCATTGTTTCATATATGTTAAATTTTACATTCTTTTTTATCTCTCTGCTCCATAAAATACTGTTAAGACATCCAATAACTTTTTTTGCTTTTACTATTCTTTTTTCCAATTCTTTACAGTCTGTACCTGTCTTATCAAATGTGACACCCAAGTATACATACTCATTGCATGGAGATATTGTTTGTCCATTTTCTAGTACTAACTCACTGGATTCGTTTCCAATACATAAGTACTGTGTCTTGTCCACGTTCACTGTTAATCCCCACTTTTGGTATTCTTCTGTTAACTTTCTCATCATATACTCCATGTCTTCTTTATCATTAGCCACAATTACTTGGTCGTCAGCAAACTGTAGTGTGTATATGGTAAATCGGTCGTTAAGTTGTATTCCCCTGCCGTGCACTTTACGTTTCCAGTTTTTTAGAGCTACTGCGATAAATATTTTAAAAAGAGTTGGAGAGATACAACATCCCTGTCTTAAGCCTTTTGTTACCAGGAATTCTTTTGAAAGTCGATTTCCAATTTTAATTTTAGATTTTGACCCTTTGTATAGTTCTTTTATCGCTTTTATGTATGTATGCTCTAACACTGTCCATAATTTTTCTACTGGAACGGTATCATATGCTTTTTGTAGGTCTACAAAGGTAACATGAGTCTCTATATTTCTGGCGCTTCTTTTCTCAATTACTTGTTTAGGACAAAAACCATTATCACTACAAGATCTACCTGCGCGAAACCCACTTTGCTCTTCTTCTTCTTGTTCATGAAAATCATTCTCTATTAGATCTCTAAGAATCCTACCGTACAATCTACTTAGAGTACTGGTTACTGAAATTCCTCTGTAATTGTTGGAATCCAGCTTGTTTCCTTTTTTATGTATTGAGGATATGAATGCAAGTTTCCAATCATTAGGTACTGGATGTCCGTTTATGCATTGGTTAATAATATATGTGAGATTTTCGACTAGTTTCTCTGATCCATATTTGAGCATTTCAGCATATATTCCCCCAGGTCCGCTAGCTTTTCCGGAGTTAAGCTTTTTAAAATTATTCTTTATCATTTCTTTTTCGATGATTACTTCCTCTCCATGTACTTCTATGTCTCTTCTCGGAGAGGCTGCCAGATATCCGGGTCTCGTCTCCTGCAGCAGTCCCTTGTAGTGTTCTGTCCATTGTTCTGGTTTGATTATCTGGATGTTTACGTTTTCTTTTGTTGGTTTTTTTACTGTAGAAATTAATTTCCATACTTCAGAACTCTGCCTATCTTCTACGTGTGTATTTATGTCGTGGCACTTGCGCTCGAACATTTAATTTTTTTCTGTGCGTATCAAATTTCTTAGCTGTCTTCTGGTTTCCCTGTAGATTTCTAGGTCTCTTTGCTCCTCAGTACTGAGCCATTTCAAGTATGTACGTTTTTTCTCTTTGACCATTTCCTGTATTTTGTCCGTCCACCCCATCTTCCTGTTATTTCTATTATCTTGGTACCCAACAGCTTCGTTGCTTGCTTCCTTGAAGCTTTTTATTATGTTTGTATATATCTCTTCAAATGAGTGATTTGTGTTTATTAATTTTTCATCTAATCGGTTCTGATACAATTTTTGAGTACTTTCGATTTCTAGACTTCTAAAGTTGTATTTTTGATTGTCTTCGATGCTTTCTAGGTTTTCATTTTCTCTAATACTTTCGTCCTTATTTGTTTTTCTTAAAGGGAATAATATTTTTGCTTTTACCAGATGGTGGTCAGATCCACAGGTAACACCACGAAGTGCTCGCATATCATACCACTTTAATTGCGAGTGTTGTCCACCTATAGCATAATCAAAGATTGATTTATGATTTCTTGTTGGCTGAATCGAGGTATATCGATGAATATCCTTATGTTTAAAAAAACCATTATTTATTTTTAGGTTGTGGGTTTCACACAATTGCATCAGTCTTAAGCCATTATCATTTGTTACTTCCTCTCCAAATGGTCCTATCACTTTGCTCTGGGTTTGCCTACCAGTTCGGCTATTAAAATCGCCAAGCATAATTATTTCTCTGGTATTACCAATTTTTGTGATAGTCTCATCAAGTTTATCAAAGAACATTTGTTTTGTAGCTACTCTTTCGTCATCTGATGGTGCGTAGACTGCTATTATGCTTATATTATGTCCAAGCATCTTCATGTTCACTCGAAGTATGTTTTCACTAATGCAATCGTAGTCTGTAATTTTATGCTTTAGATTTTTCTTTATTAACAAGGATACCCCTCTGGCTGCTCTTCTTTCTTTTGGGACTCCAGTGAATATATGGACAAAATTATCGACACTATTCGTACCTGTTCCTTTCTTTTTTGTCTCAGTGAGTGCAATAATATCGATTTTGCAATTCTGCACTTCGGTTGCAATAATGTCCAACTTTTGATTCAATCCCTGTACGTTCCATGTAGCTATATTCATAGTCCTTTGTCTTTGCTTTTTTCGTCTTCGAGAGTTTCCATCCATTGCTCCGAGGCTTTGTTTAGGCTTTTTGGTAACTGCTTTGTTTTGCAAGTATTAGAGAACCAGTCTAATGCCTCAACCCCCTACTCGGAGGGCCAGGATTTTTAATCAAGGTTTTACTCCTCTAGCCTTTGACGAGCCAACGCCATACTGTAAGGCAACAGCTGTAGTCTTTTATACTATCCCTAAAAGAAAGGGTTGCCACCTACGCTATGATCACCGTACCGAGGTCCATTCTCTCCGCCTTTCATATCGATGTGGTCTTCTCCCGTAACCCTGGGAAAGGGACCCTACACAGGTGCTAACTCTCCGGGTCAGAGAGTACCTGGAATCTACGGAGGGCAGGGGTCGATTCATTTCCCCTGATAGACATCTGACGAGGCCTACCCGTACCCAATAAACTACAGACCCATAACACAGAAAGGCTTAACAAGTTTCCAGGAATATGTAGAGTTGTTTGACTGGTCATTTGTTAATGACTGCTGCATTAAACTCAAAATTTGCATGTTCCTCAAAATTCTTCAACAGGGGCTAGAGAACTGTTTCCCAGAAAAGTTAAAACCTGTCAAATCCAACAGATCGCCTGTCAGTTGGTACACAGAAGAACTTAGACAGATGAGAGAAGTATTACATTTTCTTTATGATATATCCAAGGTATATAAAACACCAGATATACAGAACTGTATAAAACAGAGGCGCAAAGAGTACCGTCACGCACTAGCTGCTGCAAAGAAAAAGGGAAATGACAATTTTATTTCAAATGCTTCCAACCCACAAAAGGCAATGTGGAGCCTTGTAAATAACTCAACCAAACAGAAAAGCCTAGACACAGATCTGGGCCCTGATGATTTCAACACATTTTTCTGCAATGTTGCAGAATCTATAAGAAGCAGTATCCCTCAGGACATACTTGGAAATGAAGCAGGTATTCCAAATGATCCAGTGACTGATTCAGTGTTTTCTTTTGTGACATTAAGTTGCACCACTGTGAAATGCACAATTGATGAATGCAAAAATACTAAAACATATATCTTCAACAATAATTTTGCCTTTAACAACACTCATCAACCAGTGTATATCAGAATCACTCTATCCAGATAGCTTGAAACTATTAAGAGTCTACAAAAAAGGTTTAAAAAATGACCCTTCCAACTACAGGCCCATATCGATAATGCTTGTAATTGGCAAGGTATTTGAGAAGTTATTACTGTCTCAGCTGACTGCTTACTTCGAAACAAATAATCTATTAAATAAATTCCAGTTTGGTTTTAGACCCGCAAAGCACAGTTGATGCCATAAGCACTTTAATAAAAATTATAAACCAAAGTTTTGAAATTAAACAATACACTGGAGTCCTCTTCTGCGACCTTACTAAAGCATTTCATTGTGTCTCGCCCAGGTTACTCATACACAAGCTTCATAAATATGGATTTGACACAGCATCTAAAACTTTATTAAGCTCTTATCTTACTAAAAGACATCAATATGTCAACATAGCCAACAAAAAATCTTATGCCCTTGAAATGTCACTGGGAGTCCCTCAGGGCTCTGTGTTGGGACCATCATTGTTCATTTTATATATATAAATGACATTGATGGTCTAGCTGGCACAGAGTCCTGGATCTATCTGAACTTCGCAGATGATACTAATGGTGTTGATGTGTCTTCGAATTTAAACAACTTAGTGAGGAGCCTGGGTGAGATGCAGACAAGAACTAAAGATTGGTTTGGACAAAATCACCTCACTTTTAATGAAGATAAAACCAAAACAATGTACTTTTCATTGAGATCGATTGAAGTGTCCAATCCAGAGTTTGTCGCAGAGGAGAAACAATGTTAGAAATAATAACGGAAGCAGATCTTATAGTACATAATACTGGCGGCAAACCAACTTTTGAAAGACGCGGCCAAAAATCATACATAGATTTGACTCTGACAACAAGAAGCCTTGCAAATAAGCTACGAAATTGGCAAATACTGGATAACGAACCGTTGACACCGCATAAACATATAGTCTTTGAAATAATAGATGCTACTCCGAAAACCACCGAGATGAAGGGAAAAGTATTTATAAACAATGATAAATTTCAAAGAGAAATCAAAGAGGAAATAAAAAGAACAAGAGAAAACGAAATGACGGCAGAGATTCTAACTAGTATTATTAAAAAGTGCTATAATGCAGCAAAAGTTTGTAAACCCAAGAAAAACAGTGCTCCCTACTGGTGGAATAACGAGATAAGTCAACAAAGAGAGAAATGTATCAAAAGCCGAAGAACATATACACGGAACACAAGAACAGAGGCTGGCAATGAGACCCTAGGAAGGTTATGGGAATAATATAAAAAAGAAAAGAAAGAATTAGGAAGAATGATAATAACGGAGAAAAGCCTACACTGGGAAAAACTTTTAGACGATCTAAACGAAGATGTTTGGGGTGAAGGTTACCAAATTATTAAAAGAAAATTCAAAGACGTGGGCCCACCTTTTAAACTAACAGACCAAAAGATTAAAGAAGTCACTAACGTATTATTTCCAAGGCGCAAAGGAAATCTCATGACCCCAATATACACACAAGAAGTCCCGCCCTTTGAAATAGAAGAAATTAGGAAAGCATGTGATAAACTTAAACCAGGAAAAGCACTGGAATAGGCTGATGGAATTCCGCCCGAGGCAATCAAAGAAACAGTAGATATAGCACCCGAAATAATTCAAAAAGTTATGAATGAACTGCTGATGCAACAGACCTTCCCAGAAGCATGGAAAATTTCCAAACTCGTTCTTATACATAAGGCGGGAAAATCATATGATGCTCCAAATGGATATAGGCCTCTTTGTCTTACAGACACTCTTGCAAAACTGTACGAACATCTTATCAAGGAGAGACTTGAAAGAGAAATCATTGAAAGAGAAGGCATATCACCTAACCAATACGGTTTCCGCCAAGGGAAGTCTACTATAGAGCGGTAAAAACGGTAATAGACATAGCAAAAGAAACAAAAATTCTTGGAGAAGGCGAAAAATGGTGTGCATTTATAACACTAGATGTTAAAAATGCATTTAACTCAGCCTCTTGGCAAATTATATTGGAAAGGCTTGGCGAACTGAGAGTACCCCAATACCTGAAAAACGTTGTTAGAGACTATCTAAACGATAGAGGGATACTATGTGGTAAAGAAACACTAAATGTCTCTTCAGTTCTAAAACTTAGACTAGAAGAAGGAGTTACAGCCACGGGTTACGCAGATGATCTAGGTCTTACAATTACCGCAAGGAATAAAACCGACTTAACAGAAAAAGCAAACGACGCAATCAAAAAAATAGATAGATGGATGAAACATAATAAATTAGAATTGGCTCCAGAAAAAACTGAATCAGTCATACTCTGTGTGTAAAAAGAGACCGAAAAGATGTAAAGTTCAATTTAAATGGAACTGAAATTGTTCCTAAAAAGGCAATTAGATATTTAGGAATAATGATTGGAGAGAATATGTCATTTGGAGAGCATGTTAAAAGAATAATACAAAAAGCATCAGCAAAAACCACCAATATCAATATATTAATGACAAATAAGAAGGGACCATCAACTGCAAAAAGAAAGCTGCTCTATGGTGTAATACAATCCACCTTGCTATATGGTACACCCATTTGGGGAGAAGTGGTAAAAAGAGACAAATACAAAAACATTCTAATTAAAGTGCAAAGGAAAGCGATACTAAGAGTAGCAAATGCCTACCGCACAGTATCAAATGAAGCCCTACAGGTCATAGCAGGAACACCACCTATTGACCTTGTAATAGAAGAAAGATTATTTTTAGAAAGAAACGGCAACACAGAAGAACAGAAAAAGAGGGCTTAAAAGGTTACACTTGAAAAATGGCAGGAAAGGTGGGAAAAAGATACCGGAAAAGCTGTTTGGACAAAGAGACTAATACCAAATATAAAACGATGGATGGAATGTAAACATAGATATGTCAATTATCAAATAACGCAGATTTTAACAAATCATGGGTGTTTTAAAGTATACACAAAACGCATAGGAAAAACAATAAGCGATAGATGTATGTACTGTATGGGCATAGACGACGCAAATCATACACTGATTCATTGCCCAAAGTTTAGAGAAAAACGAAACATTATGCTAGAAGCCTTACATATAGAACAAGGAAACGTACTACCAGAACAAATCATAAATGAGATGCTAAAAAACAAAGACAATTGGAAGGTAGGTAACCAATTTATCAAAGAAATAATGGATAATAAAAGTAAAGATGAACACTCAGAGCAAACAATAATACTAGAGTAAAATTGAAATTGTTTGATACCAAACGGCTTGATAGTATTAAAGTATTGCTAGAAGTCTCCAAAAGAAGTTTTAGTGAGTAATGAGAATAAAGGAGCATGACAAAATAAAGTACCAAAGAGAAATTAGATGATATGCACGAACTCCTAATCGCCAGAGCGGAAGGGAGATGTAGTGACTACACAGAAAGACTGCTGTGCCACCTGATGTAATGTTTAGAAAACGGTTCCGGGGGCACATGCATTTCAAAGGGACCACTTGTTTTCAGTGCTTGCACTGACTACGCCCTTAACAAACAAAAAAAAGAGTTTGTCGGGTGCTTGGGTGTCAACCTTGATCCCAAACTGTCCTGGGAGGGACACACTGAGCAACTTGCAAAACAGTTGTGTTCTAGTGCATATCTGCTTTTTAATCTGTCTAGGAAGCTCTCAAAAAGAGTGCTTCTTAATGTTTTCCATGCTCATGCACAGAGGAAAATTGCTTATGCAATTTTGGCCTGGGGACATCCAGCATCTAGTGACAGAATTTTCCAGCTGCAACGTAGGTGTGTGAGGATAGTGGACGGGACAGGGTACAGGGAGGACTGCAGAGAAAGTTTTAAAATATTAGGCATTTCCATCTTTGTTTATTTTATATTCATTAAAATATGTTTTTTACAATATAACTGAATACACAACACATAATGATATACATGGTCGAAATACACGAAATGCCAATAACATACAATTGGATTATCATAGGCTGGGAAAAGCCAGAACTGGTATTTCGTATTATGGTCCAAAAGTCTTCAATAAGTTACCCTCACAACTAAGGGATCTTTCTCCCAAAGCTGCTCACAGAATCATAAAAAAATACTTAATACTAAAGGCTTTCTATTCAGTTGACGAAATAATAATAAGTTATTCAGAGTAGTGCAACAGAGTCTAATTAATAATTCTTATTTTTTATAATTTATTTTTTGTATAATGTATTTTACATCTGTAGAATTTTGCAATAATTAGTGTAATTACCTTTTAAAACTAGGGTTCTGTATGAATGACATGTGCAAAAGATCTTTGTATTTTATTAGCATGAATAAACTACTCTACTCTACTCTACTTGTGACTTTTTTACTATTTCTTGAATTTCAGGAAGTTTTTTATGGTTTCTTTACAGCAAGGGCATAGATAGAGTGTCGCCCTAGAGGGGCTAGGAATGACTCTAACCTCCCCAGCCATTGCACCAGTACATTCACTGCATATGGTCTTCTTGCAAAAATCGCATGGAAAACCAAACAGCTTTCCTTTTTCCTCCCTTAAAATGCATGTCTTTGTGCAGTTATAGCAATCCTGTGACATCTTTTTTTTCACATTAACATATAAAGAAGCCTGTTTTAATAAATAAAATTTAAATGTGTATTGAACATAAATAAAAATGTAAGCAAAAAAAAAGCCAGATAAGATTCGGTATAAATTTATCACTTTTTTTTGTGTTTATTTCAATTATTTTTAATAATATGGCGAGGGGTGAACAGCTAACCCAAAATGTGTACTCGATTGTGAAAATCCACAATCTTAGCAAAAGATTGTGAGGGATTGTGGAAAGATTGTGAGGGATTGTGGCAAGATTGTGAAAGATTGTGAGGGATTGTGGAGGACTGTGCAGGTGTGTAGCGTATCTGCGTACATAAAGGGGGGGCCGTCCCATCAAAAATATTGGCGACCAAAAAAAACAAAAAAAAAAGGTTATCATGTCTATCGTTTCCTTGGCCGCCCTCTTAATTTACCGTTACCGGCCCTGCTACTAAAACCCCAAAACGTGTATGCCGATTGTCAAAATCCACAACCTTTTGCTAAGATTGTGAGGGATTGTGTAAAGATTGTGAGGGATTGTGGTAAGATTGTGAGGGATTGTGAAGGATTGTGAGAGATTCTGACAGATTGTGGGTGATTGGGAGGGATTGTGTAAAGATTGTGAACAGATTGTGAGAAATGTGTACACCGATTGTGAGAGCTGTTCACCCCTCGTAATATGGTAACTAAGTTTTCACAATTTTTCTATTTATTTTTGGCCCGATCGCGCACAGTTTTAGCACAAATTGTGCAGAATTTTTTTGTCTATTTTTTTATGTAACTTTTGTCTATTATTTTGTACACTAAACTGTCACAAATTCGCTTTATTTCGAGAGAGTCGGTAAAATACGTATGTACCGCTCGCGCGATCGCAATATCTTTGTAGTCATCCATGCATTAGCAGAGGATTTGTATTCAACAGGAATGTCTGCGTTTTTAAATGCCTGTGGATTCTTTGCCTTTCGTATCACTAGCATCTTTAGTTTATGTGACCCATCTGCATTGCAACAAGCTAAAAATGTTACCTGTTGTTTGCTTATTTTTCGACCTGGTGCGGTCTTCTCTTGGGACTGAACCAGCGTTTTTTCCGGCAAAATTTTTCAGTAGAGAGCCGATTCGTCTGTGTTGTATATTTGAGTAGCCACAAGATTTAATTGCCTTACCTTCTCTTTAAATATAGTCAAGAAAGGAATGATAACACTTTGATCATTGGATAGTTTTTCGCTGCACACTTTTAAAGCACGAAGACTATGTCTTTTTTGAAAGTTACAAATCCACCCTCTGCTAGCTCTAAAATTATCATTTCCATATGTTTAGGTATAAAACTGTCTTGGTTTGTCTACAAAACCATGCATACAAACGAGTTTCCATTTCAGGATATTCAGCTTTTCATAAAGTTTTTCTGTGCCCTGGGCCAGAATCACATTGACCAAAAAATCTAAAAAAAATACACAATTGTACAAAGAGAACCACTAAAATGGATTTAAAATTAATCCTACCTGTCGATTTTAGGCTTTTTCTTTTTTATGTCACAGTGTGCAAGCTGTGCTTGACAATTACACTTGCTTAACTCGGCTTGGTTAAGCAGCGGGACTAAAGTAAAAGTTTACTGCCAGGGAGCAGCCTCACTCCCTGCAATGACCAAGAAGGCTTATGGTACAGTAAACTAAGTAGGTATAGTGAGAACAACTATCCAATGTTGAATCTGCTTTATTGAAATAAATCCTCTCTTTTTATATTCAAAAATTGTTATGGTTCGTGATAAATTATAAAATATAAAATTCCATATAATCTGTTGTTTTATAAACTAAATAATTTATATAATTTCAATAGGTAAACTTGAGAAGGTTAGTTTATGTTATTAAAACCTAATTTCTCAAGATCACCTATGTTTAAATAATAAATTTAATTAAAATTGAAGATTTATGAAAATTGGTAAAAAAAGAAAATCTGTTTCATTTTGTAATTAAACATTTTCCCCTCTCTCCAGAAAGGGTATGGACTGTATGGATCTCATGTTGAATAATGCTGTTGATGTGGTAGGAAGGTATCGAAATAGGTACTTCTGCTTCATTATAACGTGGGTCAGTTTCTTAAAACTGCTGACAGTGAATCTAGGCATCGCATCGATTGTGTTTTGGTTTTTGCGGTCATCGTACGTCGTCGAACTTTTCGCTGTGGCAACAAATTGTTTCTTTTGCAAAATATTATGATCTATTTTTGTTATTGTTGTTATCCCCTTACTATTGTAGGTGCCATGAAGAAATTGTTAATTTGGAGACAAGAATGTAAAAATGTTTTGTTACATATTTACAATGGCAAAATGTTTATGACTTATTTGCCATTGTCCTTCCGCCTCTTCAGTAAATTTTGAGTTGGAATATTTCTTCTTTTGGGATTTCTTTCGAATAAGGATTGTTGCTTCTTCTTTAAAAGTTTTCTTCTCTTTAATATGTCTTCTTGACTTTTGGTTATGTTTGGACTTGCTTTTTATTCTGAAATGAACCAATTTTCTTTTTGGCTTTAAATTGAGGACTTTTTTTACTTTGCTATTTAATTTGACATGCTGAATTTTCGTGTCTCTTACAAAGGTTTCGTCTTGTATAACCAAGATGACTGGAGTTATCTGAGCATATTTTTTGTTCTGATATACATGATCTGGGTAACATTCTCAGTTCTGTTCTTTTTCAGTTTGTTCTGTTTGAATAAAGTTGCTTATTTTATGGTTTGTCTTTGTTTCTTTGCTTACTTCTTTCTTCTTAAGTGTATACATTTCTTTTTTTTTAAATTGAAAAAAGTCTTCTAGTGTGGGGATTTTGTTTTCAAACGCTTGAAACCATCTATGGTATGACTTTTCTACTTCAGACGTCAATTTCTTTGACAATAATTTCATCAATGGTAGGTCCCAAGTTTCTGTATTTTGCCCCGAGGTATGAATGTCTCTAAGGCACTGACAGCTCATCTCATAAAGCTGTTGTAATTCTTTAACTGTTTCTTCATCCATACTTGGGATGTCTCGGATATCATCTAAATGATCCATAATGACGTTTGGAATGTTAAAAATTTCATTGTACTTAAAATCAGTTGATGGGCTCTTGTCCAACTCTTCAATTCTTTCAATTAAGTACTGAAGAACTTCTTTCAATGTGGGCAATCTGCCTAGTTCGTAGTTTACCCATTCATGGTGTAAAATGTGCGTCCCGACATCCCATTTCTGGTAAATTATGTTTATGATTATTGGCTCCCAATTGACATTAATCACTTTTGAAAATTCAAGTACATCTTCGGCATGCAGTAGGAGCTTTTTTAGTTCTTGTGCTGACGCATACTCCATTATATGTATGTCTAGAAGGCAATCTAGAAGGTGTGAGCCCATTTTGTATTTTCTTAGCTGTCTTTCTAGCAATATTCTTTCTAGATTTTTTCCTATCATTGTGGTCGGTTGGCACTTCTACTGGTTTCTTCTTAATGATTTTTTTGTTTATGTTGGTGTTGGCCTGTTAATTATGAAGGTTGTGTAGGGGCTTCGGACAGGACAAGTATATGGATAGTTGAGTAGAGTAGAGTAGAGTAGAGTATATATTTATTTGCATAAACTTTTACAAACATAATTGAGCAAATATCGTCACAAAAAAAAAATGTTAAAAAGTACCCAATAGTAATAGTATTACAATATTTAAAATAGTAAAAAAAAAGATATTTGGCTATAAAATGACCTTAAAAAACATATAAATGTATATGACATTAGCTAAAACCCACATATTTTTAAAACCCTATAGATAAAATTAAGTTACATTAAAATTAAAAAACACATAAAAAATAATTAAAATCACACAATTAAAACATGCTGACTAGAGTGTTATGTTGCAGGATGAGAGAACTCCAGATATTCAGAGACAGTGTACGGTTCTATGGAGACAATATACTGAAAAGCTCTTTTTTTAAAAACCTTCAATATTTTTTCTTGCTGGATAGAAATTGGTAGTTTGTTATAAAATTTTACACACGCATATAGAGGACTACATTCAGTTATAGATAATCTATGGACTGGAATATTCAAACAGTTCACACTCCTTGTGCTGTATTCGTGAGTTGGTAAAAGATGTTGAAATAAAGAAAAGTTTTTAAAGAGAAACATAATGCACTCATAAATATATACACCTTGAAAAGTTAGGATGTTTAAAAATTTAAATTTTCCCCTGCAGGAGTCGCGTGTTCGCATTCCCAAAAGCAATCGCACCACTTTTTTTTGTAAAATCAAAATCTCAGAAGCGCCCATGGCTCCTCCCCAAAATATTACACCATACCGTAAGATTGAATAGTAATTTGCATAATAAACTGAGAGTAGGACTTTGCGATCCAAATAATGATGAAGAACTCTTAAAGAATAGCAAGCGGAATTTAGTTTTTTGCAGACAGTTTCAATTTGTAGCTCCCAACTCAAATGTTGATCAATGTGAAGTCCTAGTAGATAGTTCGACAGGTTCATTAAGTAGTTCTACTGATTCTGGATATTGATCATTTGATTGAGCTGTTCTAAAACATATGAAAACTGACTTATTGCAATTTAACAAGAGTTTGTTGCCTCCAAACCACCTCTCTGTCCTCTCAAGACCCTGATTTACCTTTAGAAAAAGTTCTTCAAGTGTTTTTGCCCATGTGAGTTCATTTGTGTCATCTGCATAGTTGATTACACTTGTTGATTCATCAACTACAGCTTGAGGTAGGTCATTAATGTATACTAGAAACAGAAAAGGTCCTAATATGCTGCCTTGTGGAATTCCCAAGTTTATGTTTATGGCTTCTGAAAATGTCTTGCATCCCTCCATTTCCAGGCAAACCTTTTGAGACCGCTCAGACAAATATGACTCTATCCAGCAGAAGGCTGGACCTTGTATTCCATAAAGTTCCATTTTTCTCAAAAGTATGTTATGATCAAGGCTATCAAAGGCCTTTGAGAGATCTAAGAAAGCTCCCAAGGTTTTTGATTTATTTTCAAAGTTTTCCAATATTTTCGCTATAAAGTCATATGTTGCAGTCTCAACCGATCTGCCCTTAAAAAACCCATGCTGGGTGTTACTGAGTAGGTTTCGTGAGGTGAAAAATTTTTGAAGCCTAGTGAGCATGACATTTTCAAAGATCTTTGAAAAAGATGGAAGGAGGCTTATTGGCCGATAGTTTTCTATTTTTGAAGGGTCACCTTTTTTGTGGAGTGGCTTAACAATAGCTAATTTTAGATTTTTTGGAAAAATTCCATATTTTAAAGAGTTGTTGACTATGATGGAAAGAGGAAAGCTAATCTCTGATGCAACAAATTTAATAAGGTTGGTTGAGACCTCATCATACCCAGAACTGTGTTTGTTTTTTAAATTTTTGATAATATCAAGAATTTCTGTATTAGAGACTGGAGACAAATACATGCACTCTGAACTGGGGTTTAGGTCAATGTGAAAGTGGTCCACGGGTTTAATTTTTTTAATAGCATTTGAAGCTGCCATTGCCATAAATTCATTGATTCCTTCACAAAGAGTTTGGGGATCGCCTTGGAGGCCTACTGTATTAGATTTTGAGCTACCACCTCTGATCTCTTTTACAATTTCCCAGGAAGATTTTGTTTTGTTGTCAGAAGCTTCCAACTTCCTCTGATAATAAGATTTTTTTGACTCTGTTAGGAGAAAGTTGTACCTGGGTTTTTCAGCCTGGTATTCATCCCTATATTGGTTATTATTTACACTCATTGTATACAAAATGTCAAGTCTTTGTTTACAAGCTGTCAACTCAGGTGTGTTTGACCATTTTTTTTTGTTATTTTTTCGTGGGATGAACTCTTTCATCGGAAAACATTGTTCAAAAATAGTTTTAAAGATTCTAGAGAATGATTCCCACTGCATATTTATGTCAGACACACTACACCCAGCTATCTCACCCCAGTTTGCCTCTCCCAGCAAAAATTTAAAGAGTTCTTTGCTTTCCTGATTAAAGATTCTTTTAATTTTAGGTATGGTTTGCTTGGGTCCAGCTTCAAAGTTGTACGGGCAGGTGGATGGCTTTTTAACGCTTGTAGAATGGACGGACTTTCTCGTGGAAGGTCGCTCTGGTTGAAGCTCTCTTGAGTAGTGGCTTCGGATAGGACAAGTGTACGAATAGTCGTACTGGCTGTGGATGGCTTTTTGACGCTTGTACAATGGATGGACTTTCTCGTGGAAGGTCGCTCTGGTTGAAGCTCTCTTGAGTAGTGGCTTCGGATAGGACAAGTGTACGGATAGTCGTACGGGCAGGTGGACGGTTTTTCGACGCTTGTAGAATGGATGGACTTTCTTGTGGAAGGTCGCTCTGGTTGAGGCTCTCTTACGTAGTGGCTTCGGACAGGACAAGTGTACGGGCAGTCGTACGGGCAGGTGGACGGACTTTCTCGTAGGTGGAAGGTTGCTCTAGTGGACGGTTGGGCTGTAGCGGTGTTCTTCCTTCGGGCGTCGGCGGTGGTTTCTTTCTTCTAAGGACCAATATGCTTGATCCAGCTCGAAGGACCAATGTGCTTGATCTGGCTCAAAGGACCAATGTGCAAGCTGTGCTTGACAATTACACTTGCTTAACTCGGCTTGGTTAAGCAGCAGGACTAAAGTAAAAGTTTACTGCCAGGGAGCAGCCTCACTCCCTGCAATGACCAAGAAGGCTTATGGTACAGTAAACTAAGTAGGTATAGTGAGAACAACTATCAAATGTTGAATCTGCTTTATTGAAATAAATCCTCTCTTTTTATATTCAAAAATTGTTATGGTTCGTGATAAATTATAAAATTCCATATAATCTGTTGTTTTATAAACTAAATAATTTATATAATTTAAATAGGTAAACTTGAGAAGGTTGGTTTATGTTATTAAAACCTAATTTCTCAAGGTCACCTATGTTTAAATAATAAATTTAATTAAAAATGAAGATTTATGAAAATTGGTAAAAAAAGAAAATCTGTTTAATTTTGTAATTAAACACACAGATTGTAGATCTTCCAACCCCATACTCAGCGGCCAACACTTTTCCACTTTCTCCCTTGTTAAGTCTTTCAATAATTTCACTTTTTTGTTTTATGGACAATGTCTTGTGTTTTCTTTTAGGAGGCATTTTTGAATTGAATTGAATTGAATTTTTATTTAGGCAAATATTAAAATAAAAACCCACTTATAGCACCTAAAATGGCATTACAAACATCCCATGTAACAAGCAAAGCATGTAAATATCACTACTCAAAAGCTTACAAAGGCAGTGAAAATGCTGCACACCTGTTTAATGTGAATCCCAGATATAAACAAAAGGGTAATTGGGGGAATCCCTGAACATCTAGTCAAAATTTCTATAGGAAATAGGCCTAAAAGTACAGGTTCAGATTATCGAGTACTATGAAATTCAGATTACGGAGTACCCAATGTATTGAAAATGCTTGTTCAGACTACTGAAGAATTCGGATTATTGACTGTTCGGATTATCGAGTCTGCACTGTACTTTAATACTTTTTTATTTTTATCTGTATAAACCCAGCATTAGATTATATTTGGGACAGTGCTTAACCTTCAGGTACCTATTAGATATTTAATAAACCACTTACCGAGCTCCTTCTTAAAATAATAAGACCTCTATGCAGGTTCATAGTCCAAAACTAGATTATTTTTCACCAAAAACCCGGAAAAACAAAAACAATACCAGTTTCATAACATGACAGGAAAATGTGACAGAAAATATAACCCCACTTTGTAAAACAGAAATATTGCTGAAGTTAGTTATTACCCTTTTTAAATGTAGTTAAGCCCAACGATTATAAACACACAGGATTGCTTATTTCCATTTAACTAATGTTAGCGTCGCTCAGCGAGACGAACAGTGTCTGCTTACGTCACCAGCGGACCAGTTGCTTTGTTTGAATTTAGAGTTCGTGTGATTTTATGGTGTTTTTGACGTTTTTACTTCCGTTTTTTTGCGTTTTTTCATTTATTTGACGGTGTGGTTGACTATTTAGGAGGTAAATCTGAGGGCACAGCCGTGCCTCGCCAATTTCACGCGCCGTACCATCTTTTCTTGAAACATTACTTGACCTTGTAGGGGTCAGCTAACAGCTTAATTTTAAAAATCTACAATGGCAACTTAATTAATAATTTTACTCAGTTAGAGGTTGAACCGTAAAGAAAATTCATTTATTTTTAACACTCACTATTGTACGATATTAAATTAAAGTAACTCACGTTATTGTATTCAACCCATCACTTAGACTTTGTATAACCACTGACTAACACTTGACAACACCTTACTTGTGGAGACTCTGAGCTTAAATTAAATAATAAACGAATAGATCCTAGCCTTTTTATCAACTCTGTTCGATGATGAAATATCCGCCAAATCAAGGTTCTAAAGCCTCGAGACAAAATCGGCCTAATGTTAATTAGGACAGCCAAACAAGGCAATGTGAATGCGGACAGACCTCGAGGTTAATCCCACTAGGCCAAACTTTGATATTTGTATGACCTTAAATGGTGAATAACATCACGAGATGTTGTTCCCCACTTTACGACTTGTTATAAAAGCGCGATCGGGATAGCAAAAGTCAATCAGTTCAAATCAGTCAAAAACTTAATATCATTCGTAATAAGTTATGATTTTTGAATCCAAACCTAAAAGTGAAAATAAGTAAATAAATAATAAAAGTGACTAAATGTGCCAAAGGTAACTGTAATGCCACAAAACAAAAAAAAACTAAGTAGTGTTAAATATTAGTGGTGGCATTCTGGCTGTAATTATGGTGAGAGATTTATTTGGAACTTTAATCTATCGGTTTTTGCTTAAAATTCGTGGACTATGAAAATTGACTTTGAATCATTTTGTTTTACCATACAAACTTTTGCTTACAAGAGCGTTTTGCTAATATGTTAACTGATAGACTATGGTTAAAAAGAGTTTATTGAAAAATATGATTTTAATGTTATAAATTTAACTTTTGTGTGACTTGAATAAAAATAACGACATGCAATACTTTGGAATATGTACTATATTTTATTTATCAATATATAATAACTTGTTTTAAAGAAAGTGTTTAATTTATATCAATAACACGGTTGCAAACAAAGCAATATACGCTAAAACGCTTACGCTAAAAAGATGGTAAAGATTTTGTAACTGCACCCGGGGTAACTAGAACAATATTCGCTCTGTTTTCACGAAACCCTGGGGCAGCTTCACAATTGGCGCAGTCGGTAGGATGATTTTCTGAGAGAAAGAGAGAGTGAAGTCCTAGAATAAGAAGAAAAAAAACAACAAACTCAGAAAAGTTTTAGGTCCCCTTTGGACAGTAAATAGCTTTTAATATGGCAACCGAAAACCCTTCAGCGTCACCCATAGTATTGCAAGTCCCGCCGCAGGTTCAAGTAGGCATCGAGTCGATCCCGACCTACGACGGACAAACCAGCGTTGATGAATTTTTAGCGCTTATCGAAGAAACCGCTTCACTAGGGAACTGGGACCCAATTCTTGAAATAAATCCGTATACGGATTCGGCGAAACGTATACGGATAATCACCATTCGAATTCTTGAAAGCTCGTATACGAGTTTTTCGTTCGGAAATAGAGTCGAGTGGTAAAGTCCACTCGAATCTCAATTTCCGTATACGAATCTGAGTGATCTAACCTAACATTTTTGTTTACTTTAATATATTTTTTGGTGTTAGCGTAATTTTTCTTTATTTAAAAAAAACTGGGAGGTCTTGTGAAAAAAGACGCGATTTAGCAATAAAAGGGCTTGAGGACGCAAAGAGGTGGAAGGGAGATAGCCTCTTGTGACACTCAGTTTTTTTTAATTTCTTTTTTTCTTGGAAATGCCTTACGACTGGGGGGGGGGGGAGTGAAAAATCCTGAATTTTTGCGTTAATAATTTATGAATGAACGCTCTAAAAAAGAAAAATAATTAAAAAACTTTGTAACACATTTTCAAGGAAAAATATATAAAAGAGCGTTTTCGGGAGGGAGATAAAAAGTTTCAATAAAAATTTGAGTATTGTGCAATTTTTTTGTCTTATTTGTGTCTCTTTTAACACACTTTATCAACTATTTTGTGGGGCATTGATACCTCTTGATTCCCCCCTGGGTACAAGACCTTATCTTATTTTGCTTAATTATTGGATAATATAAGGGCCCAACTGCTTCAAGTAGGAAAATCCCCTGCATGTAAATAATAAACCTAATCTCATACTTTTACCAGATTCACTATTTTTTCTGACTTTTTCTATGTTGGCCAAAAATAAATATAAAAACATTATTTTTCTTTATTTACATTTCAAAGTACATAATAAGTGCTTACTGTCAAGTGCATTAAAAAACGCTAGGCAATATGACTACAGTGTGAGAACAAGCCAGTTGGAATAAACTTGCTAGTCAGTTAAATTTAAGTTTTTTGATAAAATCCAAACACATGTTAACTGAAATTTTGAACTGGCAATATTTTTACAGAATATTTTTTGGACAGACCCCCAGAAAGGGGTCCACTAGCATACAACTTATTTTTTAAGATGGAATGACCCCACTTAAGGCACCTTGTTAGAAAGGGTATCAAATAATTTTTTTAAATTAACAAAAAGAAAATTATTATGTAATTTTTAGAGAATATAAGTGTCATTTAAAGTAAAACCTATAATTTTATTAAAATATAGGTGGTGGACCCCTGACAAGAGGTCCAGTAATACCAATTTTTTTTTGCAACTGGTAGACTCAACTTGTAGCAGTTTGTTAAAAAACTAATAAAAAATATATTTTTTTTTTTAATTTGACAGGATTCCAAAAAAAAGTGAACTACAATTTTTCTTTTTGAATAGGCTTTCCAACAAGGTGCCACAAGTTTTATCTTGCTGGACCCCTTTCTGGGGTTCTGTCCAAAAAAATTCATCAAAAATATTGCTCATTAAAAATCTCAGTAGGCATGATTTTGGTTTATTCAAAAATTTTTTAATTTAACCTGCTGGAAAATGTATTCCAACTTGCTCGTTCTCACTGTATAAGCTTTTATGTAAGAAGTTTTATAATCTTTTTTACAATAAAACTACAATAAA
This sequence comes from Aspidapion aeneum, assembly GCA_963576565.1. Classification (NCBI taxonomy): domain Eukaryota; kingdom Metazoa; phylum Arthropoda; class Insecta; order Coleoptera; family Brentidae; genus Aspidapion; species Aspidapion aeneum. The sequence continues at coordinate 65,280,042 of OY755040.1, read as the reverse complement.
CTTTATTTTACTTATAATTTATTTAAAAAAGTTCTTTAAAAGTTAATAGATCACCAAATGCATCTGAGTATTTCTAGTAGGATCATCATTGCAACAGGACTGCTGGGCAAAAACTGCTTCACACCTCAAAAATGATCTTCATGTCTTCTCTGAGAAACCTGTAACAAAAAGTTTTTTCATTGAGTGTACCACAGCAGACCTCACTGGATCCGTATTACTGGCAAGATTTTTATATATGTCCTTGTTTATAACTTTTGAAAAACAAAGACATCTATAAAAATAATGTACATATTCAAATCAAATCATACTGATCATATGAGGGCTGCTTTAGTCTACAACAGTTTTAAATTTTTTTGCAGTTAATTGACATGTAAAGATATTCAAATTTAAACAAAAAAATGGGTTTTTTGAACAAAGGTTACTGATTTTGTCAACTTTTACTTGAAATGTTTATTATGCTTATCAGCCTAAAAGGCAAAACTGTTCTACTCAAAAAGAAACTGAGAAAAAACACTGGGAGCAAAAAATTAAATTGTTTCTATACTACAGACAAAATGCAAACTCCAAATGTTTCAGTAAAAACCCCTATGTTACTTAACACTTGTACAATTTTAGTCAAAGCATGAAGTATGCAAGTTCGTCAAACAGTGGCCACTCATTACAAACAAAGCCTCAAGTTCAAGACCCCTTTAGAATACTTATGAAGTTTATTTGTTTTCTTTTAAGCAGTCTCAAAATTCAACTGCGAATTTTACCCCCAAATTTCCACACTTCAAAGAGGTTAGATGCCCCTAGGCCCCAAATTTCCATTATTATAATTTGGTACTTACCGGTACCAATGATTACACAATCATTGCTGTTACCAAAAGCTTCTTGTTCTAAAAAAAAACATATGGTGAAAATAAATCACTCTTTAAAAAAAAATTACAAAAACAAAAGATGTAATGTCAATCTACTGTCAACCTTACTTCATCGCGGCAAGTTTAGGCGCACATACCGGCGTTAGTTTGGTCAAAATTATACGAAAGCAGCGTTGCCAAGTAGTGTAGTTGAAAAAAAAGTCGTACACGGAATTGGCGTTCGAGTGGCATTCAAGAATAGCTATTTTTCCAAGCACTCGAAACAACCATTCGAATTTTACTCGTATACGACAAAAAATCCGAGTGGTTCAAGAATTGGGTCCCTGGACTGAACAGCAAAGAGTGAGTGTGACGCGCCTAAAGTTACGCTTTAAGGCCAAACAGTTTCTTGACAGCGAACCGTCACTAAAGGCGGCAGGTATATCATGGGAGAATTTAAAGCAGGCTCTACGCGAACAGTTTATTCGACAGCATGTACGGGGGTCTGCAATGCTAAATTTTATTGAATGTCGCCAACGCTCCGGAGAAACATGCAGGCAATTTCTCACACGTCTAAAATTATTAGCTAACCTCACGTTAACCAGTGCCCAAGCTAGCCAGCCGCATATCAAAGACAAGCTATATGAAGACATTGCCACGCAATTTTCGTTGGGTTTGCTGATGCCCATTAAGCAAAGAGTGCTGTCCAGTAACCCGACCACGCTCAATAAAGCACTGGAGATTGCAGAGCGAGAAGAAAGCATTGAACATTTGTTACGACCACCGACTAGAGCCATACGCACAATGGCAGGTACGAGCAGCCGCACTTTTCAAGCAACTAGGAGAACTGACTATGCAGCAAGATTGGGAGAAAATAACAGAAGGGATGTTATTTGTTTTAATTGTCAGCAAAAAGGTCATTTAATGCGAAATTGCAATCGCTCAATAGTCTGTTTCAGATGCAGGGAAACAGGTCACATGGCTCGATTCTGCAAGAAAGCACCAGCAGGAAACCGAGCGAACCAGTCGGAAAACTGTAGTGCAGTTGACCAGAAACCCAGGGGCTCTGCTGAGGAGGAAAAAAGATGGGAGTAAAGATCGAAAGGGTAGGGATATTTGCGTGCACGTCCGAAGGAACCCCGTTTAATATGGTTAAAGTACAAGTAAATAGACTTGTATATTCAGCTTTAGTACATAGTGCATTATCCCTGATAAAAACCCATAGAGCAAAGGGGTTCAACCAAAGAATTAATTAATACCCACATTAGAAGAAATATTGTATTCAGTTTTGATTTATAGATTTAGAAGTGCCTCAACAATTTTTATTGAAAAAAGTTGATAGTATTGGAGCTTACTTAGGTTAGATTTTTTGCAAAAATATGGAAAAAATGGGGAAATTATTTAATGTACGCTCTTAAAGAGAGAAATACCATTAATTAAAGAGAAAAGAAGTTTCGATAGTTTGTGCAATAAGATATGCAAGCAAACTTCCGTTCAGATTAAAAATTTTACAAGAAAAATAGTGTTTAAAAAGAGTTGACGAAACGACAGAGGAAGGGAAGCCTGCAGCTTCCGACAGCAGAAACTCTTCAGTGAGAAAGAAAAAACAAAATTGTTCGGAATCGAGAGACACGGTTTTAGAGAAACCCCAGAGAAGTAAAGGTCCGGCCTTTCCATAGGAAGTATTAGCAGACAGCAAAAAACAAAAGAAAGAGGTTTGCATGTGTACTTAAAGGAAGACTTAATTATACCGCCACATATTGATGCACTTTGTTCAGTTACCATTCGCCAAATATCCAAAGTTGATACCCAGCAAATGGTTCTGGAACCAGTAATGGATAATCCTACGGGATTGCTTGTGGCAAGAGTCTTGTGCACAACGTCTTTAGCCAGGGTTTTTAATGCAGAGCAAAGAGAAGAAATCCGCCAAAGAGAACAAGAAGTTTGACAAGTGTGTTCTGAAAATATTGCCGAGATTTTTAAATAGTTAAACCTCAAATTGATTAAAAATCGTCAATAGAGTTAGTTGCATAAAATGTAACGTATACATACTACAGTGATCTTGCAAATGGTTTTGGTGGTATTTCCCTGATAATAATATTTAGACAGGAAGGAAGAACATTTAAAGGACATTTTTGTTTAAGTTATTATATATTTTAAAGTTAAAAAAAAGAGGGAAGCAGAGAAAGAAGCATACCAATGAGAAAAAGTAGTAGAGACATAAGAGAAGAAGTTTACGCACATATAGAATTTAGATGTGATCTAAACTGCAGAATTGGATGGTGAGTTTAGTTATTGACAAAGTTGAGTTCTGATAACTTTGATCAATATAGAGGAATTATAGAGTTAGACCGATTATTTTATTAGATACTGTGGAGATGCAGTACCAGAGGTGATGTGAAAAGTTGGTTGAGCGGATAATAAAGAAGTTGTTGCTAAAAGAGAGCAGTTTTAATGACCCGGGATCATTTGAGTTTTGAGGTAGCTGACAGAGGGTCAGTTAAGGTGAGTTGGTAGATGGTCAGCTACTGTGACAGAGATAGTCACGGAGAAGTTGTGGAAGACATCCAATGAATCAGTAGAACTTAAGCAGTTTTGAAATGGCAAATGTGCAACGACACAACATTTTGATGTACAAATCAAAATGCAGTTTTCAAAAAAGAGTTCTCTGCGCGTGTAGGGAGTTAGCAATATGATGTTGCATTGGCGCGATGCAAGATTTCTGCAAAGTTAGAAAAGTGCGAGTAGTCAACAAAATGCCTTGGTAACAATAAAGCTAAAATAAAATGTGCGTAAAAGAACTAAAGAGAGTTCCTTCTTGTCTCGACCCATTGTGCCGTCACTTTTCTTTTACTAGACGTTAGTAAAAAAATAAACCAATCGGACATCGGACTGGTCCACAATATATTAGACGACAGACGACTTGAAATTTGAACCAGGAAAATACATTAATTGGGTCATAGCGTCTCGACGAAAAGAGAAGTCCTACGTTATAGTGAAGATGGTTAGACCGAGAACAGCAAACAGGGTTAGATGCAGTGTAGATGCCTAGACCGGGCAGAGTGTCTTACTTGCGGTCGGATTTTGTTTATATTACTTGGTCTTGAAAATTGAAACACGTATCAAGTAAAATATTTTGTAGTGCGTCAACTTTATAGGTTGAGATGATATATTTTTTGTTTGCGGTGAATGCTCAAACTAGTGTGCAAGAAGATATTCAGGGTGCGTTTGTTATTACTGTCATGAGAAGTATTTTTTTCGATTTGGGTTATTAAGTGTTTAAATAGTGACAGCTATGAAACTAAGCCCTAGAGGAGCAAATGTTTTATAAATTATGTTATTGGGTTGTATTTGCTAAACTTTAGAGGAAGTTGATTTATATTGCTTTCATGTAAACTATTTTAGGCCGCTAAAGATTAAAAATGTTCTAATTTAAATTTAACATTAGTTTAGGAAATATTATAGCAGTAAATCCTTTTAGTTCTGTATGTGTCAAACTAACCTTTAGTTTTAAGTTTAAAATGATAAATTTGAAAGAGTGCGGAGGCTAAGTAACTCAAAATTAATAAGAAAGGTTACGTAGAGTGCAATAAAAGAAAATAATAATTCAAAAGTAAAGTGGAAATTAAAAAAAATAAAAATAAGTGAATATAAAAGAAAAGTTTAACCTAATTACAAACGTGTTGGAATATGGTTAGAACGGGACGGTGTCAGATGTAGCTGCAGTTCGATATCTACATGAAAGATGAACCTGCAGATTCTATCCAACCACCTCTTTCCTGTAGAAAGCTACGAAAACTAAGAAGCAAATGAGGGTTAGACATAGGTATTATAAATGCAGATTAAGGATGTAAGTAGAATTTAAAATTTAAAGAATGAAACTTTAGGTAATTTTTTTTGGTAAATAGCTTGCACTCTAAGATTATACTAAAACCGATTAATGATTGTACGAAATTTTAATTTCAGCGTGGCATGTACCTTACCTTTAAGTACAAAAGCACAAGACAAATATTATATTTTTGGAAATGGCAATAAATAAAATCTCAATTGTTGCCATTTGAGTCATTCGCAATCAAATAAGTTGATTGTCGTTTTGGTTTTGCAGATTAAAGGCTCTTTATAATAGGCCAAAGTAAAATAAAATAATTAAATATTCAGCTCTTTGGAAAGCCATAAATCGTTTCTGTCAACAGAAAGTTAGGGTCTCATAAAAGTGAGTCGAATGAAAGCGATTGTCGCACACTCCCAAGAGGCTTTAAAGTAGGTAGGCGTTAACAGACGTTCTTGGACAGCTGTATCAAATTACTAGGAATACTTAATAAAATTATTGGTATACAATAATAGTAGGTCAAAAGAAAATATAGGTTAACATAAAAATAAAGTCACAGAGATAATCGTAATATTTTCTTTAATGATATTCATATTTAGTTTTTTTACAATTTTTACTTAATCTAACAATGCACAGCAATATCTCTTAACTTAATTTAAAATAAAGTGTCTATTATCTATCAAGGTAAATATTTATATAAACAATAACTACTTAAATTTATGTCACAATAAAAACTATGCTATATTAAAAAAAATCTTCATCCAATGAAAAGTACATAAACCAGATGTAAGCTATTTAAGAGCTTACATTGGTCTTGTAAGAAGGGAGGAATGTAGGGGTCAGCTAACAGCTTAATTTTAAAAATCTACAATGGCAACTTAATTAATAATTTTACTCAGTTAGAGGTTGAACCGTAAAGAAAATTCATTTATTTTTAACACTCACTATTGTACGATATTAAATTAAAGTAACTCACGTTATTGTATTCAACCCATCACTTAGACTTTGTATAACCACTGACTAACACTTGACAACACCTTACTTGTGGAGACTCTGAGCTTAAATTAAATAATAAACGAATAGATCCTAGCCTTTTTATCAATTCTGTTCGATGATGAAATATCCGCCAAATCAAGGTTCTAAAGCCTCGAGACAAAATCGGCGCCAACGCTACCTAATTTTAATTAGGACAGCCAAACAAGGCAATGTTTGCATGGCTTTGCGCATTGCTAAAAATAAAAGCGGACAGACCTCGAGGTTAATCCCACTAGGCCAAACTTTGATATTTGTATGACCTTAAATGGTGAATAACATCACGAGATGTTGTTCCCCACTTTACGACTTGTTATAAAAGCGCGATCGGGATAGCAAAAGTCAATCAGTTCAAATCAGTCAAAAACTTAATATCATTCGTAATAAGTTATGATTTTTGAATCCAAACCTAAAAGTGAAAATAAGTAAATAAATAATAAAAGTGACTAAATGTGCCAAAGGTAACTGTAATGCCACAAAACAAAAAAAAACTAAGTAGTGTTAAATATTAGTGGTGGCATTCTGGCTGTAATTATGGTGAGAGATTTATTTTGAACTTTAATCTATCGGTTGTTGCTTAAAATTCGTGGACTATGAAAATTGACTTTGAATCATTTTGTTTTACCATACAAACTTTTGCTCACAAGAGCGTTTTGCTAATATGTTAACTGATAGACTATGGTTAAAAAGAGTTTATTGAAAAATATGATTTTAATGTTATAAATTTAACTTTTGTGTGACTTGAATAAAAATAACGACATGCAATACTTTGGAATATGTACTATATTTTATTTATCAATATATAATAACTTGCTTTAAAGAAAGTGTTTAATTTATATCAATAACATGGTTGCAAACAAAGCAATATACGCTAAAACGCTTACGCTAAAAAGATGGTAAAGATTTTGTAACTGCACCCGGGGTAACTAGAAAAATATTCGCTCGGTTTTCACGAAACCCTGGGGCAGCTTCACAACCTATCTAAAACTCTACTTCGGAATGAGCTACGAATCTCAAACTTTGCACAGTCGTAGATCTCCATGGAGTTAACAATCCCTTCATGTTTAGTTTCATGGAACTCCCAAAAGTACTGAAGTAGTTACGAAATTTCAAAAAACGTCGAAATTTTCACTCACTCAGTCACTCATGTATAGATCAACAAAAAGTTATGCAAAAGTAACATTGCCCACTTCCAGAAATGGCAGACTGATAGGAACTATGATAAAACTATAGAAAAAAATTTAAAAACCCCAAAATTATAATTTACTTTCCTCCCCTATAAATGTAAAGTAATGTAAAAGTAACATTGCCCACTTCCGGACACGCTAGAGAGCTAAGCTTTGGAAGGCCGATAGTAACTATGATAGAACTATAGAAAAAAATTAAAACACCCCAAAATTTTAATTTACTTCGCTTTCCTATAAATATAAAATTGTGTAAAAGTAACATTGTCCACTTCCAGAAACGCTCGAGAACTGAGATTTGGAAGGCCGATAGGAACTATGATAAAACTATAAAAGAAAATTAAAAAACCCCAAAGTTTAATTAACTTCCCTCCCCTATAAATGTAAAGTTGTGTAAATTACCATTGTCCTCTTTCAGAAACGCTAGAAAGCTGAACTTTTGCAGAAAACGCTAAGATTTTAATTTACTTTCCTTCCCTATAAATGTAAAGTTATGTAAAATTAACATTGCCTACTTCCAGGAACACTAGAGAGCTGAGCTTTAGAAGGCTGATAAGAACTATGATAAAACCATGGGAAAATATAAAAAAAACTCAACATTTTTAATAAGGCATTGCAAAAGTTTTGAACAATATCCCGTATATTTTACTACTTTAAAACTTAAATATTATCCAAATCCTTTAAAAAAGCAGTGAAATCATAACAAAAACATTTCATGTAAAAAAAGCCAAGTACGCGAAAGTGGTATTCCGTAAAAAGAATTGAGATAAAAGTAAAGCCAAGTTCTACAATACAAATTTCAAAATTTCAAATTTTGGTTCTTACTAGCTTGGAAATGTTTTTCTTGGCTATTACGGCTGCAAATGACTCTTAGGAAATTGAACGTAAAGAAGTTTGGCTGGAATAGCAAAGTTTAAAAAAAAATTCCAAACTAGTAAGAACCATTCATTTTGAAATTTGTATTGTAAACCTTGGCTTTACTTTTATCTCAATTCTTTTTATGGAAGACCACTTTCGCGTACTTAACTGTTTTTTACATTAATTATTTTTGTTATGATAAACCTTTATAAATGTGAATTAAGTGAATTGATATAAAGAAAGCACAATTTTTTGTTGAAATAAAAGCTTTGTGTTCCCTCTTTCAGTGTAGAAATAGAAATATATATACTTTTATATTATTATATTTATATAAACTTTTAATTTTTTTTTGATTTTTGGAAACTCCTTGCTCATTAAATTACTCACATTAAAGAAAATTTTTAATTATGCCGCAAACGTACTTCTTTTATTAAACTGATTATTGGAAAGTTTATTTTGTAGACAGTTTCTCCAAGTTTGGTTTCAGTTTTTTTCTTAAGTTTTTTTAGTCTCTTTATAGAAGTTTTCAGAAACATGTTACAGAAGAAAGAGTGAAAACGGGCGCTGGGTGGGATAAAAAAAAATGAAAATCTATTGATTTAAAGCATAACACGTTGAAAAACACATCTTATTTGGCTGTTTTCTCCAAAAACTGATTTTTGACATAATAATATAATAAATATTGATTATAAATATCAAATAAATACCTTTTTGTTACTACATAATATAAGTGTATTTTATTATATCCGCAACAAAAACAATATACTATACATTTAAAGATTTAAATTGATTGAACTTTTAGAAAAAATCCTACTTCCATTCTAAAACTTTCAATTATTTAAAAAAGAGCTTTCAGAGCAAACTCTTGATTTATCAAATCATTTGTTTTGAATGAATGAAATTTTTAATTATATTTACTAACACGAATAAAAAATTTGTTTGCAAACAAGTAAGAAAAAAGCGGGAAAAACTCACGATTGCAATGTGTATTATATGAAGCGCGCTGATCAGAGGTCCACTAGTGATGTAAGCAAGGCGCCGCCTACCGCTAAAAGATTCGAGCTAATAGGCAATCCTGTGTGTTTATAATCGTTGGGATCACCTTTTACAGCCTTCAAGTTTTTGCGTTGGCTTAACCAACGGTTATAAACACACAGGATTGCCTATTTGCTCGATTCTTTTAGCGGTAGGCGGCGCCTTGCTTACGTCACTAGTGGACCTCTGCTCAGCGCGCTTCATACAATACACAGTGCAATCGTGAGTTTTTCCTACTTTTTTCTTGCTTATTTGCAAACAAATTTTTTATTCGTGTTAGTAAATATAATTAATAATTTCATTTATTCAAAACAAATGATTTGATAAATCAAGAGTTTGCTCTGAGAGCTGAATTTTCCTACCAGACGATATGTTGGAGTTTGTTTTTTAAATAGTTGAAAGTTTTGGAATAGAAGTAGGATTTTTTTAAAAAGTTTAATCAATTTAAATCACTAGATGTATAATTTATTGTTTTTGTTGCCGATATAATAAAATACACTTATATTATGCAGTAACAAAAAGGTATTTATTTGATATTTCAGATCTAAAATTGCACTATTTATTATATTATTATATCAAAAACCAGTCAGTTTTTGGAGAAAACAGCCAAATTAGTTGTGTTTTTCAACTTCTTATGCTTTAAATCAATAGATTTTCATAAGTTTTTTTTTCAAATGATTTACATTGTTTGTCTTATAAGTTGTTTTTATCCCACCCAGCGCCCGTTTTCACTCCTTCTTCTGTAACATGTTTCTGAAAACTTCTATAAAGAGACTAAAAAAACTTTAAAAAAAAACTGAAACAAAACTTGGAAGAACTGTCTACAAAATAAACTTTCCAATAATCAGTTTAATAAAAGAAGTACGTTTGCGGCATAATTATCAATTTTCTTTAATGTGATTAATTTAATGAGCAAGGATCAAGTTTCCAAAGTTTATATAAATATAATAATATAAAAGTATATATATTTATATTTCTACACTGAAAGAGGGAACACAAAGCTTTTATTTCAACAATAAATTAATGTGCTTTCTCTATACCAATTCACTTAATTCACATTTATAAAGGTTTATCATAACAGAACCATTTCATGTAAAAAAAAGCCAAGTACGCGAAAGTGGTATTCCGTAAAAAGAATTAAGATAAAAGTAAAGCCAAGTTCTACAATAGAACTGTCAAAATGAATGGTTCTTACTAGTTTGGGAATGTTTTTTTAAACTTTGCTATTCCAGCCAAACTTCTTTACGTTCAATTTCCTAAGAGTCATTTGCAGCCGTAATAGCCAAGTTTAGAAAATCATTTTTAAACTAGTAAGAACCATTCATTTTGAAATTTGTATTGTAGAACTTGGCTTTACTTTTATCTCAATTCTTTTACGGAATACAACTTTCGCGTACTTGGTTTTTTTTACATGAAATATTTTTGTTATGATTTCACTGGTTTTTTAAAGGATTTGGATAATATTTACGTTTTAAAGTAGTAAAATATGCGGGATACTGTTCAAAACTTTTGCAATGCCTTATTAAAAATGTTGAGATTTTTTTATATTTTCCTATGGTTTCATCATAGTTCTTATCAGCCTTCTAGTGTTCCTGGAAGTAGGCAATGTTAATTTTACATAACTTTACATTTATAGGGAAAGAAAGTAAATTAAAATCTTAGTGTTTTCCTATAGTTTTATCATAGTTCCTATCAGTCTTCCAAAGCTCAGCTCTCTAGCGTTTCTGGAAGTGGACAATGCTAATTTACATAACTTTACATTTATATGGAAGGGAAGTGGGCAATGTTACTTTTACATTACTTTATACATTTATAGGGGAGCAAAGCAAATTATAATTTTAGGGTTTTTAAATTTTTTTCTATAGTTTTATCATAGTTCCTATCAGTCTGCCATTTCTGGAAGTGGGAAATGTTATTTTACATAACTTTACATGTATAGGGGAGGGGAGTAAATTAGAATTTGGTGGTTTTTTGATTTTTTCCAAAGGTTTGGTCATAATTTCTATCAGTCTGCCAAATTTCAGCTTTGTAGCGTGTCTGGAAGTACAGTAGAATTTTCATGATGTATAAATGAGGAGTGAGTGAGTGACAATTTTGACGTTTTTTGACATTTCGTAACTACTTTAGTACTTTTTGGAATTCCATGAAACTTGGAGGGATTGTTAACTCAATGGAGATCTACGACTGTGCAAAGTTTGACATTCGTAGCTCATTCCAAAGTAGAGTTTTAGATAGGTCAAATATCGGCTGAAATGTTTCAAGAAAAGATGGTACGGCGCGTGAACTTGGCGAGGCACTGTCGTGCCCTCAGATTTACCTCCTGAATAGTCAACCACACCGTCAAAGTAATGAAAAAACGCAAAAAAACGAAGGTAAAAACGTCAAAAACACCTTAAAATCACACGAACTCTCAATACAAAGAAAGCAACTGGTCCGCTGGTGACGTAAGCAGGCAGTGTTCGTCTCGCTTTAGCGACGCTCACATAGAGTTAAATGGAAATAAGCAATCCTGTGTGTTTATAATCGTTGAGGTGATCCGTGGTTGTAGTGTCGCATTTAGGAAACAGTTATTAATTAGCGATCTGCGGATTCCACCTTACCTTGCTTATTTTTTGAACAACTAAAAATTATAGGCCGGTCCTTTGAGCCAAAAAATACACCCAGCTTGCACATTATAGTCCTAAAAAATTTTTTTGTTTTCGACCTTGGTGGGGGGGCTGGCTCCCCCGCATCTTGGATTTAGTGTACACGTAAATATTTTTATTTAAATTACTTGATCCCTGTATATTTTAGAAAAAAAAGTATTAGACGAAAGTTAAAGACAACAGAATTTTCTTACAGAAACGCTGTTGTACGTTTTTTGTCAGACGAATGGTTTTCGAGTTATAACGCTAAACATTCTGCCGCTATTTTAAATTTTGACAATTTTTTTTATTTAGTGGTCTTTAACTTCGAAACTGCTTATTTTTGAGAAAATCTGTTATAACATCAAATGAAGACTAACCAATAGCCTATAAAATGAGATATAACTGAGTTCTTTTGTTAGTACCCTTGCTCAGATACAAACCCATATATACATCTATACAAATACATAGCATATGCAAAATAAACCGAATTTATTTAGTTTTAGGTATGTCAATTTCTTAAAAGGAAAGCATTTTACAGAAAGTGTGAAATGGGCTATGTCCATGGTTAGCACTTAATTATCATCCATAAATTGAGGATATTTTTTAAGATCACGAAAAAAAATAATGTTTTTTAGGTTTTATTCAGTTTCCAAAAAAACTATGCATTTTAGGGAAAAATGTTAAAACACCTTTTTTAGAGAAAATAAAATGCTCTTTCAAACGGCGTATCACAAAATTGTAGTAAGTCCATAATTGCCACTCCAGGAACGTCCGCATATTAAGGTAACTTTTTTTTAAATAAATTTTTTATTTGTTTTATTCAATTTTGTTAAAAACTATTCTAAAAAATCTTGTTTAAATATTGTTTAAAGTAAAATTATTTATATATGTTTATGATAACGGGAAAAACTCAAAGAATAAACGCATGTTTAGTGATTTTTTTTTATTCAGAAAAAAAATATATTGTTATCACGTATATTACCAATTTTTTAAAAAAGCAAGCATTACCGGGAAAAACGTTTTACTCTGTGTTATAGACAATTAAGTTTTCTTTCGAACGATGTGTAAAGACATTTAGATAACCGTAATACACCAGAGGCATCCAAAAATTGAATTGGAAAAAAATCAACAAACGTGCGTATATTCCTTGAGTGTTCCCCATTACCAAAAACCCACTAGATACATATCATTTTAAAGATAATTTTATTTTCGACAAAATAGAGTAAAACAAAATTTTTCAGAAAGCTTAGTTTTTAAGAAAATCAAATAAAACTAAAATAAAAATAAAAATAATGAAAAAATAACCTTAATATGAGGGCGGTCCTGGAGTGTCAATAACACCTTTAACAAAACTTTGCGATACGCCGTTTAAAAGAACATTTTATTTTCTCTAAAAAATTTATTTTTATTTTTCTCTAAAATGCTTAGTTTTTATGAAAACTGAATAAAACCTAAAAAATCCTGAAAAATTGAAAAATAACCCCAATTTATGAATGACAATTAAGTGGTAACCGTGGACCTGACACACTTAGGTGCTACACCGTTTAAAATATAATTTAATTTTATATAATAAAGTTGATAATACACTTTCTGTAAAATGCTAACATTTTGAGAAAATGACATAAAACTGAATAATTTCGGTTTATCTTGCATATGCTAAGGAAATAAATAGGAAACGGGTGTACTCCTAACACTTCACGGTTTGTATCTCAGAGAGAACTCAGTGATGTCTCATTTTATAGGCTATTAGTTGGTTTTTATTATATGTTATTACAGATTTTCGCAAAAATAAGCAGTTTCGAAGTTAAAGGCCACTAAAAAAAATTGGTCAAAATCCAAAATGACGGCGAAATGTTTAGAGTCATAATTCAAAAACCATTAATCTGACAAAAAACGTACAAAAGCGTTCATGTAGGGAATTTTATTGTCTTTAAATTTCGATTAAAACTTTTTTTTATAAAACATACAGTCCCCAAGTAATTTTAAAAAAAACCTTTTTGTACACATTAAATTCAAGATGGTTGGAAGAGCTTTCGTCCCCAAGGTCGACAACTCAAATTTATTTCCATGATTTCAATGTCAATAGCATATGTCAAAATCGCGACTACACCACTTTTGCAAGCTAAAATTCGATAATGACTCGACTATTATATGCTTGCTAGATAAAAATAATGCCAGATAAGGTTTGTTGGAAAACAATATTTTTAACAAGTCCCCATATAACCAAAACTACGGAGTATGGCAAAAATCTGATAAGAGTATTTTTAATGTATCGAGAAAACCGCCGATCGCTATCTTTATTAATAACCGGAGACGAATTTTCCACAGATTAGGTAAATAAGTATGAATTTTCATGCTATAAATTTCGAAACAGTGTGGTTCAATAAAAACGTCGTTAATATTTGGTGACGTCATTACTTTGTTCGTGGCTATCTTCGCTTATGTCTTCTACGACTGCGGGGGCCAATTTTTCAACGAGAACGTGTGGTTTTTCATACGAAGGTTCACCGGTCATGCGCGAATGCTCCCTTAAAGGCCTTCACACACACAATTCACGTAATCCGTAGCATGGCGCATAGCGGGCTTTCAACCAATCAGCGATCGAATAGCAGCGGCCATATTGGATTTACGTAAGAAAAGTCCATAAGGTTGAACTTCTTACGCGTTATGTTTTTTTGTGTGTGATCGGCTTTACAGAGGAACGTAGAACGTAGAACGTAGAACTTGCGCGATTATATTTTAGCCAGCTTCTATTAAATTCCGCGCCATTTGGTGGCGCTGGCTTCACAGGTCACAGTAGTGTTGAGCGCACGATCCCTAGGGAACGCGTGTTGAGCGGACACAGTGACAGATGGAATTAGATTGAGCAATCTCTGGCGAATCCCATTTATTTCATGTTCGGGTAATGGGTAATTGGAAATATTTTTTTGCTACTCTTGCAGTTTGTCTTTTGTCAATCGAGATATCTGAAAAAAACCTTTGAAATTTGCCTACTACAATATTAATAAAGTTTTATCACTTTTTTTTTTAAACTTATTTTTCACAAGCAAACCATTTCAAATATTTTTTTTGTCTAAATACGTTATATAAAAAATACTTGGAAGTGATTCTTAACAGAGTGCGCAGGCGTATACATGCTTCGTGCATCGGACTGACTAAACCAAGCATATGATTTGTAGAACGAGCCAACGAACAACAACATTTCACTATATATTGCGTGTATAGATTTTAAAAGGCCTTCGATAGCATTAAGCACTGAGCAGTAAAAGAATCTTTAAATAATAGTCAAATACATAAATTTAATAGTTAATATACAGGGTGTCCCACAACTTAGGCGCTATAGGCTAACAGGTGATAGAGGAGGTCATGTCTGCTCAGAAAGTTCCTATAATGCATGGGTCAAAACTCTTTCTTTATTGAGATACAGAGCATCAAAGTTGTATGAAATATGAAATTGGCTAAAGTCGTGTATTAGAACAAGAGCAATAAATTGAAATAAAAATAATTAAAAAAAAATTAGTCGGTCAATTTTTTTTAAACTATTTTTTTGGAATAAATTTTTATGAATGACATATTAAACGCAATGTTTTTTTATATCTTTTGTTAATAAAAACAAGTCTCTAGCGAGACATAGTCATAAAATATTATTGATATTTTTTAAAAAAAGTAGACAAAAATTAATTTTTTGAAAAAACTATTATTTTTATATATTTTTGGAGATTATTTTGAGAGCCGTTATCTTCTTAATTTATAATTTTATCAAAAAAAATAATATCACAATTTTGAATTAGAATAAGCTGAGTGTTCAGCTGGCTGTGAAAGATTTTCCTTTTCTGCAAAACCCTTTGTCCCCACTCTTTTTATTTTAAAAATCCTATATCTTAAAAACAAATGTGTGTTGACCCCATGTGATATAGAGTTTTTTCTCGGAAATAACCTCCTCTATCACCTGCTGCACTATAACCCCTAAGTGATGGGACACCCTGAATATATATATATATATATATATATATATATATATATATATATAGCGAAACAACAACATCAATCAAAATCCACGAAGGAACCAAGCCAATCCGCATAGAAAGGGTGAGAGAATAACCCCTAAAACATTTAACTAGGCTCTACAAGATGTTTTAAAAAAATTAGATAGGGAAGAAATAGGCAGTAAAGTGAACGGACAATACTTGATATGCTGATGATATAGCCTTAATAACAGATAGGAAAGAGGAACTGATAAAAATGCTTAAAGAACTGAATACCTCAGCTAAAAATGTAGGCCTGAGTATGAACTACACTAAAACTAAAATCATAACAAGCACAGATGAAGATATCACGATCAGAATAAACCAAGAGAAAATAGAACAATTAGAGGAATATATACCTGGGACAAATTATTAAACTAAAGAAAAAAACCAAACAGCCCAAATCAAGAGACAAGTAAGATTGGCCTGGGCAGCATTCGGTAAATTAAGGTACATATTAATACAAAACGATTATTCGATTGTAAACTACTTGTTTCACACAAGAAAAACCCTGCAGACAATGTTTTCCTTTCGACAAAAAAATATTACCGCATCTGTCTCCTATTGAATATCTCGATTTTAATAGTCTTACAAAACAAACGACACAACCGCACCGTCATCGTCGACTAAAACCGGTACCAAGAATGCTACTGTCAAAGATTGATAAAGTTATCGTTGTTAATAAGTTAATGCTATTTCGAACTGTCAAATAATATTGATAAAGTTATCGTTGTCGGCGAAGTTATCGGGCCTAAATTTGGCACGACCAAAAACTATCTATTATTTCTCTGTTTTTCACAAACGTGACGTGGTGTTCACTGCTTAGAAAAAAAATAGAAGGGTGGATAGAAGACGCTTTGAACGACTGCGCAGCCCTTATCTGTCAAATTTCAAGGAATGGACTGGCGTGTGCCATCTTTTCTCCGCTTGTCAACCGCGCAAACAATTTATGATCCTTCTCAACTAACCAAATGTCAAGCAGCCTTTTGTAGGGTAGAATGCCCATGACCTACTTTTTTTTTTCCTTTGTATTTCCTGTATTTTTTTAGCTCGATAAATGTTTATTTGAGTGTTCAGTTATGTTTTTTAGTGACTTTACTATACAAGAAGAAAAACAGCTTTATGGTAGAAGTAAACAATGACTTTCTGTGTAGTTACAGAGTGCAATGTTTACAGGAGGCTCGAAAAGCAAATTGTTCCTTTTCACAAGTAGAAATAAATAAATATGAGAAACTCTATGAACTGTAGTAACAAACATTAATGGTAGTAACAAACATGGATGATAAGGAACTGGCAAGCCCCATAAGTACTTGGCAGGACTTGGCAGGACCAACACCCATATGAAGGGTACACAGGAAAAAGGAGCTCATAAACATTTTATCAAAAATTGGGATATTGTTACATTGCGTACAATTCTAAGTTCTATTGCCCCAAACTCCAGAAACTAGAAATAAAGTGCTCATTGCAGATACATTGTCGATTAAAATTAAGGCGTACATGGAAAGAAGCAGCTTAAGAAAACCTAAAAATTGCTCTCCTGTAAAAAATAATAAATGTTCATGAGCCCCTTTTTCCCGTGTACCCTTCATATGCATTTGGTCCTTAACGTCAGTACCAGTACAAAATTTTTGCTATTGATCAGCCTCTTGAAAAAAAACAATAAATTCATTTGTTTCATGCTAGTAGTAAAGCAGTACCTACATAGAACCCAGAACTATCTAAGGGAAATGCTGAGAACATGAAAAGGGCTAGAGTGTATATTAATTTTAAGTTTATCACTTTGTGTTTTGATGAGCTCTAAAACAATGGAAAATGTTCCCCCAAAAAATGTAACAGAAGATCCGAGGAGACAAAAAGTATATATTATGTAAAGCAGGGCCAAAACCTCAACATCAATAAGCTTTTCAGCAAGTGGTGACAGACGAGCTTTTATCTCCTTATGTTGTCTATAAAGCAAAAGAATTATATACAACAGATCCATAAATGGGTGGTTCGACATGAAGACATTTAAAAGATTGGTTTGACAAAGTGGCACTTACTTAAATAAATTTGTTTATAATAAAGAAACCAAAAAAATATATATAAAAAGTGAATCATGATGCTATAATATGACAATGTTATTTATTAACTATTGTATATGTTTTTATGCTAATATCTAATAGGGAACTTAAGAAATCTGTTTTTTGTAGAAAATATTTTTATAGATAGTACTGAGAGGAAGACAAAACTGCCTGTGCAAACATAAAAAAAACTTCCTTTTTTTATATATTTTTTTTTAATTTAGAGTCAGTAGGGGAGACTGGGATGGTTTCTACACTGGGAAGAGAGAGAGAGAGAGAATTCACTTTGGCAATACATGTACAAATTTGGTTTGCAACAATATCCATTACTTAAAATTAATCAATTTGAATATATTATGCAATACTTATCATTTTTTAAAGTTTTCCTTATGTTTTAAGTTCGTTGACAAGGGTGGGGGTAAATTTACACTGTTTGGCATTAATATTCATTACTTACATTATTATATTTTAAAAAAATAATGTATGATACATGTAAAAAAAATGGTACTTATTACCCCTCGGGGTGAGAAATTCTTTATTGTACGAAATTTAAATTTAAAAAATATTCCTGATCCTTGAAATTGTAAATAAATTTTAGATCCTTGGTAACAGTAAAAAAACTATTTTTTAGTTTGGTTATTTTTCAGTTCTCTCTCTCTTCTCCATAGAATGGATGGATGGTCATGCTTTAAGTGCCTGGGCTGGATGGTTCTATGAAAAGTGCAATGTACAGAGAAAAATGTATCTGTGATGGTTGAATAAAGAGATATGTAACCAAAGTAAAACAAGCTTTTCCTGACCGATACCCAGGACCTAAAATATATTTACAATTTCAATGGTCAGGAATATTTTTTCAATTATAACAAATGCCAGGGATTTAAGACATGATGACATGTAATGAAACTAAAAAGAGTTTTTGTTTACTGGTACCCAGAATCTGAAACATATTCATCAAATTTAAATAAATCATTCGTAGGTACTTGATTATACTGTTTTGGATTTGGCAAGGGGGAAACAATATAATTTGGCTTGATATCAGTAGCGCACCCAGAAAGTTGTTTTGGGGGGCCTGAGACACCATTATGTGTTATTGTGTGTATGTGTGTTATGCTATTTTCATGAAATATGTGGAAAATATCTTAAAATCCTGACCCCGAGGCCCTCCCTGGTGCCCCCATGATGATATTATCGCAATACATGAACAAATTTCTAAACATTATTGGTAATAAATGTGCAAATCTTGGGTCGGGTTTACCTTTTTGTTTTTTGGATAAGTTCAGTCTTTTTTTATAAATTCACCTTTATATTTACATTCGCATTTTCAATTTAAGTCAAAACAACCATTTGTAAACATGATAGATAGTTGGGTAGGTGTAAATTCAATTTACATATCTTTGTCAATTTTTTTTTTATTTTCTGTTCCTTGTGTAGTGTTTTGCAAATACTCTCCCGAATCTCTGAAGGCGCGCATCCCTATTCAAGCCACAAAAAAAGTTGTTGTTTCATAAATTGACTAATTTGAAAAATTTTGCTATTTGTTTTGTTTAACATCAGCTGTGAGTAAAATAAAAATGGCGGTTCTCGTAATTTCACCGTTCGCGCAGGTTACAGGAGTCTTCTACCCAAGGACTGTACACAGACAACAGGACGGTCCACTTCCATAAGCCCCATATATCCCAAATTTCGCTACGTCACAAAATCCTCAAGGTGTCGAGCCATCCTTCTATGAACCTACTCATCCTTCTCAAAAGACCCTTGATCTGTTTGATAGGGTGGTCTTTCCTTTTCTATTCACATTAAATGAAAAAGGACAACCGAACTTATTGTTTTTTTCGCGAATCCAAAGTGAGGTTAATTTTTCCGTGCATTTCGCACATTTATTTATTTTAAGGGAAAAAATTTGTGGAATCTTGGTTTTGTATTGTTATTTTCGATATTTTAAACAATTTTCGGAATCGCAAAATCCCAGGAGCGTCCTGTGCGGTTTCTGGATGTAAATCCAACTATTCGAACTTAGAAGTTCTACGTTTATGAGTTTTTTTAAATTTCCACCTTCCAATGACTGTTCCCAAGACTATTTTGCAAGAGTGGCTAAGGCGTTGTGGAAAAGACAATATGGATCCCACGAAAGCATTTCTACAGAACAGTTTTCGAAATTCCTTTTCAAGATAAATTGCTAGGTAAATATCATTTTTAACATTTTTTTAAATCTATTTAGGGCCACATTCTTTAATTATGTAAGGTAAAATTCAGGATCTTTTGCCGCCCTTCTCCTGTCGTAACGCATTTTCAAGAAAAATATAAAAAAATCATTCAGTGTAGTATCATAGGCAGTTACACTTTTATGACTTTGACATAAACATACCTATTTCCGAGCATATTTCCTAACCACAAATATATTAAAAATTAAATATGTTGTGTAGGTATACCTTATGTTGTGTTAAGCCTAAATCATTTAGTTGTAATCTGCAGAGTTTTTTAAGTGCTGGGTGGAAAAAAAAATATGCCACTTTAGTCAAACTCAGTATGTAGGTATGTGGGCACAATAGATCCATATGTGGTCACAGTGCATGGAGGTCCAGAAGGGCCTGCCACCACTTTCGAATACATACATACCTTATGTTGACAAAAAAAATGTTCTCATAAAAACAACTCAACAACATACCATTTTTCAGATTTTTTGATAAAGAAATAGGTTAAAAATGTCACAAAAGTGTAACCACCTATGGCCAAGACTATGACACAAAGGTAACCCTCCCCCCCCCAGAGATTACTTAATGTAACACTAAGCCGCATGTGAATTTATTTAGGCCTGTGTGTTCATCTATGAACAAGGTGTGATCAGCTGAACCAAATTTGTTCACCATCCTACAGGACTTTAATTAATTCTTGATCCTGTAGTGTATTGTAGTGTCCTATGGAGTCCTGTACACCTACTGTGGGCAGCTGATCACCCCTTGTCTATGAAAAAACCTCTACAACCACAAAAATTAGATATTAAACATACTTTTTAATTTTTTTTTCTGTAAATATGCAATTTAATTGTTTTTCTGTTTTGTACTAATTTGACTCCAATAATAGTGAAGTTATCAATAGTGCCAACTTAATTTGGGACACCTACTGTAATTTTGACAAAAATGTCATAACAAAATAATACTTGGACAATTTCTAAAACCTCATGTTTTTTTGTGAATTCCATATGTACTAGAGTACAAAATTTACACTGTAGAAACTACCTATTTTTAAAAAAGTTCATTATATATGTTTTTTTATTACAGGCTTATGTACTTCCAAAACAATACTAAGGAATACATCTGTGCCAAGTCAAAACCTATCAGTGAAACCAATAGAAGTTGATCCTGAAGAGCCAACTGCAGGTACAAGCATCGAAATCAAGGAACATTTGCTGGTTGATGTTGGTACAAAAGAAAACTACTTAGTTAAAGTCTGATTTTTTTTTGTTTTGTGCAAATTGATGTTGAATTTTTTGTATCGGAGTCTGCTATTGTACGAAAATGAGTATTCAGTTGGTTTGCGACTGTTAGTGTGTGTCTTTAATAGTTTCAGAATCTATTCTAAGTTTAATTTAGTTATTTTCTTTGCCACCCCAATAATTTATTTATAATGTTCTAAGTTTTTGTTTTGTCAATTTTATCAATTTTAGTTTTTGCGCAATGGAGATTTTGCTTTAGCACAGTTTTTTTAAAGATATATTTATATTTTTTATATATATTATTAAAATGTAATATATTATTATATTTTTTTCAATTCTTTAGAAGCTAATGTCACTTAATAAAAACAAAATGATGCTGAGAAGTAAAAAGGTCTTGCAGTTGGGTAAAAAATACTAGGACATTTCTTAGAAAGGTAAACTACCTACATGTCCTAGATTTTTTGCCCCCATGGTTCATTCTTCTTACACTTCATTTATCAAATTCAGGATTTGTTATCCTGATGTTTATGGTAACAAGTTCCTTATTGCTTCTAATCAATAACCCCACTTAATATTGTATACAGGTTTGTTATTTTTTGCTATTATGAGTGATATAACAAAAAAATTCTAAAAATGTATACAGATGCCTAAAGACTTTATCTACTTAGATAATTTCTAGTATTATAAATCAATAAATATAATAAATTTGGTCGAAATTAAAATAGGAAAATAACTTTTATTTAATCATTTTATTTTTTATCTTTAAATATGTAAACATGTATCCTGAGATGATATCTTTGGGGGCACTAACATATACCTCATAAAATCAAACCTATATGTAACATTTAGATGAAGCAATAGGTTAAAATACTGATAACTACAAATTGCTTCAACAGGACAAAAATTGAGATTTTAATTACTAAAATAATAAGGGACAAAAAGCTAGTTCTGCTCAGTAGGTACACATGTTATTACCTTTTAAACATAGCAATGTTGTAGAACACTCTACATCAGTTGAAAGAAAAAACTGTATAATGTATTGACAAAACATTTAATTTATCATGTCATGTGGAATGAGGTTTCATACTGTACAAATGACATGATAACTGAACATTTTTGCCAACAATATCTCGTTTTTACCAAAGACAGTCAGTTTATGGTCCTTGGTTTTTTCTATTCAACTGATGTGCCATGTTCTACCACAAGCCGCTACTGACAGAAAGTGAATATTTCTTAAGTGCAAAAAATACCTCTGGGCCTGTTGCTGATCAATAGCAAAAACTTTGTACAGGGACTTAATAAACCATATTTTTGTTGACCCTGTTAGTCCTTAAAGGTTGTGCCAGGTCCTGATTCTTATCAGTCTTGAGTGGTCATTAAAAGTGTCGAGATATTGTATAGGTCCTTACATATTGATGAGCCCCTCACTTTAGGTGGTACTACTAGGTGATGTGGAATGAAATGTATGCATTGTTCTACAGGAATTAGCAATAAATGTTTGGTCCTGTGGTGGATTGCAGGGTGCATGTAATGTAAACCTGAAAAATAATATACAAATGCTACTTTCTGATAATGGTAAGTTATTTGCTTCTTAAAAACCATAAAAGCTTAAGAAGATTTGCTAATAGAAATTGATAAGTAGAATAATGTAGTGATTAAGAGCAAAAAGCCGGGCAATATAGTGTCCTGTAAATGAATTTTGTACACCTACTATGGGCAGCTGATCACCCCTCATAGGCTTAGGTATTCTAATGGGGAGTAAAATACTATTCACAAAATATTCTAGATGATATTCCAAATATTAACATGTTTTTTTTAAGCAAATGCTGATGAATGACAATGAAAAAATTTATTTGATTTTATTGATGATTGAGGGGTTCTGTAAACTATTTTCTGCAGAAGATACACCTAGGATATTTTTACATAAAATTGTATATTATTATCTTTCTACATTACAGCGAGACATGGTTTAAAAAAAAACGTTTTAAAGTTAGTTTTTGTTTATATTTTACGAAAAAGTGAGGTTATGTCGTTGAGTATTTTGTGACGTATTAAAAACCGTCTGACAGATTTCGCGAAGTGGACCATCTTGTTCTCTGTGTACAGTCCTTGTCTTCTACCCACCCTTCAATTTCATACCCTATAATTTCATTGGTTCACAGGTGTTCGTGGACGCCTTGAAGTTAGCCAATTGACCTAAGCAACTGCGCGTGCGTCGGCTATGTCATGTTTTGGAACGAGGTAAAAGCTCGTTTTAAAACGCTAGAATGACACATTTTATGTCATTTTTGACGTTTAGCTGAAAAATCAATATTAAAAAACCAATGTTGAAATTTTGTTTTTTTAATAGTTTCTTAATTTTATTTAGTTTTTACTAAAATATTGACAATAAATTCACAATTTACACCTCTGTAAACGGTATTTGATCGTATAACGCCCATAAATTCGAAAATGTAGATATGAAACGACACCAATTAATGACGTATTTATTGTCTACACTGTTTCGAAACATATAGCATGAGAATTCGCCTTGGATCTTAGATATATATGTCGAATTTTGACGTCACTGGTGGTCCAGCTGATTGATATGATATGAACAAAATATATATATATATATATATATATATATATATATATATATATATATATATAAACTGACATAAAAAAAGACCTATCAACTTTAGAAAATTGGTTTGAAGCAAATAATCTAATGTTAAATGTAAATAAAACTCAAATAATACAATTTAAACCAAAAAAAAATCAGACAAACTGTGTATAGAGTATAAGGGAGAGCAGCTAGAGGCGGAGGAAGAGGTTCTGCTACTTGGTGTCACAATTGACAAAAACTTAAACTGGGAAAGTCACATTAAGGGACTGGCGGCACAGATGAGTAAATATTGTTATGCATTAAGGCTGGT
Source organism: Aspidapion aeneum (assembly GCA_963576565.1). Taxonomy (NCBI): domain Eukaryota; kingdom Metazoa; phylum Arthropoda; class Insecta; order Coleoptera; family Brentidae; genus Aspidapion; species Aspidapion aeneum. Next base: position 65,256,202 of record OY755040.1, on the reverse strand, counting down.
TTCTGAGAATATTGGCCTTGAGGCAGCACTGACATCTTGGGGTGATTTTTTGGGGAAATTCAGTGGGTGCAGTTCGAATACTAAAAATACAGAAAAGGTGTCTAAGAACTGTTCTAAAAATAAACATAAGACATAGTTGCAAAGAGCTCTTTATTAAACATAAAATACACACAATATACAACTTCGAATGTGTAAACTTTAAAATAAAAAATCCAGACCTGTTCCAACATCTAAAAAGAACTCATGAATATAATACCAGACTTAAAGAAAATCTAAACACTGATATACCTCATTTCTCGTACCTACAAAAAAAACATTACTTTTAATATAGTAAAAATTTGGAACTGCCTACCTTTAAATTTAAGAATAGAGAACAATTGAACAAACATTGAAAAATTTTTTGCAAAAAAAATCTTATTATAGTTTACAGGAATTCTTAAATGATGAAGAAATAGCCACATTATATCTCTAGCAGATAAAGTAACTCAGCAACAAAATAAAACATTAAAAAATTCTGGAAGTTTTTATTGTAGAATTAAACAAATAAATAATTAAATATATATATTTTTTTAAGGGGAATTGAAACGCAAAATATTATTGTTTGTGAAAAAAAATAAAAGTACTTCGTTTTATACTCGATTGTGATAAGATTTGTGTTAGAATTTAGGTTTTTTATACTTGACAAGTTCTACACCCTGATGGGTATCTGTATTAGAATTAGATTTTAATTAATTTTGATACTGTAACAGAACTAGTAATATATACATTTACATTTACATTTATTCCACCTATGCATGCCCACCCTGATTTAAAAAACGCATCAGGTGACGCTGCATTTAAAACGGGTGCAAATCCATGGTCCATCACGTGATGCGTTTTTTTAATCGTGGTGGGCATGCATTGGTAGAAACAGGGTATAAGGCAATTTTCCTAGTATTTTTTAGTATATTCTTTTAAAATAATATTTTTCAGACATACCAGTTGTTATTTTTTTTAGCCCGCTTTATTTCTCATTACACAAAAATTAATATTCGAAGAAAATAATGTGTTTGTTTCAGCTTTAAAAATAATCCGCTAACCTACATCTTTGTTTACTTCCCAAGTACTCTGTTCACCTTTGATCTAAACGGTCACATTCAGTTTGACCTGTAGTTTAAGTGTCAAAAAATTAAAAGATCCCACAGATTCGGTTAAATAAGATTAGTAAAATAAGATCCGAACACCGGTCTATTCTACCCACCGATTATTTCCATATAGTACGTATTATTCCAATACCCACGGTACCTTAAGATGCATGTTGCAACTTGCAACCATATTTGAAATAGCAATATCAATGAACATAAGTCTAATCTTTTTGCGGTTCTTAAGAAAGAATGTCCTGATTGGTTATACTTTTACACACACGCATATTATTTTATAAGTGTATTCGTCACGGCAAACATCGGCGCACAGTTGACAAAAACTCTATTTATGTAAATTTGGTATTTATGCATTTTTCGTATATTTATTTCTGAATGTTTGCATCAAACGGCAACCATTGTGTAAATGGGTAACAAAACCGGGAGTATTGGAATATTACGTTTATGTTTATTCCACCCACTGTCTTACCAATTTTTGCACTGGTCCACTGTATTATTCACTAAAAACAGAAATCTGTAATGAAGCGCCCTCTCACAAATGTCAAAGGAATCAGTGTGGTTTACAACCGTGGCCGCCAGAGGCTATAGTGTCGTTTACAGAAAATCGTGAATATGCCAGGTAGTGACTTTTCCTAAAGGTAAGAAAATTTTCTCTAAATTTGAGCACTAAATGTGGGTTTCCTGAAATAAAATAATGTTCCCCGTATTCTATAGAGTTTCACGATCATTTTGACGTATGATTTATTAAGGGAGTCCCTGAATCGCGGGCGCAATTTGAGGGAGAGACATCGAGTGCACACAACTGACCTCCAAAGCATTGGGAGTTTTCTCACAAAATAATAAATTTTAGAAAATAGTGGTTTCTCTAACTATCCTGTGTACTAACAAGTTTTATTTTACTTCCTTTATGGGGTTTTGTTTTCATTCAATACTATACCAATGTATTTTTAAACATTAATGGAATTCCTATATAATGTTGTTAAATAGCATATAGGTAGGGCTTATAAAATTAACATTCAAAATAAGAATTATGCCTGATCTATTCAGCTCAATGGACAAGTTTAGGGTTTAATTTTTGATCTGCATCTTACTATATCAAGCAGTAAAAGTCAGATAAACCATAATTAAGCATTAAGTTTCTCCATTGTGCATTGTATTGCTGGGTAAACCAGCCCTGTACCTCTTTTAATTACTGTGTTAAAAGTAATAATATTACTAAGTTGGTTTTAAAATAATTTTTTTGTATTATTAACTGAGCTTTTGAGTCTTGCAATAATAATTTAGGGCACACAAACAAAATGAACTGCTGATCATAATTTGTCTGCAATCAGAGAAAAAAAACAGATATCTTATGCTGATATCACTTGATCTATGCAAGGCTTTCGATACAGTGAACCATAAAATTTTGACAATGAAACTCAGGAGGCTAGGAATTATTAATAAAACTTTAAATTGGTTTAAAAACTACTTGGCAGATCGCCATCAGTATGTTTTATTGTCTAAAATAAAGTTGAGGGGTAACTTAGTGCTGTATTGTGATGACCAACTAGTAGTTTACAGTGGTAAAAACTTTTTGGAAATAAAAAAATCTGTAATTGCTGATATGATGGCTTAATGGGCACAAATTGACACTACATATAGACAAGTCCTGCTACATGGTCATATCAAATGGTCAGATAGAGACTGATCCTTTGGTGATTGGCAGTAGTTTGTTGAATCACAGTGATGTGGTCAAGTACCTTTTATTAATAGGTATTACCTATAATTAAATTTTGAAAATCATATAAAAATATCTGTAAAAGAAAGCAGGTGCTGTTAGCATGTTGAGGAGACTCAACTATATAGTACCAAGACATCTTATCAGACCTATATATTTTTCACTAGTACATGGGTAAATTTCTGAAAAAGTGCAAAAGTGTGTCTCTTTAATACTAATATTTACTATCCCCTGTAGTATAACATTATTGCTATGAGTAATACAAATTGATAAACTTTAACCTCCTGCCTATACAACCCGAAGAAAAAATTCAAATTAGCTCCTTTGTGCTAAAAGTTACATGGCCAAAGAAAACTTAAAACTAAGCTATTTGGCCTGTCCCAGTGCATGTAAATATTTTATTGGCAGCAATTATTACTACTTATTTTTTTCCTAGCTAAGTTATATTTATTTTTTTGTTTATAGTAATGTTTGTATTACACAAAATCAAAATCGTAATTTGTTTAAAAATAGTTAAGTATATTGCAATTTTCCTTGAAAGTTTATCCTCAATATTTTTCACATTCCCCTGTATACGGAGAGCAACAACTGAGATTCAAGATGGTGGTTATCTGTCACTACTTTGTCATTTTATTATTAAAACGTACAAATCTTATCAAAGTTTTTTTAAGGCCACTTATTAGCTTATCGAATTGGAGGCGTATTTTAATTTTTCACATTCCCCTGGATATAAGTATGTGGTAAGTGTTTCAATTTATTTTATTTTGATTTATATTAGCTAATGTACAATGAGGGGAGGAACAAAACTGATAGGTGTTCCACTTACTGCAAATGAAAATCAAGATATTATTTTAATTACTTTAAAAAAATCATATTCCCCTGATTCACATTCCCTGGAGACCAATTTTTATATAATTATGAAGTGCTCATTTTCAGTAATTAGAGATTGGTAAGGATAGTTATAGTACTGTCACATTGATAATTTAAGGGTTAAAATATTTTAGCAAATTTTAAGCGATAACGTTTGTGTTTATCGCATTTTTTGTGGGTTTTCCACATTTCTAGCTATAAAATAGTTTTACTTACATTTTATAGTTTTCTTTCTATAATTTCTATTAATAGGAAAGAAAATAACTTTTTCAAAGTTTTCACCTTGTAAAATTAAAATATTTAAGTGTGTTGAAGAGAGTATTTTAGAGGAAGATAGATAGATATAATTAATAATTAGATTAACTATGCTGTAGCTGCCAACTCGCGGCTTTGCTCGTTCAAAAAATATTGTAAGTTGACACCTGTCATTTAAATAGGTTTGGCTGTTTTTGCATGATTGAGGAACATACACACATAAACACAAACTTTCACATTTTTCTTATTTTTAGCTTAATACAGGGTGATGCGTTTGCCTTTGCAACATAGAGAAGAAATATTATATAGTGACCCTGTATAAAGGTACTGTTGTAAATATTATGTACTGGTCACACCAGAAAAAATTTCAGCCCACTGAAACATATGTAGTCTGATGTGTTTAAGAGTGTAAAAAATAAATGCATAAAAATGAAATAATTTTTATTATTTAACTATTTGACAAAAAACCGGTGTAAAAAAGATTAGGTAAAATTAAAGTAAATGTTCAAATAACTCCTCATTTTCGGCCAAACAGTACTTATCTCAATCTTTCATACAACTCTTACAATACATTATTTGTCAGTTCCTCTTGAGAAATCGCTTCACAAGCAGTAGGGATGGCATTCTTTAGTTCTTCTAAAATTATGGAAATCTGTTTCCGACGCTCCCAGTTTCTTCGAACTTGTAAACAATCCACATGCATGACTTGATACATATGGAATTGGTCTGGGAACGCAGCAGCAAAGTGGTCGGCAATTGTTCTGTAGCTATTATTGCCCATATAATACCATCTAAAGCCCTTAAGAGTTCTTTAAAACAAGGCAATTAAAAATATCTATTTGCTACCTTTCCGTCACCCCTCAAGGGAATTATATAGTCAATATAAAATCCTATCATTGAATCAAATTTATAAAAATCAAATTTGTACATATTTACATGGAGTCATTTGAAGGGAAAAATATTCAACTATAGAATTCAAAACAAGGGTTGAGGTGCATGATCATATCACTTGTTCTCACAAAAATATTGATGTGCCTTTTGTTTCTTCTTTAAAAGGAAAAAGATCTTTATTGTTTGAGGGTGTGTCTCTGCCTATTAGTATTAAGGAATCTTCAATAAAACAATTTAAAGTCTTACTCAAAAATATTTATTAAATAACAGTACCTTAAATTAAATTAAATGTTCCTAAAAAAGAAAAAAAAAAAGAAAAACCTAACCTTTTAAGCTGTGATAAGCAAAAAGCTATAAAATAGATTTAAATTGAATCCAATATTTAAGTAAAGTATTTAGTGGATAGGCCTAATATAAGATTTGTTGTAATTTCTTCTTTGGTTTAATAAACATCTTCATCTAAAAAAAGATCTTATTCTAGAAGTTATAAGTAAGCAGGGATTCTTAAGGTGTTACGAATAAAATTACATTTTTTCTGTAACGCGTTTTTGCTAAATGAATTATCTATCTATCTATTGTTGGGTTCTTGGCTTTACCTTGTCTTTGGGTAATTAGCCAGCTCTTGGTGGTTGAGATTGGGGTAGTCTGGCTCTCTAGGCCACCCAAACTCAGTTTCTTTTTTTTTGCTCTTTGACTCTTCTAATCAGCTTCAAATCCTCTCTTTTAGTTTTGTAGATGTTTCTCTTCCCATTTAATAACTTTGTAGTTATGTTGTGTTTCTTCTTAATGCTTTTCAGTGTTCCTTGCTTGTTTTGTATATGTGTATATCTATTTCACTGCAAATTTTTAAACTGGGATTGGGAGTGGGATTCACAGGATACTGATTAGTCCTTATCATTCTTTCTTATCATTCATTCAGTTACGCATACAACACAAATTTAATCTTAATCTTTGGTATAATATCTTTTGTACCTTTCAGTCAATCTCTCTCTCTTTAAATTAAGGGTAAGTGTACTTTCTAATCTTTAGGTGTTTTTATTTATTTATTTTTTTCTTTTGAATGAAAATTTTAATATTTTTTTTTTGTTCTGTTTTCTGTTTCTTGTTTGTTTTTTTTCCCGAAATGTTTCTTTTGTTAGTTTAGTGCCCTGTTCTTAATCTTGTTAATGTAGTTATACTCTTCCTGTCCATAAATTTTATTTTTGCATGCTATGGTCTAGCTGGGAATTCCCTCTGTATTTTTCCATACCAAATGCCCTTTACTTTTATTTGTTCTTTCCACTTTTCTTTATAGTTTCTGTATGTTTCTCCTTTTAAAATATTTATCATGTCACTTCCAGTGTAATTTAATTTCTTGGAGATCTTCAGCCCTCTTCCTATGTTGGCAAGTTGGTCTGCCACTTCATTTCCTTTGATATTACAATGACTGGGTACCCAAGCCAAGTAAACTTCCATGTTTTGTTTTGTTAGTTGTATAAGACACTTGGTTTTAACTGTAATGTAATCTGATTTACAGTCTATTTTGTTTTTGTTGAGTTTTTTTAAGGCACTCAGTGAATCTGTACAGGCATGCTCTAAGACCTTCATTTATAGCAACCATTTCGGCTGTGCATATGCTTAAGTTGTTTGGTAGTCTTTCTGCAAATTTATAGTTAATTTTTGGGATAACGATTCCAAAACCTACATGATCTTCTTTTATTGATGCATCTGTATAAACAAAGGTGTGATTTTCTTGCAGATTCTCTGTTACCATTTGGAAATCTATATTTGCATTGTTCTCATCTTTTTTCAATTTTAAATCTAATATTGGGAGTTCCTTGATCTGTAGTTCATAGTCTTCTTCATAGCAAGGCAGTGTTTCTCTGTTGTGCATTTTTGTAAGTTCATTTTCCATTTTTATATATGCTGCCAGGAGTAATGAGACTTCATGTCCCTGTTTGGCTCTATTTCTACTAGTGTTGTTTATTATTTTTAATTTGTTAAGGATATTGATTATTGGGTTATTGCTAATCTTGGCATTTTGTATTAGAAATTTTTGAGTTAAAAGTTGTCTTCTGGTCTCCAAATCAGGGCAAGCATTTTCTGCCAATAGGGCTGGGATGGGTGTAGACTTCATACATCCCGAAATGATTCTTAAGCCTTGGTTATATATAGAGTTTAATTTGTTTATGTTTTTTTGTGATGTATTTTGTATTAAAACAAAGCAAAAGCCCAAGTGCGATCTGACCATCCTGTTGAAAGCTATTCTAAGGGTTTTTGGGTCGGCCCCCCACCACACCCCACAAAAAGCCCTCAAAAGATTCAAACCTTTTTTAGCTTTTATTATGTTGTTATTAATCTGTGTGTCCCATTTTAAGTTTTTTTGTAAAATTGACCCAAGGTATCTTACCTTGTCTTTGTAGACAATTTTTTTCCCATTGACTTTTAAATCCGGAGGGTCTTCTTTTTTTCGGGATTTTGTAAACCAAATAGCTTTACATTTATTTTCTGAGAGGGTTAGATTGTGTTTTTTGAGAAAGTTATTAATTAATTGCAAAGCTTGGTTTAGAATATTTGTCATTAGTACTACATTGTGTCCCTTTATAACTAAGTCAATGTCATCAGCAAAACCTAGAATTTCTAACCCTCCGGGTTTATTTTCAAAATTTTTTTTAATGTAGATGTTGAAACAAGTTGTGCTTAGGGGCGAGCCCTGCGTTAGTCCTATTGATGATACCTTAGGTCCTAAAATTTGGCCTTCATTCCCTCTAATGTATATTTTTTTAGCATCAATAAGCCGATAAATCAAATTGCACATAGACAATGGAATCTTGCACGTCCATAAAGTTAGCAGTGCAAGGATTTTTCCACGCCACAATTTAAGGCTCATTTCAGGCTAATTAAATGCTCTATTTCCAAATTTAATGCTCTTGTAGTTTTAGAGATATTGCTTGCACTGCCAGCTCCCCATAGGAGTTAGCAGTGCAGCATGTTCAGAGCGATGAACTGATACTATAATGATCTATGAATTAAAGGCTAATTAAATGCTCTAGTCCCATATTTATTGCGCAAGTAGTTTTGGAGATATTGCTTGCACTACTAGCTCCCTAAGGGACTTAGCAGTGTAGGATGTCCGGAGCGCCAAATCCATACAATCTATAATACAATGTTGATCTACGAATTAAAGGCTAATTAAATGCTCCATTCCGGAATTACATTCCCCCCCCCCCTTTCTTATTTAAAAAAAATCAAAATCTGTACTGCTAACTTTAGACATGGCGATTTAGGGCCACTAATGGCGAAACATATGAATTGAAGGTGGAACCAACCTCTTCATATTAAAGGCTAATTAAATGCTTCATTCCGGAATTAAATGCTCCCCCTCCTTTTCTGATTTTATAAAAAACTAAAATCTGCACTGCTAACTTTACGCATTGCGGTTTAGGGCCCCTGATGGCAAGACATATGAATTTGAGGCGGAACCAACCTCTTCATATTAAAGGCTAATTAAATGCTCCATTCTGGAATTAAATGCTTGCCCTCCTTTTTGAATTTAAAAAAAATTAAAATCTGCACTGCTAACTTTACGCATGGCGATTTAGGGCCCCTGATGGCGAAACATATGAATTAAAGGTGGAACCAACCTCTTCATATTAAAGGCTAATTAAATGCTCCATTCCGGAATTAAATGCTCCCCGTCTTTTTTTGATTTTTAAAAAAACTAAAATCTGCACTGCTAACTTTACGCATTGCGGTTTAGGGCCCCTGATGGCGAAACATATGAGTTTGAGGTGGAACCAACCTCTTCATATTAAAGGCTAATTAAATGCTCCATTCCGGAATTAAATGCTCCCCGTCTTTTTTTGATTTAAAAAAAAATCAAAATCTGCACTGCTAACTTTACGCATGGCGATTTAGGGCCCCCTGATGGCGAAACGTATGAATTTGAGCTGGAACCAACCTCTTCATATTAAAGGCTAATTAAATGCTCCATTCTGGAATTAAATGCTTTCCCTCCTTTTTTGAATTTAAAAAAAAACAAAATCTGCACTGCTAACTTTACGCATGGCGATTTAGGGCCCCTGATTTCGAAAGATATGAATTGAAGGTAAAACCCACCTCTTCATATTAAAGGCTAATTAAATGCTCCATTCCGGAACTAAATGCTCCCCGTCCTTTTTTGAAAAAAAGTGAAAACGTACGTATAAACTATAACTTTGCGACTTTTGGTTGCGGCGTTGGCTGTCTAACAAGCCAATCGATTTTTTCAATCCAATGATCCATATGCAATCTTTGAAAAGTTTCAACAGATTAGTTGTTTCTGGTTTGATTTCAGGTTTTTCAAATGAAGTGACAAAATCATCCCTTTCGGACTCATACTCGAACCTCTTGGGAATGAATGATAAGTATTGCAGGAGCAGGAAAACGCAATATAACCAAGTTGTCACAATTTTAATATACAATACAATATTTTTTATATATTTTTGTTTGTTACAGTATTATTAACGCTAACTGCCAAAGTTTAATATATTTTTTAGTATTTTTAATAATTATTTTTTTTTTCTTCTATCAAACATGCATGGAGCATTAAATTAGCCTTTAATATGAAGAAGCTGGTTCCACCTTCAATTCATATGTTTCGCCATCAGGGGCCCTAAATCGCCATGCGTAAAGTTAGCAGTGCAGATTTTGATTTTTTAAAAATTAAAAAAAGGAGGGAAAGCATTTAATTCCAGAATGGAGCATTTAATTAGCCTTTAATATGAAGAGGTTGATTTCACCTCAAATTCATATGTTTCGCCATCAGGGGCCCTAAACGGCAATGCGTAAAGTTAGCAGTGCAGATTTTAGTTTTTTAAAAAATATCAAAAAAAGACGAGGAGCATTTAATTCCGGAATGGAGCATTTAATTAGCCTTTAATATGAAGAGGTTGGTTCCACCTCAAATTCATATGTTTCGCCATCAGGGGCCCTAAACCGCAATGCGTAAAGTTAAGCAAGTATAAAAGGCAACTTCATAGGGTTATAGTCAACCATGGACACCGGTGTTTCGGAAAAAGGCATTTCCATCCTCAGCGTGGCTTGCCTGACACAAAGTAGAACAAACTATCTACAAGATACAAGGTAAATCAAAAAGAATGGAAAAATAGGTGAACCCTATTTTTCATTCTACGAGTGAACGACAGCGAACCAAGGAAACTAAGTCCATGGCGGGACGAAAACATCCACCGGTCTATAAGGTAGAAAGACTTATCGTCACAGTTCAACCAGACCATGCTATCACCGTCTCCACGGTATCGGTTCCGGAACCGAAAACAATGAGCGTAAAGTTAGCAGTGCAGATTTTAGTTTTTTTAAAAATCAAAAAAAGACGGGGAGCATTTAATGACTGGAGCATTTAATTAGCCTTTAATATGAAGAGGTTGGTTCCACCTCTAATTTTTATGTTTCGCTATCAGGGGCCCTAAACCGCAATGCGTAAAGTTAGCAGTGCAGATTTTAGTTTTTTAAAAAATCAAAAAAGGAGGGGGAGCATTTAGTTCCGGAATGGAGCATTTAATTAGCCTTTAATATTAAGAGGTTGGTTCCACCTTCAATTTATATGTTTCGCCATCAGGGGCCCTAAATCGCCATGCGTAAAGTTAGCAGTGCAGATTTTGATTTTTTAAAAATTAAAAAAAGGAGGGAAAGCATTTAATTCCAGAATGGAGCATTTAATTAGCCTTTAATATGAAGAGGTTGATTTCACCTCAAATTCATATGTTTCGCCATCAGGGGCCCTAAACCGCAATGCGTAAAGTTAGCAGTGCAGATTTTAGTTTTTTAAAAAATATCAAAAAAAGACGAGGAGCATTTAATTCCGGAATGGAGCATTTAATTAGCCTTTAATATGAAGAGGTTGGTTCCACCTCAAATTCATATGTTTCGCCATCAGGGGCCCTAAACCGCAATGCGTAAAGTTAAGCAAGTATAAAAGGCAACTTCATAGGGTTATAGTCAACCATGGACACCGGTGTTTCGGAAAAAGGCATTTCCATCCTCAGCGTGGCTTGCCTGACACAAAGTAGAACAAACTATCTACGAGATACAAGGTAAATCAAAAAGAATGGAAAAATAGGTGAACCCTATTTTTCATTCTACGAGTGAACGACAGCGAACCAAGGAAACTAAGTCCATGGCGGGACGAAAACATCCACCGGTCTATAAGGTAGAAAGACTTATCGTCACAGTTCAACCAGACCATGCTATCACCGTCTCCACGGTATCGGTTCCGGAACCGAAAACAATGAGCGTAAAGTTAGCAGTGCAGATTTTAGTTTTTTAAAAAATCAAAAAAAGACGGGGAGCATTTAATGACTGGAGCATTTAATTAGCCTTTAATATGAAGAGGTTGGTTCCACCTCTAATTTTTATGTTTCGCTATCAGGGGCCCTAAACCGCAATGCGTAAAGTTAGCAGTGCAGATTTTAGTTTTTTAAAAAATCAAAAAAGGAGGGGGAGCATTTAGTTCCGGAATGGAGCATTTAATTAGCCTTTAATATGAAGAGGTTGGTTTCACCTCAAATTCATATGTTTCGCCATCAGGGGCCCTAAATCGCCATGCGTAAAGTTAGCAGTGCAGATTTTGATTTTTTAAAAATTAAAAAAAGGAGGGAAAGCATTTAATTCCAGAATGGAGCATTTAATTAGCCTTTAATATGAAGAGGTTGGTTTTACCTCAAATTCATATGTTTCGCCATCAGGGGCCCTATACCGCAATGCGTAAAGTTAGCAGTGCAGATTTTAGTTTTTTAAAAAATATCAAAAAAAGACGAGGAGCATTTAATTCCGGAATGGAGCATTTAATTAGCCTTTAATATTAAGAGGTTGGTTCCACCTTCAATTTATATGTTTCTCCATCAGGGGCCCTAAACCGCAATGCGTAAAGTTAGCAGTGCAGATTTTATTTTTTTTTTAAATCAATAAAAGACGGGGAGCATTTAATTCCGGAATGGAGCATTTAATTAGCCTTTAATATGAAGAGGTTGGTTCCACCTCAAATTCATATGTTTCGCCATCAGGGGCCCTAAACCGCAATGCGTAAAGTTAGCAGTGCAGATTTTAGTTTTTTTAAAAATCAAAAAAGGAGGGGGAGCATTTAGTTCCGGAATGGAGCATTTAATTAGCCTTTAATATTAAGAGGTTGGTTCCACCTTCAATTTATGTTTCGCCATCAGGGGCCCTAAATCGCCATGCGTAAAGTTAGCAGTGCAGATTTTAATTTTTTAAAAATTCAAAAAAGGAGGGCAAGCATTTAATTTCAGAATGGAGCATTATTTTGATTTTTTTTTTTAATAAGAAAGGGGGGGGAGAATGTAATTCCGGAATGGAGCATTTAATTAGCCTTTAATTCGTAGATCAACATTGTATTATAGATTGTATGGATTTGGCGCTCCGGACATCCTGCACTGCTAAGTCCCTTAGGGAGCTAGCAGTGCAAGCAATATCTCCAAAACTACTTGCGCAATAAATATGGGAATAGAGCATTTAATTAGCCTTTAATTTATAGATCATTATAGTATCGTAGAATTCATCAGTTCATCGCTCTGAACATGCTGCACTGCTAACTTCTATAGGGAGCTGGCAGTGCAAGCAATATCTCTAAAACTACAAGAGCATTAAATTTGGAAATAGAGCATTTAATTAGCCTGAAATGAGCCTTAAATTGTGGCATGGAAAAATCCTTGCACTGCTGACCTTGCACTGCTAACTTTATGGACGTGAATCTTGCTCTCAACCAGATGGTCATAAAGCACCTGAAGATTTACATTATTATAAGCTGACTTAATATCCAAAAAGACTCCTATCACTGTTTTATTTTCTAAGAATGCCGACTGTATCTAAGATGTGATATAGGATAGATTATTGGTTATTCCCATGTTTTGTCTAAATCCCATTTGGAAAGGTGAGAAAAATCCTTTGTTTTCTAAAAACCATTCAATCTTATTTTTTATAATTGTTTCAAGTATTTTTAAGGCACATGAACTAAGTCCTATAGGTCTCCAGTTTTCGGCTATTTCTGGGTTTTTATTTTGTTTTGGGAAGGCTACTATTAGTTGATCCTTCCATTGTTCTGGTATTGATTCTCCCCCCTTTATCCTGTTGAAGATTTCTACTAAATAAGACATTGCATTTTCTGGTAGGTTGGCCAGCATAGAATAGGAAATCCCATCCAATCCCGGAGCTGTATCTTTTTTTTTCTGTCTGGTTGCACTTTTAACATCATCTATGGTAAAACTCATATCCACATCATCGTCCACTCTGAGAGAAAACCAGGGATCTACAACCACTGGAGTTAACCCATCCAAAATCTCCATTGCTATCTTATTGCTTATTCCTTGGGAAGGCATGTTGATTTTTGTTTGCAAATTTGAGAATTTTCTGAATGTTTTCCATACATTGTTCATATTGCTATTTCGATTCATCTGACAACAAAACTCCTGAAATTTTCATTTTTTTTTCTTTTAAAGAACCTTTTTGTGATAGCTATTTGTTTTTTGAGGTTAATGAAATTTTTCATACTAGGGATGTCTTTAAACAGTTCACTTGCTATTTTCCTTTCTTTTAACTTTTTATCACATTCTTTATCCCACCAAGGGTTACCAGGTCTTGCCTCTTTTTTTGGTTCTTTATTTTTTGGAATCACTTTTTCTGCAGTATTAAGAAGTTTTTGTTCAAAAGTTTGATAATTTATGTTTTCACCTTCAGAGAATTCCAATTCCGCAACTTTTTAAAATTTTTCCCAGTCAGTTTTTTTGAGATTGTATGTGTATGGTTTTTTCTGTTGGATTCTGTTGATTTTTTTGTTTATACAACACATTGTAGGGTAGTGATCACTAACGTCATATTCTGTTATTTTTTGCCAGGTTGTTTTGCTGCTTAGATTCATAGTTATTATTGTCAGATCTATGGGGCTTGGTGGTTTGTCTGGAGCTACCACTCTTGTTGATGTACCATCATTTATTATTATGTAATTACTTTCTTCTAGTAGTTCAGATAGTATGTTTCCTTGTTGATTGTTTTTTTGGCTCCCCCAAGTTGTATGATGAGCGTTAAGATATCCCATTATCACTGCTTCTCCCTCTAAATAGTCTAAGATTGATTTCATATGTTGTTTAAAATTGTTTACGTTTGGTGTTGCATATACATTTGCAAACTTAAGATTTTCAACCTCTATAGTGATGTAGTGAAAGCTTATATTACCTGGACTTATATATTTTATTTTAAAATTAAGGTCTTTTTTAGTAAAAGTTGCTATGCCTCCGTATTGATCATTTCTGTCTACTCTAACAACCCGATAGTTTTTCATATAACAAGAGAGGTCCTGTTGGAGCCAAGTTTCATTCAAAAAAAGAATATCAGGTTTGTATTCCCTAATTAGGTTGATTAACTCTGCCCTTTTTGCTCTATAGCTCTGTATGTTCCATTGAATTACTATTAATTGTTTTTCCTGTTTGTCTTGCATTGTGCTGTGTGTTTTGTTTTTTTTTTGGGCTATCATTATTATGTTGTATTTTATTATTATTATTTTTTTAAATCAATTCATTATTTCAATGTCCAAATATTCCTTGTTGTTTTGTGCATTTGTTTGTTTTTCGATGTTTTTTGATTGTGATGCAAAATGAATTAATATTTTCTTTAAAAAAACAGCCTCTAGCGACACCTTACGTGAGAGAGTTTAATTAGAATATTTTGAAAATTTGTCCGTTGACTTGCACGCTACCTATCTGTAGTCAGGTTAAGCTCAAGATTATTGATTTTATGCAGCGATCTAACCGCTGGAAGAAGTTCATTTTGAATTTGTTTCAGTTTAGAAAAAGGATCGAGTGAGTTGTCTGTCCTTTTTTTTGTCATTCGGGTGAAACAGGGATAGAAAGAATTTTCTGGTTGTTCAACTAGTACGACACACATTGCGTAATAGGCTGTGTTGTATTTTAACCTAAAAAGCTTTGTTTTGCAAAGACTCTGAGATTGTTTACTAATTTATTTACCTATAAAACAATAAACATAAGTTTTTTGTAATTTAAATAAAGTGACTCAAAATTATTCAGTCAGTTTTAGTCTTATTAATGAATACGGATTTGTGTTATTGATTTTCTGGAGAATGAAAATTTTGGGGTTTTAAGGAATCTGATTGGTTAGTGATTGCTATGCAGTTTGGGAGATTGAGAGGAATTTTACAAAAATCGCCCCTTTTTCTGTTCGAGATTTTGTCGAGAAACAAGGTATTTTAATTATGTTATAACATAACCTTAAAAATTTTTTTTGTTCATCAAGCATGGCTTGAAATTTTATTTTATAGGATAAATTAGAACTTTGCTCTAATTTTAATCAATGGTAATATGAAATTCTATTGCATATACCAGATTTTTATTTTTAATTATGTTAATATGTTATAACATAATACATTAATATGTATTTTTATAAAAAAAATTTCTTTGCCGAGGAAATGTTACAATTTTTCTTTATGTCTTTAACAGACAACTATCTCTCTATTTAAACTACTTAATTTTTTTATAAAAATTTTGATTAGTTTCATATTTTTTTTGTTTTATGGTTCAAACTATGTTCGACATAATATTTATATATTGGCTATATGGTATTTTGGTTATAGTTTATTTATAATGGGTTCACAATGTTGTGCCTACATGGGATTTCTAGAATCTAGTAGGTGGTAGACGCTTTTTACTCATTGGGCGTCGACCGGTGAGATACCACCATGCCAGAAGTGAGTAGCGCTAAGTGGTATCACCACGTTCCGCTACTGCGCTGGCAGTCCGGTTCCAACAATGAGTAACAGATAGTATGATGGCGCTTCCAGGATCAAAATATTCCGGAGGTAAAATACCCGACCACTCGGATCTCCGGGCGTCGGGTGATCCTGGGGGTCCTTCATGCAAAGATATTAAAAGAAGACCAAAAACTCAACTCAGAATTGATTTTAGCAATATAAGAGGATTGAGTACCAACATGAATTCAGTTCACCAACATCTTGAAGAACAAAGACCTGACATCCTTGTTCTCACTGAAACTAAAATCAGTTCTGCAACACCTATTGTGAACTATCTTTATCCCGGCTATGACCTACACCACCGATTTCGACATAATTTTGGGATCTGTGTGTACATTAAAAATGACCTTTCATGTCATCGAGAGGAGAAGCTAGAACCAGCGAACCTCGATATCATATGGCTGAAATTCACCTCAAAGTCATCGACCAAGTTCATTTGCTGCCTCTACCGACCGCCAAGTAACACCGAGTATCAAAACTTTTTTGCGACATTATCCGAAAACTGTGATAATATACACATGCGGAAATTGTTTTTTTAGGCGATTTCAACGTCCACAATATACCCTGGCTAAAACACCACAACAAAACAGATAATGAAGGCAGGGAAGCAGAAGCTTTTGCCATAAGTTGTGGTCTAACGCAGCTTGTCGATGAACCTACCCGTATCTCAGAAAGGGGTGAATTTGCAGCGCTTTTAGACTTGTTCCTAACTACAAATCCTGACTTGTACACAATTCAAGTAGATCCCCCACTTGGTTCATCCGATCATAAACTTATAAGAACAAAGTGCGAAATGTTCATACCGCCAAGCCAACAATCACTTCCTCGTAAAATGTGGCACTATAAATCGGCAAAATGGAATGACCTTAAACAGTTTTACCTGGATTTTCCATGGCAAGAAGTTTGCTTTCCCACTATTTGCTGTAATCAAAATAACAAAAGTAATCTTATCTGGAATGGATGCATATATCCCACATACAATAAAAAGCAGAGCTAATGCAAAACCTTGGTTCAACAGCCAGTGTCAAACGGCTGTACAGAAAAAACACAGAGCATATAACCTTTGGAAACGACAACAAACCGCTCAAAACAACACAGAATTTATAGAAGCCAGAAATAGTTGCAAAATTACTATTGACGCCGCCAAAGAAACATACAATCAAAGAATAAAAAACAGGTTGCTGAATTGTCCAAGTAGTTCTAGGTCCTTTTGGTCTCTTGCAAAAGCCGTTGGATCAAACTTCACCAAGTCATCCATACCACCACTTTCAGATAAAAATACTCACTCAGCCACAACATCAGAGGAAAAAGCCAATATGCTGGCCAAAATCTTTTCCTCCAACTCAAACCTAATAGTGCCAAATGGAAAAACTCCACCGTTCATTGAAAGGGTTTCCCACAGTATGCCAGAGGTACCCTTTTGTCACAGAGAAATACGAAAATCCCTTAAAAAGTTGGATACAAACAAAGCAATGGGTCCAGATATCATTCCCGCGATAGTACTCAAAAATTGTGCTAACGAACTCACCCCAACTTTCGCTAAATTATTCAATTTATCTTACAGGCAAGGAGTATATCCATCATCATGGAAGTCTGCCGCAGTACAACCTATTCCAAAGAAAGGAAAAAAGACAGATCCGTTAAACTATAGACCAATTGCTCTACTTCCGGTGATCAAAAGTAATGGAAAGAGTTGTGAACAATCACCTAACCAAGTACTTGGAAAAGTACAAACTTATCAACGACAAGCAATACGGATTTCGAAAATATAGGTCAACTGGCGATTTACTTACATACGTCACTCATTTATGGCAAAAAGCGATTGAGTTACGGGGCGAAACAAGAACAATTGCCTTAGATATATCAAAAGCATTCGATAAAGTCTGGCATGAAAATCTGCTCAACAAGCTTAAAGCAATGGGATTGTCGCCGAAACTTTGTACTTGGTTTGAAAGTTACCTTAAGGATAGATCCATTTATGTTGCACTGGATGGCCGGAACTCCAACTCTTACCAAATAAATGCTGGTGTGCCACAGGGAGCAATCCTTTCGCCAACACTTTTTCTGATTTACATAAATGACCTCATAGATAAAACAGTAAATCCACTTTAGTGCTTTGCAGATGATGGCAATGTAGTCTCCTCAGTCATACCACCCACTCAGTGTCTATCCGCACGTGAATTCCATCATCTTAGACAAACTCAAATATCGCAGATAAATAACGACCTGGAGATAATAGAGGACTGGGGCAACAAAAACCTTGTACAGTTCAACGCGCAGAAAACCCAAGCAGCCCTGTTTTCAAAAAAGACCAGCACCGGTGAGCCAAACATCATGCTATCTGGAAGTGCTGTCGCATTGCGGAGCCAGTTGAACATCTTAGGAGTCACTGCAGAGACCAACATGTCTTGGCACAGTCACGTGGCAGATATAGCTAAAAGGGCGTCCCAAAAGCTTGGGGTGCTATTTCGTACAAGACATCTGTATACACCAAGCCAACTGCTGACACTCTACAAAGCCCAGATTCGACCAACTATGGAGTACTGCTCACATATATGGAGTGCGGCACCCAAACATACCTTAATGCTTTTGAATACCGTGCAAAAACGAGCTATCAAGCTGATCAATGACCCCGCACTTACCCGTAGCTTGGATAGTCTCGAACATCGAAGAACTGTGGGCGATCTATCTCTCTTCTACAGGTATTATCACGGAAAATGCTCTGAAGAGTTGGCACGTATGATCCCCCCGGGAGTAGCACCTACTAGGCGACCACGTCAAACAGACGGTAACCATCAATTTACTGTCAAAATAGAGGCACCAAGAACCTCATTATATCAGAATTCATATCTCTGGAGAACAGCATCGCTGTGGAATAAACTCCCTGCGACAGTTTTCCCTGCAGGTTACAACCTGAACCGTTTCAAAACCAACACACACCAACATTTCCGCGCACTGGCCGCTTCTCGAGCGTGATAGGGACCTCCTTGCGAGTGCGCTTAACCGTAAAAAAAAAAAAAATCCAGAGTATGATTTTAAGCTAGTAATTAATCCTGGATCTCGCTCTCATTTCTTTTTTGGATAGCTGGGTACCAATTAACAATAGTCACTATGACATGACCATATGGTTAAATTTGAGGTTATAGGTATCATAAGCACCTTTGGTTGAAATAGAGTTAGACAGGTTAATACAGCTAAAATTTTATATAGCTATTGCCGATAGCTGGTTTGTTTTGTTTTCATATAGTTTTTTTTTATAACCAAAATACACATTTTTGTTTTTTTTATAAACTTAGGTGATGATTTGTGCCCCGAAAAGATAAATAATTTGGTGTGAATAGACTAAAGTTTTATTTGGTAATTCTATAGAATTACTGTACAGTATGTACAAATTTTGATGAAACTTTAGAATATTTATATAGGGTGTTTTGACGGACCTGATCAGAAAATAAAAGTTTTTTTTTTATCGGTGAAAAATGATTGAAACCATAGTTGTATTTTAAAGATTACTTCAAGTATACTGAGTCTAACATTTCCTGGGTTAAGATTGTTTTGTTTTTATGTTATTTTTTTTTTCTAACCTGAATTCTCGACAAAACTATTACAACATATGTAAATATTTTTTTTCACTATTGTACATCAAAAGAAACAAGGTTCTAAAAAGGATGTATGTCTCTTTTAAGTTATATATGAACAGTAAAATCTATAATTTTATTAATATCATTCTTTTTTACTACCTTTTTAAGAAACTGAGTTTCAACAAAAAATTAATATTTTTTTCTTGTTTATGTTTGATTATTTGATTTTTATTTGTTCTTCTTTCTGAAACAAAATAAATGTTGAGGTTTGTAAACAAAAAGTAATCCTGATCTTTTATTTCGTTCCTGCATTGATACATTGGTAACATGGTGATAGTAAGGAAAATCTGTCACCATTGTTGTTAATTGTGTCAAAGTAAATAGAGGTCTAATATTATTCGAAAAATAGAAAATTGACAATATTTTTCTTAAAAGAACCTCACGACCCTAAATAGCTCTACCTAGCCGAGGTAAATTTGGGGTATATTAAAACAACATCAATAATATACAAAAAGTTATATGAAAAAAATATAACAAAGGCTACCCAGCAACATAATGCACAATGGACAAATAAGATTTAGAGCCTAACTTGCTTGAAGCAAGTAGAAAAAAGACAAACATACCAAAATTGTATTGCTCAGTAAATCTGCTCTCTCTCTCTTAATTGCTGTATTAAAAGTGATAATATTATTAATTTGGTTTTAAAATTAATTTTTTGTAGTTTTAACTGAGCTCTCATGTCTTGCAATAATAATTTAGGGCACACAAACAAAATGAACTGCTACTATCTTATTCCCAAAGGTATAAGTTAGTGTTCTATTGTACCACCAATAAGTAGAAATACTCTGCTGATATATTGGCGCCTAAGCTCACACTAGGTACTATAATTATAGTGTACGTGTAAGCTAATATAACTAAAAACTGTAATATATTTTATTCAACTCGAGACTCAAATATCTTTCGTTTGATACCACACAAGCCATGTTTTGACCTATACTCTAATTTTTTTAATTTACCCCCACCCTTTTTTTAAAACTAAAATGTATTTTATTTAACTCCAGACTCAATTACCTCTCGTTTGATACCACACAAGCTATATTTTCATTTAAACTCTAATTTTTGACATTTACCCCCACCTTTTTTTTAAATAAACTAAAATGTATTTTGTTTAACTGCAGACTCAATTACCTTTCGTTTGATATCACACACGCCATATTTTCACATAAACTTAAATTTTTAAAATCTACCCCCACTGCTGGCTTGCGTTCGGTGGATTTTGTTCATTTTTAAATGGGACCATCTCGACCCAAGACCCAGCCTAGGTACCAAATTTCATTCAAATCGGGCAAGCGGTTTTTGAGTTATGCGCGTTGGTCGTTACAGACAGACAGACATACAGACAGACATACAGACAGACATACAGACAGACATACAGACAGACATACAGACAGACATACAGACAGACATACAGACAGACATACAGACAGACATACAGACAGACATACAGACAGACATACAGACAGACATACAGACAGACATACAGACAGACATACAGACAGACATACAGACAGACATACAGACAGACATACAGACATACAGACAGACATACAGACAGACATACAGACAGACATACAGACAGACATACAGACAGACATACAGACAGACATACAGACAGACATACAGACAGACATACAGACAGACATACAGACAGACATACAGACAGACATACAGACAGACATACAGACAGACATACAGACAGACATACAGACAGACATACAGACAGACATACAGACAGACATACAGACAGACATACAGACAGACATACAGACAGACATACAGACAGACATACAGACAGACATACAGACAGACATACAGACAGACATACAGACAGACATACAGACAGACAGACATACAGACAGACATACAGACAGACATACAGACAGACATACAGACAGACAGACAGACATACAGACAGACATACAGACAGACATACAGACATACAGACAGACAGACATACAGACAGACATACAGACAGACAGACATACAGACAGACAGACAGACAGACATACAGACAGACATACAGACAGACAGACATACAGACAGACATACAGACAGACATACAGACATACATACAGACAGACATACAGACAGACATACAGACAGACAGACAGACATACAGACAGACATACAGACAGACATACAGACAGACATACAGACAGACATACAGACAGACATACAGACAGACATACAGACAGACATACAGACAGACAGACATACAGATAGACATACAGACAGACATACAGACAGACATATAGACAGACATATAGACAGACAGACATACAGACAGACAGACATACAGACATACAGACATACAGACATACAGACAGACATACAGACAGACATACAGACAGACATACAGACAGACATACAGACAGACATACAGACAGACATACAGACAGACATACAGACAGACATACAGACAGACATACAGACAGACATACAGACATACATACATACAGACATACAGACAGACATACAGACAGACAGACATACAGACATACAGACAGACATACAGACAGACAGACATACAGACAGACATACAGACAGACATACAGACAGACATACAGACAGACATACAGACAGACATACAGACAGACATACAGACAGACATACAGACAGACATACAGACAGACATACAGACAGACATACAGACAGACATACAGACAGACATACAGACAGACATACAGACAGACATACAGACAGACATACAGACAGACATACAGACAGACATACAGACAGACATACAGACAGACATACAGACAGACATACAGACAGACATACAGACAGACATACAGACAGACATACAGACAGACATACAGACAGACATACAGACAGACATACAGACAGACATACAGACAGACATACAGACATACAGACAGACATACAGACAGACATACAGACAGACATACAGACAGACATACAGACAGACATACAGACAGACATACAGACAGACATACAGACAGACATACAGACAGACATACAGACAGACATACAGACAGACATACAGACAGACATACAGACAGACATACAGACAGACATACAGACAGACATACAGACAGACATACAGACAGACAGACAGACAGACAGACAGACAGACAGACAGACAGACAGACAGACAGACAGACATACAGACAGACATACAGACATACAGACAGACATACAGACAGACATACAGACAGACATACAGACAGACATACAGACAGACATACAGACAGACAGACAGACATACAGACAGACATACAGACAGACATACAGACATACAGACAGACATACAGACAGACATACAGACAGACATACAGACAGACATACAGACAGACATACAGACAGACATACAGACAGACATACAGACAGACATACAGACAGACATACAGACAGACATACAGACAGACATACAGACAGACATACAGACAGACATACAGACAGACATACAGACAGACATACAGACAGACATACAGACAGACATACAGACAGACATACAGACAGACATACAGACAGACATACAGACAGACAGACATAGAGACAGACATACAGACAGACATACAGACAGACATACAGACAGACAGACATACAGACAGACATACAGACAGACATACAGACAGACATACAGACAGACATACAGACAGACATACAGACAGACATACAGACAGACATACAGACAGACATACAGACAGACATACAGACAGACATACAGACAGACATACAGACAGACATACAGACAGACATACAGACAGACATACAGACAGACATACAGACAGACATACAGACAGACATACAGACAGACATACAGACAGACATACAGACAGACATACAGACAGACATACAGACAGACATACAGACAGACATACAGACAGACATACAGACAGACATACAGACATACAGACAGACATACAGACAGACATACAGACAGACATACAGACAGACATACAGACAGACATACAGACAGACAGACATACAGACAGACATACAGACAGACATACAGACATACATACAGACAGACATACAGACAGACAGACATACAGACAGACATACAGACAGACAGACAGACAGACATACAGACAGACATACAGACAGACAGACATACAGACAGACATACAGACAGACAGACAGACAGACAGACAGACATACAGACAGACATACATACAGACAGACAGACGGCGCGACAAAAAAGTTTCAAAATCATCTGAAACGCAAAGATATATAAATTTTTTTGAAATCGGAGCAACTTTTTTTTTCTCGAGAAGATTAGGATCACCATAGCTCACACTACTATAGTATAGTAGTAGTGTGAGCTAATATCAAAAGTTTAACCTATTAATACATTCAGTACATACATTTCGGTAATTTTCCCTACAAAATGAAACAAAATTCTTGTTAATTTTTCAGGACTTATTATAACTATATAACTTTTATGTCTCGTTTAAATGGTACCCTTTTGCCATTTTTGCCTAAAATTACACAAGGAATTTTGTATATAAAGTTACCAGAATAACTTTTAAAATTAAAAAAATTATATGCTCGTAATTTGCCATTATTCTCCGTAAATTAGTTGTGAAAACAAAAAAATTGCTCTGCCTCTTTTTTTTTTAAGAAACAATCGATTTTTCATAAAAAATTTTAGTGCACAATTTTCCCTTAATTATCGGTAAATTAGTTGTAAAAGCAAAAAATTTGCCATGCCGGTTTTTTTTTTAAATTCACAATGTTTCGTTAGGTTTATATGAAGTTAGCAAAAAACCAATAGAAATAATGGATTTATCTAAAAAAAATTTAGTGCACAATTTACCGTTAATATCCGTAAATTAGTTGTAAAAACAAGAAATTTGCAGTATTCACTTTTTTTTAAATGGGGTTTTGCTAACTTTATATAAAGAACACCTATAGAAATAATGGATTTATCAAAAAAAAAAATTAGTGTACAATTTGCCGTTAATTATTCGTAAATTAGTTGTGAAAACAAAAAATTTGCCGTGCCCGTTTAAAAAAAAAATGATGTTCTGCTAACTTTATATAAAGTATAAATCGCGGTATAAATTATATACACTTTATGTAAAGTTAGCAAAACACCTTTTTTTTTAAAGACGGGCACGGCAAATTTTTAGTTTTCACAATTAATTTACGAATAATTAACGCTTTTGTATAAATTGTACACAATTTTTTTTTTGATAAATCCATTATTTGTATCGTCGTTTTGCTAACTTTATATAAAGTTAGAAAAAAAACGGGCGCGGTAAATTTTTTGTTTTACATACCTTCCGAAGCTAAGCTCTCTAGTGCTTCTAGAAGTGGGGTGGGCAATGTTATTTTTATATAAATTTACATTTATAGGAGAGGGAAGTAAATTATAATTTTAATTTTTTAGCTCACACTACTACTATAAGTAGTGTGAGCTATGGTGATCCTAATTTTTTCGAGAAAAAAAAAGTTGCTCCGATTTCAAAAATTTTTATATATCTTTGCGTTTCAGATGATTTTGAAACTTTTTTGTTTTGCTGTCTGTCTGTCTGTCTGTCTGTATGTCTGTCTGTATGTCTGTCTGTATGTCTGTCTGTAACGACCAACCCGCATAACTCAAAAACCGCTTGTCCGATTTTAATGAAATTTGGTACCTAAGTTGGGTCTTGGGCCGTGATGGTCCCATTTAAAAATGAACAAAATCCACCGAACGCAAGCCAAATAAAAGGGTGGGGGTAGATTCCAAAAATTAGAGTTTATGTGAAAATATGGCGTGTGTGATATCAAACGAAAGGTAATTAAGTCTGGAGTTAAAAAAAATGAATTTTAGTTTATTTTTAAAAAAAGGGTGGGGGTAGATGTCAAAAATTAGAGTTTAAGTGAAAATATGGCGTGTGTGATATCAAACGAAAGGTAATTGAGTCTGGAGTTAAACAAAATACATTTTAGTTTTTTTCAAAAGGGTGGGGGGTAGATTAAAAAAATTTGAGTTTAAGTCAAAACATGGCTTGTGTGGTATCAAACGAAAGGTAATTGAGTCTGGAGTTGAATAAAATATATTTCAGTTTTTTACTATATTAGCTCACACTATAACTATGGTACCTAGTGTGAGCTTAGGTGCCCATAGATTGGCAGAGTATTTTTTTAATAATAGATAGAAAAACTCTGCAGATTACAAAAAAAATATTTAGCCTTAATAAGGGGTAATTTTGACCCTTTTTTATTTAGATAGGGAGCATGAACATAGCTCAACTGGCAGCTTGTTTTAAAGGGTTTGGTATTCTCATTACACAACCTGTTTGAACAAAATGTAGAAATTCGAAAATAACATGCCCACAAAAATAATTTTCTAGATATCAAATTTGTTGTTTTCAAAATTAATTAAACCATTTTTAAAAAATGCCTCAAAGAGATTCAAAACTCCTTTAGAACAAGGGGCCCCTGGTAAGGGGTGGACCCTAGAAAGACAAAAGTAGCCAAAAGATGACCCCCCTCCCTATTGCAAATAAAATCGACGTTTCCGAATGTTTTTGCAAAAAAAATCTCCTGAATTTTAAATGAATTTTACCACCCATAAGACCTCACTGTACACAAACATTTTAAAATTTTAAAAGAAATTTGTAAAATTTTTAATTTAACTGAGTTAGGAATACCCAAGAGGAAACTCACAGGTGATAATCACAATACATTTTCTAAGAATTACATGAAAATCGTTGAGAAACACCTGGAAAATACTGGGAATCACTAGATACAAGACAGTTTTAATGTGTTATCATATCTACAAGAAATTTTCAATAAAAAGTTTAACAATAATAATTCAAACTACCTACCTATCTTAAGCTAAGTTTCAACCTATTAAATAAAATAAAAAAATACAAATTATATAAATATATTAAAGAAATCATTGGCGAAAAATCGAAATCACTGTACGTTTTTTGGGGCAGCAATTTTCCCCTTGTGAATAACACCCTAAAGTTATTTTGTACGTAATAAAAATTAAAATTATTTTAACATGTCAACTGCCACACAGAACATCAACAACTGCCATAGGTGTTGGGACTCATCAAATTTTCTTTTCTGGCTGCATGACCACAACAGATGTACATGAAGTTAGTTAAATTGGTTTAATGTATAATGTTTTGTTCTTTTTTTATACTGGGAGTTTTCCATCCATGATACATATGCCTCTTTCCTGGATCTTACCAAAGCATTTGACTGCATATCATTTGAAATTTTATTCGAGAAATTAAAATATTATAACTTTGATGAGAGCAGTGTTACTTTGGTGAAATGATACCTTGAGGAACATAAACAATATGTATTTTTTAATAATAGAAGATCGACTAGTCGAAGGATTAAGCATGGTGTTCCCCAAGGATCGGTGCTGGGCCTCCTTTGTTTTTGATCTACATGAATGATCTACCACTTTTTTGTGATCTTGTAGATTTTTTGTTAATTCTATTTGCAGATGATACAACTTCACTTCAACTTTATAACCCCTGCAATTTTATCCAAAACTTCGACAATGAAGCTAAAATAAACAACTGGTTTTTAGCAAACAAACTCTAAAAGTCTAAATGCAAGCAAAACTCAACATATAAACTTCTTCACTGAATCCGAGGGGTGATCAGCTGAACCAAATTTGTACACCATCCTACAGGACTTTAATAAATTGTTGGTCCTGTATAGTCCTATACATGTCCTGTATAGTCCTGTACAAGTCCTGTATAGTCCTGCCTGTGGGGTCCTGTATATTCCTACCTGTGGGGTCCTGTATAGTCCTGCCTGAGGGGTCCTGTATAGTCCTGTGGAAGCAAAAAAAAAGGTCATGTCTTAACTCTCGTTTTTCTTGCCGGCCGCGCCTCGCCCCCGCTACGCCGCTGTGTTGTCCTGTATAGTCCTGTGGAGTCCTGTTGAAGTCCTGTCGAGTCCTGTGGGGTCCTGAAGAAAAATTTTTACACCTACTGTGGGCAGCTGATCACCCCTAGGACGAATCTGTTTTAATGTGAAGTTTTTAATATTTATATAAATTTTTTAGAAATACTAGCCATATTTAACCGAACCAAACGTCACTAGGAGATGTCCAAGAATAACGGTGTAAGTCAGTGTCAGCTATCCACTATATTTTATGTAATGTTTCCGTATTTGAATTACCCGCCACAAGATCACATGATCTGTGGTCATATGATGTTTACATGACGGCTGCCTCTTTTATCTTGTTATGGCCGACAGTAAGTTGCAATAAAATTGTAAGTACAGATATCTACACATTGTGCCTTTATGTTACTCTGAAACCCTCAATACTTTTCATTGGCGACGTGGAGAACTGCGAACAATAATTTTTGCTGCCCAAACGACGCTTGGACCACCTAAATCATAAAGTGAGGTTAGTTCAACGCTGCATGTTCAAGGGACGAAGCACAAAATTTTGAGAATTTTATTTTGCAAACATTAGGGTTGAGTCAAATTCCGTAACCCCTTTGTTGGTTGACGGATAATCAATTGCCGGAACCTTCAATGGCGGGACCAGTCGGCCGAATGGAACCTTTTACTCCTGCTGAAGAAGATTGGATCATTTATTCAGAAAGAATTACCCAGTATTTTGTGGCTAATGATATAACCGACCCTGCGAAGAAGGTAGCAACGTTGCTGTCATTGGTTGGGACTTATAAGCTGCTTCGAGATCTCACTTTTCCGAAGGCACCAAAAGACAAAAATTTTGACGAACTAAGTGCCCTACTGCAAACCCAATACAGCCCAGTTGTGTCTTCGTGGAGGGAAAGAAGGAAATTTTACATGTCTGTGCAACAAGAATCTGAGTCAATAGCTGAATGGTACGCCAGAACTTAGCTGTAAACTGTGAATTTTCTACTCGCCTCACCGATGTTCTGAAAGACAAGTTTATGTGTGGGTTGCAAGAAGGACACGTTTTAGACAAATTGTGTGAACAAAAATTAGACACTGACCCGAAAGACCTATTAAACACAGCGTTAGCTCGAGAATCTTCAAATGGGGTAAAAGATGTAATCACCCTAAATTCAAATTTACCGTCTAGAAGTTACGGGCGAGGTTATGGTAGATCAAATGCACCACAATGGAGGTCACGTTTTCCCTTGCAACCAATCAGTGAGTATAGACAGACAGCTGGTGGAGTGTCAAACATCAAAATATGGAATGCAAAACAAAAGAAATTTGGGAAATTCATATGAAAATTCACGAAAACACACTAATTTCCCTCCATGTAAACGCTGTGGAAGCACTTTTCACACAGAGAGATATTGTAGAAAGTATGTAAACAATTATGGAAGGGGGGGTGAACCAAATAGAGTGCGAAAATGAGGACTTAGAATTAGAGAAAAACAACCATGAATTTTTTGGACAAAATTTTCAGGAAAATGTCTGTGAAAACCAAAGTGAGAATGTAGGTAGCATTAATTATTATGATATTTTATGTATCTCAGGGTTTTCCCGTATTAGTAATGAGAATAGTTTTAAGTTATCCTTTTTTGTAGACAATAAAGAATACAATCTTTGTATTGACACAGGGGCAAGTTTATCGGTTTTAGGGGTTGCCTTTTTTAGAACAAATTTTTCTCATTACAAATTATTAAATAATAACATTATTTTTTGTAGTTTTACAGGGAATTTAATTAAACCCCTGGGGTTTTTTAGGACAAAAGGCACTGTTAAAAACACTACAAAAATTGCAACATTTTATGTGGTAAATGGGTTAACACCTTCATTGATTGGTTGAGGTTTTTTAAGCTTGTTTGGAATATCCCTTGACCTTAATAATGTGCATTTCCTAGAGGATGTGAGACAAAAGTTAGTCAAAAGTCAGGAAATATTGCACAGTCTTTACAAACAAACTAGGTACATATAATGTGAAAAAAATTCTTTAAGGCTACAGCCAGATGCAAAACCAGTTTTGAGGCATAGGCCAGTGTCTTTGGCTTTTAAGGAACAGATTGAACAACAACTTAAAAAATGGTTGAAGAAAATTTAATAAAACCAGTAAACTCTTCAAGATTTGCTTCACCCATTGTCCCTGTTATGAAGAGTGACCAGAGCATCAGAATTTGCTCAGATTTTAAGGCAAGTGGGTTGAATCGTTCATTAGCTGATGTTGACTACTACCCTTTGCCAAGGGTATCGGAAGTGTTCAATGCACTATCAGGATGTAAGTATTTTTTCAAGCTTGACTTGAGCAGGGCATATAACCAACTTGTTCTAGATGAAGAATCAGCTTCATTGAGGTTACCATTTGGAATAAAAAATGCTAGTGCTATATTTCAACGTGAAATTGAACAACTTCTAAAAGGCCTAAATAATGTGGTTTCATTTTCTGATGATATTGCTGTGGGAAACAATGGATGAAGCCATTGAAAATTTGGAGAAAGTCCTTGAAAAATTACAAGGGGCAGGTCTAACAGTACATCCTACCAAAACAGAGCTGTTAAGAGAATCCATAGACTATTTGGGTCACAAAATATCAGGTAATGGTATAGAAAAAACTAAAAAAATGATTGAAGCAGTGCTTAGTGCCGAAAGGCCCACCAACTTAACCCAGGTTCGTGCATTCAACGGACTTGTACAGTATTACAGCAAATTCATTCCCCATTTAGCTCATATTTTATCTCCTATCTATCACCTTCTGACGAAAAATGCACAATTTGCAGGGAGTGTGACGATGCTTTCAAGTTGATAAAAAAACTCATTGCGGAAGATTTGACATTAACTCACTTTAATCCTCGGAAACCCATTATTTTAGAAACCGATGCCAGTCAAGATGGGTTAGCAGCAGTGTTACTCCACATAGAATCAAATGGGTCAGAAAAGCCAATAGGGTGCGCATCCAGGACATATTCAGCTGCATAAAAAAACATGTCTACTTTAGATCGAGAGGCTGCAGGTATAATTTATGGCCTTAAATACTTTGAACCTTACCTTTTGGGGCAAAAGTTCATGATAAGGACAGACCACAGACCATTGTTAGGAATATTTGGTGAAAATAAGGATATTCCTCAGCGGAAAAGAGATAGGCTTCAAAGATTTGCACTGTACATGTCTGGGTTCGATTACAAAATTCAACACATAAAAGGAAAAAATATATTTTTTTTCAGATTTTTTGTCACGGATGCCCAACCTAAAGGCAGACAAAACCATTGGAAATGTGGAAGAAATAAGTTACATTAACTTTACAAACTGTGTGTCAAACTGGCCTATTGATTGTAAAAAAGTTGCAGAAGAAACAAATAAAGATCAAGTAGTATCTACAATAGTTACATACATAGCAAAAGGATGGCCAAGCCAAATAAGCGATGAAGAAAAGGTATATTTTACAAAAAAAGATGAACTGTCAGTTGAAAAAGGATGTTTTTTTGTGGGGGCAACGGGTAACAATACCAACATTCCTAAGAAAAAGCATGTTGGATGAATTACATAATTCAAGCCATCTGGGGATTGTCAAAACAAAATCATTGGCAAGGTCATATTTATGGTGGCCCCAAATCGACAAATAATAATAATAATAATAATAATAATAGTTTATTTCCAATAACAAATCGTTTGGCTACAATATTCACAATATCTATGTACTTATTATTAACTAAAAATATATTCACAGAAATAAAGTAAAAACCCTGCAAAGAAATAAACAAAGGATCCACAAAATTTTCATTGTACGTGGGCTTATCAATCTCTCAACAGTAGGTACTAAAATCTCAGTTCTGTTTTTTTTTATTTCAATAAAAAATGATAATTAGACTACTATTTTTGTATAAAAACATTTGATTTGGTTTAAAATCAATAATTTCACATTAAATAAATTACGCTTGAGATATTCAGAAAATAAATTATTTTATTTGTTTTTTTTTTGTTTTCCTAACTAAAATATATATTTTTTTTATACATATATAAAGTTTAATGGTTTTTTGAATCCACCATCAGATTTATTTGTTCCCTAGATAAACTTTGCAACCATTGAGTAGCTGCTATCCTAAACTGCCTAATCGATGTTTTCTCAGTCACAGATACTGGCAAATTATTGACAACTTTTGGTAAGATGTATGTGTGACATCTTTGCCCTATTGTTTTATTCTTTCTGGGAATTTCTAGTTTATTTTTATGACGAGTATTAAATCAATGTAAATTTGGTCGTGTATTTACATGGTTTTGCTTTTTAAACCATAAAACTGCTAGCTGCGTACAAAATAATTGTCTTGTGTCAAAAATGCCACTTTCTTTATATAAGAGATCGCTTGAAAATAAATAATTTTTGTTAAATATAATTTTTAATAT
Source organism: Aspidapion aeneum (assembly GCA_963576565.1). Lineage (NCBI taxonomy): Eukaryota > Metazoa > Arthropoda > Insecta > Coleoptera > Brentidae > Aspidapion > Aspidapion aeneum. Next base: position 65,224,630 of record OY755040.1, on the reverse strand, counting down.
CCATTTCTGACTAATTTCAAGAAATGGATATGCATTGAAACAAAAATAGGGTCCAGTACTCCATGCCTATTAACCCAACCTAGCCCACCAAAGTCAGCTACCATGTGGGAGCAAACACAGAGGCCATTTGAAAGAGTACATAATCACTTATTACAGTTAAAAAATGGCCAAAATTGCTTTATAATCACAGATGCATTTAGTAAATGGCCAATTGTATACCTACTAGGTAGGACATCAAGTTCAGAGCTAATAAAAAAACTTAGAGAGACCTTTGCAACATATGGGCTTGCAGATCTGATAGTATCCGATAATGGTGCCAACTTGGTGAGCCAAGAAATGGAGTCGTTTTTTAGTAGCAACGGAGTAAAGCATATTACAATTCCACCCTACAACAGCCAAAGCAATGGTGCGGCCGAAAACAGTGTCAAAACGTTTAAGAAGAAAATGTATGCAATGCTGTCAGACCCAAACAACAAATCTGTTCCTCTAGAAAACTTAATTTGTAGATTCTTACTGAACTACAGGAATACAATACATTGTACCACTAATGATACTCCAGCCCAAAGAATGTTTGGACCAGTGTTGCGCACCGGGTTTGATCTTTTGCGACCGCAAGTAAATTCTGAAACAATGAAGACAAAAACAAAGAAAATAGGAACAGCGTAGATAAAAACGAAAAGCAACAAGATAAAAGAGTAAAAGGAAGAAGAAGAGAATTTGAAGAGGGTGAGAAAATAATGGCAAGAGACTATAGGGTCATAAATACAAAACAGTGGGTCCCTGCGATAATTGAAAGAAAAATAGGCAAAAACAAAACTATATCTATGTAGGCTCCCAACAAAACAACTCTGGAAAAGACATGTTAACCAAATAATAAGACGGATGGAAGCAAATGAATAAAGGAAATACAGTGGAAGAATCACCTGCGAATAACAAACCACTAGAAAGACGTGAAAAAATAGGGAGGATATTAAGACAAAAAATGCAACTCCAGCAGAGGAGGAAGTAGAAAATACAGAGCAGGAGGCAAGCATTATATCACTTACAGAGAAAAATGAGCTTGCAGAAAGTGTATCCGAAGGGTCAGAGGACAGCTTTAACGAATTTGAGGCTACAGACAGCACAGAAAGTGTGTTTAAAGGATTCGACAACAGGGTCAGAGAAGTAGAGGGGGACCCTCAAGACATGAGTCTTGGGAAGGCTGCAGAATCATCTGCAGTAATTAAGAGTTATGAAGAACACAAAGAAGATCAAGAGGTAATAGAGCCAAATGACTGGCAGTCCAGGCAGTTGAATAAATCTCTACCACAAGGACAGAGGCGTTCAGAAAGAAGGGCACCTCCGCCCTCTAGGTTCAAGGACTACTTCACACATGACTTTGAGGTTGATTGAGGGTCTAGTGAACTATGAATGTTGTTTGTTTGTGTATTCTGTTGTGACAAGTTATATGGGGAACTAAGTGCTATTAATTAAAAAAAAAAGAAATAAAACAAGAAACTCAAATGTTTTAAAATAAATTTATTACAAACCAATTGGTACCTGACGAGACAAAATAAAATGTTATTTTATTAGTATAAAGTATAATGCATTAATAGTTAGGTAGTAAAAGTAAAAACATGTATGACAACATTCTGAGAAAGAAGGGATGTAATGTTTCCGTATTTGAATTACCCGCCGCAAGATCACATGATCTGTGGTCATATGATGTTTACATGACGGCTGCCTCTTTTATCTTGTTATGGCCGACAGTATGTTGCAATAAAATTGTAAGTACAAATATCTACACATTGTGCCTTTATTTTACTCTGAAACCCTCAATACTTTTCATTTTACATGTTAATTTTTTAGACGAGTTAGCGATGATTAAACCGATGTTCAATTGTTTTGATGGATGTGTAATCGAAAACGGATTCTAATATATCTTGTGCTTTTTACAATATTTAAATATTGATACGTATTTAATACGGTAATGTATCTACAGACATAGTTTTAAGTTATTCATGCATTATTTAGTTTTGAACATTTTTATATATACGTTTTTTTAGCAATCATGCATTATTTCTATTGTTTTTCGAACTTTAAGCCTCAGGGGTGGTACTACAATTTAAGACTATTTTTAACGGGAATCTTACGACTGCACGGACTAAATTTCCAAAAAATGACATCTCGTTACAAATTTTTTATATGGCTTTTCTTTGATTCTAAAGTTAATTTAAATTTATGTGAGATAAAACACCTGTCACCGAGCGAGCGATTCCCTTGGCCATTTTCCAAGCAGACGAGGGCATGCAAAGAAAGTACCTTAGCAAATGGTTGAAAGACTCCAACATCAGCATGGATATCAGGGACATTTTGGATTGGAACTACTACATCGAAAGACTTGGTGGGACCATTCAGAAAATTATTACCATACCTGCCGCAATGCAAGGGATAGCAAATCCGGTTCCCAGAGTACGCCATCCCGACTGGCTGCACAAGAAAATTCTAGAAAAAAACGACTCGTTCAAACAGAGAAGAATCACCGATATGTTTTCGGCCTGCGCAAAACCAGTCTGGAGCGAACCCGTGACCAATGGACATCAGAAAAATGGTCATAATGAATCTAGCGGTAGTTCCATTGGGGACATTGAAGATACGTCTAGCTCTACAGACAATTCTCCAAAGTTTAAGAGGCCGATGGCGACAGTCAAGAAAAGAAAGAGGGGTTCGGAAAAAGACAACGAGTTTACTGAAGAGGAGTTGGACAAGACTTGGCGAGACGTATTAGGGAATCCGCCGCCCTTTGAAAAAACAAAGGAGAGTCGTACCGCTTGGGTCCTTTTTCACAAACGCAAGTGGTTGTTCCAGTCGTTGCAAAAAAACCTTGGCAAGTCTGGCAAGAAAAAGAGCGCCAAAGGTAGCTTAGCAGTACTGCGGTCAACCACGTCAAGCGGTTTAGGGTCGTTCCTTCAAAACATGCAAAAGTTACTGCTAACCAAGCCATGGCAAGTCATTCAAATTGCACCTACAAACAAACCTGGAGAGTTCAAGCTTTGGGCTTTGGTTCATACTGAACTTCATAGTGTCAATCTGACAGTACCCAGAATGTATTACGCTAATTTGAAAAAACCTAAAGTCGTCGAAGAAGGAGCTCTTTTCAAAAAGTGTAACAGAACTTTGCCTCGATCAAAACCAGTTTTAACTTGTACCTCTACTCCACACCTGAAGAGCTGTTCTTGGAAAATGAACGGGACCTGCTTTTGGACCAGTCTGACCCCATGGTGGAAGGGGTATATGAAACGAAAGTGCCGCTTATGTTTAGAGCGTTTATGTCAATTGGTTGCATTTGCAAGATCGAGTAAAAGCCTGGAAATCTTCAACTTGGAGGAACTAGAGATGTCAAATCAGTTAAGACTCCTGAAAACATGACGATCGAAGTTAAAATTGAGACTGGCATGAATCAAGTTTACAAGATATTGAGGGAGGCCTTGCATGCTACAAAGAAGAAAAAAGGGGGCCGACAATATTAGCCGTGCAGTCCACAATGGAGATTCAAAACTTGTAAAGCAAAATGCAAGTCTTTGGTGATTTTCCGCAGGCGCAGATACATGTGTCGGATAGCGAGGACTTGTACAACGTCATCGACTGGCAAAAAGTAGGCGCACATGCTATGATAAAACACTACATAAAAAGCGAAAAAAATCATCGAACTTTTGACAGAACAATCCCGATACTTTCATCTGCCGATAGGCAACATGCCAGCAGACCCCGCGTTATTCGCTGCGGATTTGTTCTTTGCCAGGCACTTGGTTAAAGCGAATCATGTTCTGTGGTGTTCCCCGTTGGATAAACCTGATTTGGGGGGAAGTGAGGAGACCGATGCCAGGCTTTTGGCTGAAGACCAAGAAGGTTCGAGTGAAGTATGCAATGCTCCAGGATGGTATTCTTCGGTTTGCGTAGAGCTGGATATTGATAGTTTGGCGATAAACACCCTTTTGCAGTCCCATCACGTGACTGACATAGAAGGAACCAGCAACGCAACAGCTTTTGATACTGGCGGCCAATCGATGTCCATAGACGACATGATGTCCGGAAACAACCCCGCTACAATTTACAATGAAAGCGCGCGGTGTATGGAAGCTTTTAAGATCCTACGAGCCACCAAGTATCGAAATGATTTTGCCGATTTTCAAGTTATTCATTTCTACAGATGGCTTCGATCTCCAAAAGCTTTACTCTATGAGCCGGCCCTTTTAAGGACATTGCAGAACCTAATGAAAAAACTGTTTCTTCAGTTGGTTGCAGAGCTTAAAAGATTGGGCTGTACAATTATCTACGCTAAATTTAACAGAATAGTGATATGCATTAAGAAAAACAACATAAAACACGCATTGGCCTGGGTGGATTTCGTAGTCAATTCCATTAAGAACAAAGAACTTTTCCATTCGCTGGAAATTACTTTCAGGCAATGTTGGGAACATCTGGTTTGGTTGGACCCCGCTAACTATGGAGGGATTTTAGGTAAAACTAATTTATTAAGTGAAGATTTGGCGGAACTAAACGAAAAAGAACAAAATGGAGAAGATTCTGAAGAAGAAGATGATCTGCCAACTGTTCAAATTAACTGGAACATAGCCGACCAGCTACCTGAAGGCGCCCGATGTCGCGAGTACTTCAATTCTATCCTTGTCGGTTACATCAGCTCGATCTATATGAAACTGAAGGACTACATGACAGTTAAGGAGCAAGAAAGAAAGCGTGCTCCGGTTTTGCTAAGTCAACCTGCCTTTGGCTTAGCAGCCCACGAAGAAGTTGCGGAATATGCTAAGGAGTTACTCAAAGGAGAGATTAGCTTAACTTTGTTTCAAATGACAGAGAAAATTAATCAGGTATTAAAACAAAATCGCGATGGTACAAGTGCAGCGTTGGGCTTTGTCAAGTCAGTTTGTCACATCTTAAGTTTGGATCCCGCAATGGCGAAGCCTGTAGCAGATTTAAAGAGTGATTTATTAAGACTGATAAGTATAGAAGAGTTTTCGGACAAAGCCATATGGACCGATCCCACAGTGTCATACGTCATCCCTCAAATAATCTGCAAGGCTTGCAACCATTGCCGAGGCGTGGATTTGGGTCGAGATCCTCATAGGACTGAAAATGCATGGTTGTGTCCCATCTGCAACACTGCTTACGATACGCAACAGATTCAAGGACAGCTTTTGGAAATCATATCCAAAAAGTTTTTGGCGTACAGCTTGCAGGATTTGCAGTGCAAGAAGTGTGGCCAGATACAAATGAATAACATCAAGCTGCACTGTCAATGCGCATCAGATTTCCGGTGTCTGATTTCCCGCAAGGATCTCATCAAGCTGTTGGAAACATTCCTTAAACTGTCGCAGAAATTCGCTATGCCGGCTTTAGAGGAGACTGTGGAACAAATTTTAAAGCTTACATAAAAATTGTCTGTTCAAGTGCTGGAAAACAACTATTATGTATTCAAATAAAAGCCGAACCAAACCCACCTAGCCTTAAGAGACTGCATTTTATTCTTATGAAAGCTGCCAAGATTCTTAAAAACGGTAAATTAGAAAAGATTGATATGATTTTAATGATTCATTTCATTTCATTTCAACATTTACAACAGTTTTTTTTAGTTTTCATTTTTTACTTTTAAGTCTATTAAGATATTTTATCAAATTTCAAAACATCAGCACCAGTATTTACTAAAGGGTCTACAGTGCTAATCCTAGGTTTAAAAGTCTACATTTTGGTTGAAGGTTTAACTTATTTTTCCCGTGAATGCAATAGTTTTTAATATTTATATAAATTGTTCATAAATACCTTGCGATATTGGTAATCTTTTTTCGTTGTAAAAAAGACATTATTTCCACACAAAGGTTATAAATAAATAAAAAGAATAAAATATTTTAGTTTAGAAATGGTAGCCATATTTAAACTTACAAACGTCACTAGGAAATGTCGAATAAAAACGGTGTCAGTGAAGTCAGTGTCAGCTGTCCGCTATATTTTACATGTTAATTTTTTAGACAAGTTAGCGACGATTAAACTGATGTTCGATTCTTTTGGTGGATGTGTAATTGAAAACGGATTCTAATATATCTTGTGCTTTTTACAGTATTTAAATATTGATACGTATTTAATACGGTAATGCATCTACAGATATAGTTTTAAGTTATTGATGCATTATTTAGCATTGAATATTTTTGTATATAAGTTTTTTTGTCAATCATGGATTATTTCTATTGTTTTTCAAACTTTAAACCACCCGTCAGGGGTGTTACTACAATTTGAGACTATTTTTAACAGGAATCCTATGACTGCGTACGGGTAGGCCTCGTCAGATGTCTATCAGGGGAAATGAATCGACCCCTGCCCTCCGTAGATTCCAGGTACTCTCCGACCCGGAGAGTTAGCACCTGTATAGGGTCCCTTTCCCAGGGTTACGGGAGAAGACCACATCGATATGAAAGGCGGAGAGAATGAACCTCGGTACGATGATCATAGCGTAGGTGGCAACCCTTTCTTTTAGGGATAGTATAAAAGACTACAGCTGTTGCCTTACAGTATGGCGTTGGCTCGTCATAGGCTAGAGGAGTAAAACCTTGATTAAAAATCCTGGCCCTTCAAGTAGGGGGTTGAGGCATTAGACTGGTTCTCTAATACTTGCAAAACAAAGCAGTTACCAAAAAGCCTAAACAAAGCCTCGGAGCAATGGATGGAAACTCTCGAAGACGAAAAAAGCAAAGACAAAGGACTATGAATATAGTTACATGGAACGTACAGGGACTGAATCAAAAGTTGGACATTATTGCAACCGAAGTGCAGAATTGTAAGATCGATATTATTGCACTCACTGAGACAAAAAAGAAAGGAACAGGTACCAATAGTGTCGGTAATTTTGTCCATATATTCACTGGAGTCCCAAAAGAAAGAAGAGCAGCCAAAGGGGTATCCTTGTTGATAAAGAAAAATCTAAAGAATAAAATTACAGACTACGATTGCATTAGTGAAAACATACTGAACATGAAGATGCTTGGACATAATATAAGCATAGTAGCAGTCTACGCACCATCAGATGACAAAAGAGTAGCTACAAAACAAATGTTCTTTGATCAACTTGATGACTATCACAAAAATCGGTAATACCAGAGAAATAATTATGCTTGGCGATTTTTATAGCCGAACTGGTAGGCAAACCCAGAGCAAAGTGATTCATTTGGAGAGGAAGTAACAAATGATAATGGCTTAAGACTGATGCAATTGTGCGAAACTCACAACCTAAAAATAAATAATGGTTTTTTTAAACATAAGGATATTCATCGATATACCTGGATTCAGCCAACAAGAAATCTTAAATCAATTATTGATTATGCTATAGGTGGACAACACTCGCAATTAAAGTGGTATGATGTGCGAGCACTTCGTGGTGTTACCTGTGGATCTGACCACCATCTGGTAAAAGCAAAAATATTATTCCCTTTAAGAAAACCAAATAAGGACGAAAGTATTAGAGAAAATGAAAACCTAGAATGCTTCGAAGACAATCAAAAATACAACTTTAGAAGTCTAGAAATCGAAAGTACTCAAAGATTTTATCAGAACCGATTAGATGAAAAATGAATAAACACAAATCACTCATTTGAAGAGTGTTGATGTTTTGAGGTTTGAGGTATGAGGTAGAGCCGCGGGACTGTAAGCGCGCTGGTCGTTTTATAAAATCTGGGTGCAAAAATCCTTAAAAGGACGATGTAAAAATATTAATTTTTCCGAGCCACACAAAGACAATATAGAGGATTGGCACTCACCTTTTTAGTTGTTTCCGTCGTCCAGAGGAGCTCCTCTCGCTGGCCCAGTCGTTGCAGTCAATCCACACTAGAATCACTTGTTTGTGTAATGGTTTAGTTTGATTTTCTAAGAATGTTATTGGATTTTTTGGTTAATAGAATTTATCACCATGCTGCGTGGTGATCTCGATAGAATACGACAGACGAATCTTTTCTTGGTTACGCCTTTTTGCGCAGATTCATTTTTCGTAGATGGCGCTGGCGTTTTGCTTTTGCCAATCAAAATTGAAATTGTGTGGGTTTTCCGAATGCGGGAATTTGGCGCAAAATTTGAAGTTAAAATTAAAGTTGCACGAACATTTTCCGCCCACTTAAAACGAAGTTTTACATGTAGATTAAGTTGAATAAACAAATGGCTATATAAAAAAAAGATAAGTTAGTTCAAAACATTAAAGGGTAGGTTATTAAAATCCGTTTTAGGTTTATAGATTAAAAAGAAAAAAAATGCAAAAAAAATATATATATATATTCTAGATAACGATACACGAAACAAAAAGAAGTTGCTTGGGAGTTTAGTGCGCATCTAAAGGTAGTGGGCACAACTTGACCACGGGACGAGTGAAAAGTCCGTGTTGTGTTTTAACAGTGGCAACTCGAATGTGATTATCCCGACCAGGATGTATAGATACTATTCTACCCAGCAACCAGTGTAATGGCGGCCTAGTTTCATCCTTAATTAATACAAGCGTATCTAGCTTGATTTCAACCGAAGGGTCCGACCACTTAGAACGCTGTTGTAAAGTATTTAAGTACTCGAGTTTCCAACGCTTCCAGAAATCGGCATGAATTCGTTGGATAAGTTGCCAACGATTAAGGGTATTAACTTTAAGGGTAGAAAGGTCAGGATCAGGACACGAATTAAGGGGTTCCATTGTGAGGAAATGACCCGGAGTCAGAGATGTAAGATCGTTTGGGTCAGAGCTTTGCTCACAAAGGGGTCGAGAATTGAGTAATGCCTCTATTTGGGCGAGGAGAGTATACAGCTCTTCGAAGGTTAGTATCTGGTCACCGATGACCCGATACAAATGTGTTTTTATAGATTTCACTCCTGCTTCTGCTAGACTATTTAGGTGGGGGACTCCCGGACTATTAAGACACCATTTGATTTTTAAGCTCTCAGAAGCTAATTTCGAAAGATTATGGAGCTCCTTAATAGCCCCAACAAAGTTTGAGCCTCTATCACTTGTGATTTGGACACAAGTCCCACGTCTAGCGACAAAGCGTCTTAAAGCAGCGATGCACGCCTCTGTGGTTAAATCCGAAACAAGCTCGATATGGATTGCTTTGACAGAAGTATCGACAAAGACTGCGATATATGATTTACCAACTTGTGCACCACGACGTCTCTGACCTACAAAGGTTTTGATTGGGCCTGCATAGTCCAAGCAAACGTGTGAAAAACATTTTAATTGTGACGTTCTAAAAGAAGGTAAATCCGACATGTACGGAGTGTAAGGTTTTGGTTTTAAGCGAAAGCAGGGAATACATTGCAATAAAACCCTCTGAATAGCTCGACGTGATGACATAATCCAAAACTTTTGACGAATTAAGTATTGGACTGTGTTTATTCCGGGATGTAAATTTTCGTTATGAGTTTGAATAATGATCAGTTGGGTTAATCTATGAGATTTCGGCAATAATAAGGGATGTTTTGCCTCAAAGGAGAGTTGAGAGTGCCGTAAGCGTCCGCCCACTCTAAGGAAACCCAATTCGTCCAAAAAGGGCGCGAGTTTGCGAAACGGCTTAGGTAATAGCTGAGTAATTTGAATTTTTTGAATGATATCCGAAAAACATCATCTTCTTGGACCCTTTTAACTAAAACAAGTAGAGCCTTGTGTAGTTCAAAAGCGGAAAAAACGCCGGATAAAAGGTCAACTGAGGTTTTTCGATTGTGAATAAGTCTTAGAAAATGACAAATGATTTTTTGAATGGTATTTAAATTGGATATTTTATCGATTAATCTATCAAAAAAGTTTTTATTTTGAAGTTCTGCCGTTAGCACCACTGAATTTTCCGATTTTTCTTCTTTGAGAACCTCGTCTGGAACTCCCAAAGAACGTTCATTTATAAACCTTTGAATTTGCCACTCCATGGTGGGCAAGGTAATCCATGGAGGGCCGTAAAACCAAAGAGGGTGATTTATTAAGTTATTGGGCGACAACCCTCTGCTAGCGCAGTCGGCAGGGTTCTCGAGTGAAGTAATGTGATACCATGGGACTTCGGGGATTGTTTCTTGAATACGACTCACGCGGTTTGCCACAAAGGTCTTCCACTTGTGAGGTGAAGATGTGACCCAATGAAGCGTGACCTGTGAGTCCGAGAACGCCAGAATTTCATCGATTACGAGTAATGATGAATAGGTGCGATTAACTAGTTCGAGTAAATCAGCTAATAGAGTAGCTCCAAGTAGTTCCAAACGTGGGATTGAGATAGTGTGTAAGGGAGCAACCCTTGACTTGCCCATGACTAGAGCAGTTTTGATAATTTTATTTGGTAATTCGACGCGAACGTATACGCAAGAAGCGTATCCTAGCTCGGATGCATCGCAGAAACCTAGCAATTGACATCGTTGAATATTATTCGAAAAAATATGTCTAGGTATACAAAGGTTCGAAAGAGTGGTTAATTGATTATTGAATTGATTCCAAAGAGTTTTGATTGGATCGGGGGGTATTTCATCCCAATCAGTTTTGCATAACCAAAGTTTTTGCATAATCACTTTGGCTAAAAATGAAACAGGCGATAAGAAACCTATAGGATCCCAAATTTTAGCGATAGCTGATAAAATATTCCTTTTGGTGCAAGGTTTTTCACAAGGGGTACAATAATAGATAAAGGTATCTGTAGAAGGGTGCCACTGAAGGCCCAACACCTTAATCGATGTTGAAGAATCGTCTTCAAAGGTAACAGGGATCTGACAATCAGCGAGCGACAAATGTGAAAGAAGTTTCGGATTATTTGATGCCCATTTTCTTAATTCAAGCATTTTCCCAATTTAAGCAACGCTATGAGATCCTTTTGAAGCGATAAAGCACCTTCTAGAGAGTTAGCTCCACAGCAAATATCGTCCATGAAAATGTTATTTAAAAGGACCTGGGATGCTTCAGGATAATTCTTAGCCTCCAGGATGGCTAGTTCTCTAAGAGTTCTGTAACGTGTCATTTTTACGTTTAAGGCAACGTTACATATTTGTTTATTCAGGTAAATAATCAAGGCTCTTCGACTCATCTTTCTGTACACAAATTAAGGGTATTTTATAGAGCTAGGTTTGAAGGTTATATAGTGTCCAAAAAGTTACCTTATAAAGGAGACATTCCATCGAATTACTTTGGACACTACGCACATCGCATTATCTGGACATCGTAATTGGAATTTAGGATCACAGGTTTCGGGAAAATCACATAAAAACTTTTGGTTGTTTTGTTTATCCGTAAAATTTCATAATTTTCTTTGACGTACACGAAGATAAACAGCTGGGGAATGGCGGCGTTGCCGCATCACAAATGATTTCAGTAACAGGAAGGAAACATTTAGATGAACATTTCATTCCCTTACGTTTATTTTCGAGGATATTGGGACAATCCGAACCTCATAGCTAGTTGTGATAGCACGAAAACATATTTAGGTTCACGGTTTGACCAGTAACAACCGAGGCTCCGCCCACTTTGATATCTTTATTAGTTTGATGGGGGGGAGGATAGAGTAAATACGAGTTATGCAGTTTTGTAAATGGGAGATAAACGAGGGATAAAAAAAGACTAAAAGAATAAACGAAATCGTGTGAGTTAACATCTGAACACTCTTGTGCCGAGTTTAAGCAGTAGTTCAGTGTGTATTTTTAGGTTCAGGTTCAGAAACAACTTTATTAATGTAGAAATGTTTTACAAAAATGGCGTCAAACCATATGAATCTTAGAGAAAACATTTATAAAGAGCAAAGGAAACTTTTGACTAAGACTGTAACTAAAATACAACTAAATTCTACACTCAGTATAGCTTTACTCGTATGGGAATTGGTTGAGTGTTCGAATATTCCTGGGTTTGATGCAAGCTCTGATCTCCAGTAATTGATTTTACAGTTGATGGTTGCTGAGCTTCTTATAGTCCGTCTGGTTATTTTCCTCCTACTTGCTATGTCGGCAGGGGTCCGGTAGGCAAATGTTCGGTCTATGTATGGAGGGTGTCTCGACGTCCTTGTTATAAAAATTCCAACCGTGGAAATAGATCCGACAACACCTCAATGCGCGTTTTACGTATTTTCTATCCCCTTGGTCGGTGCTGCCCCATATATACCGGTATGGAAATATTGGTGTATTTCCTCATTGGTTGGTTTGAAAACCGCGGGTTTTTCCTCCAGTGTTGCAAACCGCATTTAGTGACTTTTCTGTGAGAGCGTTTTTTTTATAAATAGGTTTGCATCCTTATTTGAATCTAACCGGGAAAATTAGGTTGGTATTGCGTTTTACTGTCCCCACCACATTTACAAAACGGTTTCCGGCCACTTCATTTTTTTTGTATTCTCGACAAAGTGCCTGGTCTCTTTTTCCTAAAGAATTTTGGCTGGGCTGGTGGCCGTCTTGTGGTGTCGCCATTGTTTTTTTGGTTATTGGCATTGCAGTAGTTGCAAATTATACCCAAGACGGTATAATAGTGAGTCCGTCGTGTTAGGCGTAATCTAAAGTGACGCTCATACCCTTTTGAAGTCGGCCTACGCCGTTTCTACGGAAAGAGCAGTGGTAAGTTCGATTTTATATTTTTTCATTTTTTTTATTATTTGAGGACTCTTCAAGATAATATTTGCCTCCCAAATTGTAATTTTTCGTGTGAAATGTACTTTTTTTGACAAAAGACGTGGGGAATTTTTGGCGTTTTTATATTTTTCTTTTAACCACGTGTTGGATAAAAACTATATATTGTTTTCTCCTTTGGTTACAGCACCGTCCATTCCATCGACGGGACAGTTGTGCTGGTGGAACCAGGTTCTGTTCCATCGACGAGCCAGTTGTAACCCTGGGAAAGGTACGTTAGGGTTATTTTAGTTCATCTGTTTAAATCTACTTTACTTTATTGAGTCGACATGGGGTTCTTGAATAAATTACTCGGTGTAGGGGAACTTCGTGCAAAATAGACGAATTCCAGGAAACTGAAACATTTCATTTTCCACAAGGTTTTACGCTCGGGCAAAGATCCAGCACACTTTTCGAAACCATGTGCTGCCCTAGTACCATGTGCTAGTTAGTCAGCAGGGGAGGCGCGGACAGAATAGGACGGGACCCGAAGTAGCAGGAAGAGGACAACACCAGGTTTACAAAATAAAACACACATAAATTAATCAAGGACCAAGGTAGGAGTTTACTTCAATTTCATACAAGCAAACATTTTTTTTTATATAATTTTTTTCCCATAAATTCTAAATATAGTTTTAACACTTCTTGTGAACGCAAGATAAAGGTATGACGCCATAACCCAAGATTTTGCGGCATATTTAATTATATTATTTTTCTGTGAAATTGAACGCCCTTAACTCTAACTTGTTTCCCTTTTTCATTGGTTTACATTTCATGTTTATTCAAGTATTATTCTCAGATTTCAATATTTTTTTGTATTTTGATCAATTTCATTTCCATCCTCCTATGAAAATAAACAAGATGAACTAATTTCTTTTGTATTATTTGTACAACCCAATGACCAACTTTGCGGAGACAAAAGAGAGATGAGATTATATGTTTTAGCGGTTTCTTTACACTGTTTTACCTCATGGGGTGGATCTCGGTCTGGGTTGCTGTCTGTCTCATTCTACCCAACGTAGAATGATGACAGCAGATATTTGGTCCAGATCTCCCCTATGATGGAACGATTTTGGAAGTGTATTTTTTTTAACAATCATTTATATAACCGAGTCTCACACTACTGACTCAGATGTAGGTACACTATGACCTGTTAAAGGAGTCCATCTACCTGTAAAGTGCTTCTAGTTTTGTCATCTTAATTCAATCTTTTAGAATTTTATTCTGTTTATTTTTTTTTGGTTATTCTTAATTACATAAATACTCTGGAAGCCTCGGAAGTAAGTAGAGTTTCATTGTTTGGCTACAACGTTTGAATTGAACACTGTGGCGCACGTAAAATTTTCTTATTTCTGAACCCCCCCCCCCCTTCTCCACTGTATAAAAGTTACCGGGCATATCAATGTTTTACCTAGCTGGAAAATACAGTTCTGCTTCCAGATATTTGTTTAATTATTCAGTGGTTTTGTTGTGTCACAAGCTGGCAAATTGTTATTATTCTAATTACAGTGTCACAAAATGGCAGCAGCGTCTTTAAGCTGCCACAAATATCATCCAACGCATTTTAATAGGCCACAGTTCTAATAGCTAAATAGGGACTTGAACTAACACCAAATGTCACTGTATTAAGCCTGTTTTCCTGCAGGGGTTCGTTGGGATCAAATCGCCAAAGTAGCCTTTGGTAGTCCCGATGAATTGGATTGATTTGAATTTGTAAAAAGTGCGGTTTTATATCAGTCAAAAATACGATAGAATAAAATCTGAATTTTAATAGAATTTCGGAAATATCGGCTTGTAATTTTGGTCCTATTAAAAGAGTTTCGTTCATGCTTAGGCCTTTCGAACCCTTAATCGAGGGGTTAAAAACCGCCCGGAGTTTAGTCGTTGATTTGTCAAGACGAAGGACTCCGTGATGTGGTAAATAAGAACATAACTGAGGTCTAGGTTCGGATCTTGGAATTAAAGACATGTGCCCGTTTTTGAGATATTCTCTCATAAAATCCGAGTACATACTATAGAAATTTGAATTTTTTATTAAGCGAGATTCAAGAGACAAAAATTGACGATAGGCCACTGAATATGTGTCTCCTAGGTCAGGAGGGTCAATGTGACGAAAAGGCAAATTTACAGTAAATCGGCCCGAAATATCTCTAGTGGTAGTTTTGTGGAAAATCTCTTCACATCTTTTTTCTTCGGGTGAGAGATACGTTTTTGACTTAATTGATTCTAGTTCCCACAATCTGCGAATATTAAAGTCGAGAGACTGCTCACAGGAAGTAAAGTAAGAATTGACTTGAGGTGAAATATTTATGTTTTGAGTTTGGCCCATCAAGACCCACCCAAAAACTGTCTCAAAAGCGGAGGGTAGGCCGTGAGGTCCTGGAATTCGTCCTGATTGGACGATTTATGTGTAAAGTTGTGCACCTAAGAGTAAGTCAATTGGACCAGGGTTGTAAAATTGGTTATCTGCAAGCTTTAGATTTGAAATATGACTCCAATTGGATGAATCTACCTGTACTGCGGGCATATTCGAACAGAGTTTCGGTAAAACGAAGACTTGAATAGAAAAGGTAGGCTCTTGTTGGCCTAGGGCTCGAATAGTGCAAGTAGAAATGCCGTTAGTGGCCGATGAAGATTGATTTAGTCCCAGAACAGGGATCGAAATTTTGTTTCTTGGCAAGCCTAACCTGTTAAGACAAGCTTCGCTTATCAGGTTAGCTTGGCTACCGCTGTCCAGAAGTGCTCGGACAGGTTGGTAGTTACCCCGACTATCGAGTACCTCTAATTTTATAGTCGCTAGAAGCACTGTCGTCCGGGGCGTCAAGGTGGATAACGAAGAGTATTGATTTGTAGATGTATTTGGATTCGAATTGAATTGAATTGAATTTGAACTGGGTTGAACAAAACTAGGGTTCTGTTGGCTAAGACTTGAATTTGAATTCGGATACGATAAGTTTGTGCCTGTGCTAGGCACGGCCACTTGATTTGAATTAAAACTTTGATTTAAGTTCGAATTTTGATTTGAATTTTGGCTTGAATTAACAAAGGATTGACTTGAATTCTGACGGATTGAATCTGTCATTTGCGATAGATGAATAAGACTATGGTGTCTATGTCGACATACCCTGCAGTTGTACGTACTACTGCAGTCAATTACTTGATGATTTGAACGTAAACAGTTGATACATAAAGATTGTTGTTTTACATAAGTAAAACGATCTGAAGGAGATTTGGAAATAAAAACACCGCACTGCGAGAGTGGATGAAAATAATTATTGCATAATTTGCACTTATAGGGTTGTTGGTTTTCTCGAAATTGAATATTGGATTGTTTATTTGATACTTGTAAGTGCGTATGCGCTAAAAAATTTGATGGAGGACTTGATTTGTACTGATTATTTGAATAAGAATTATATTTTTGGTTCCTAGAATTCGAATAATTTGGTTTTTGCTGTTTTGAAGTCAAAGGTTGCATTTGCATATTTTGGGGAGATAGCTGTACTGTTTCAAGAGCACGGCATTGGTTAATAAGAAACTGAATTAGATTTTGATATGTTGGAATCTCGGTAGTACTATACTTTAATTCGAAAGCGGTTCTTGTGGTTTGATCAATTTTTGATAATAAAATTGAAAATAAACAAAAACACCACGACGTTACTGGAAATTCAAGATTTTCGAGCGCCGCAATATTCTCAGAAAAGGTGTCTACCAAGACTCTAAGATCCTTTGCTGACTGGTTTCCCTTTAAAGAATTTGCATAGTAGATTGAGTTCCAGTAGGCACTGGCTAAAAGTCTTTTATTTTGATAGCGATCTGTTAATACCTTCCAGGCGATTGCGTTATTACTTGCCGTTAATTTTATAGAACTTAAAATATTAAGTGGTTCGCCCTCAAGGAAAGTTAGCCAATGTTGAAATTTCCTTATATCGGAATAATTAGAGTTTTCGTGAACCAAACAAGAATAAACATCGTAAAAGGTTGGCCACTTTTTTACGTTTCCATTAAAGCAAGGTACCTTTAAAGGGCCCAGATCATCGCTACGTGAATAGTGTGAAGTTGCGGGGGTAAAATTTGAATGAACTGAATCGGAACATAAACTCGAAAAAAGAACTTTAGCTTGGTAGTAGAATAGATCCGTATCTTTCCTAATTTTATCCTGTGGTTCGAATTCATCATTGTCGTCGTCCTTCAAGAGACCTATGATGTCATTATGAATGTTTTTAAATTGTTCATAGTGATCATCTAACGATTCGTAAAACGCTTAAAAATTGGCAAGGAAGAACTATCTGATTTAGCCTTTGTTCCCAAGTTATAGGTTTCCGTAATACGAGATATTGAAACTTTGCGTTGATTCTCAAGCTTTTTTAACGACATATTGTTAATTAAAAAAATAAAAAACATTTAAAAAGAATAAAACTAACACTTGACCCCTATTGACTTTAATCAGTCCAAAAGAGTCCAACAAGCATATATTTTATTATCGATTTCTCGAATAAAATGCAAAAAACTTATCAACAGCTCTTATCCTAGGTCGCGATTTTTCTCCCAAAATAAATGCACACAAACACAACTTGTACCTACTACCGCTTCTCTTATTATTTACAGGTAAATACTAATTCTACTAGATGTGTTTGTTTACCTGTTAAATAAGAATAAAGCATTTAACTCACAAGCACTTTTGTTGTTTTGAAAATAACTATTTATTTAAACAAATTTTTGAATCAAAACAAACGACGTACGAAGTGCCAATTTCGGCTGCAATGAAATGTGGGTGGAGCAACCGTTAAGCCACGCAAGGGGGGACGGAACCTCCTTCCTAAACTGGACACGGCAACTAAGCGAGCCAAAATGGCGAGGCGATTTAGCAAACAAATTTTAAAAAACTATCCGGCTCGAAGGACCAGAAAATGTTGATGTTTTGAGGTATGAGGTAGAGCCGCGGGACTGTAAGCGCGCTGGTCGTTTTATAAAATCTGGGTGCAAAAATCCTTAAAAGGACGATGTAAAAATATTAATTTTTCCGAGCCACACAAAGACAATATAGAGGATTGGCACTCACCTTTTTAGTTGTTTCCGTCGTCCAGAGGAGCTCCTCTCGCTGGCCCAGTCGTTGCAGTCGATCCACACTAGAATCACTTGTTTGTGTAATGGTTTAGTTTGATTTTCTAAGAATGTTATTGGATTTTTTGGTTAATAGAATTTATCACCATGCTGCGTGGTGATCTCGATAGAATACGAGAGACGAATCTTTTCTTGTTTACGCCTTTTTGCGCAGATTCATTTTTCGTAGATGGCGCTGGCGTTTTGCTTGTGCCAATCAAAATTGAAATTGTGTGGGTTTTCCGAATACGGGAATTTGGCGCAAAATTTGAAGTTAAAATTAAAGTTGCACGAACAAAGAGATATATACAAACATAATAAAAAGCTTAAAGGAAGCAAGCAACGAAGCTGTTGGGTATCAAGATAATAGAAATAACAGGAAGATGTGGTGGACGGACAAAATACAGGAAATGGTCAAAGAGAAAAAACGCACATACTTGAAATGGCTCAGTACGAAGGAGCAAAGAGACCTAGAAATCTACAGGGAAACCAGAAGACAGCTAAGAAATTTGATACGCACATAAAAAATGAAATGTTCGAGCGCAAGTGCCACGACATAAACACACACGTAGGAGGTAGGCAGAGTTCTGAAGTATGGAAATTCATTTCTACAGTAAAAAACCCAACAAAAGAAAAAGTAAACATCCAGATAATCAAACCAGAACAATGTACAGAACACTACAAGGGACTGCTGCAGGAGACGAGATCTGAATATCTGGCAGCCTCTCCGAGAAGAGACATAGAAGTACATGGAGAGGAAGTAATCATCGAAAAAGAAATGATAAAGATTAATCTTAAAAAACTTAAATCCGGAAAAGCTAGCGGACCTGGGGAATATATGCTGAAATGCTCAAATATGGATCAGAGAAACTACTCGAAAATCTCACATTATTATTAATCAATGCATAAACGGACATCCAGTACCTAATGATTGGAAAATTGCATTCATATCCTCAATGCATAAAAAAGGAAACAAGCTGGATTGCAACAATTACAGAGGAATTTCAGTAACCTGTACTCTAAGTAGATTGTACGGTAGGATTCTTAGAGATCTAATAGAGAATGATTTTCATGAACAAGAAGAAGAAGAAGAGCAAAGTAGGTTTCGCGCAGGCAGATCTTGTAGTAATAATGTTTTTTGTCTAAACAAGTAATTGAGAAAAGGAGCGCTAGAAATATATGATACCGTTCCAGTAGAAAAATTATGGACAGTTTTAGAGCAAACTAATATCAATCATACATACATAAAAGCGATAAAAGAGCTATACAAAGGGTCAAAATCTAAAATTAAAATTGGAAATCGACTTTCAAAAGAATTCTTGGTAACAAAAGGCTTAAGACAGGGATGTTGTATCTCTCCAACTCTTTTTAAAGTATATATCGCAGTAGCTCTAAAAAACTGGAAACGTAAAGCGCACGGCATGGGAATACAACTTAACGACCGATTTACCATATACACACTACAGTTTGCTGACGACCAAGTAATTGTGGCTAACGATAAAGAAGACATGGAGTATATGATGAGAAAGTTAACAGAAGAATACCAAAAGTGGGGATTAACAGTGAACGTGGACAAGACACAGTACTTATGTATTGGAAACGAATCCAGTGAGTTAGTACTAGAAAATGGACAAACAATATCTCCATGCAATGAGTATGTATACTTGGGTGTCACGTTTGATAAGACAGGAACAGACTGTAAAGAATTGGAAAAAAGAATAGTAAAAGCAAAAAAAGTTATTGGATGTCTTAACAGTATTTTATGGAGCAGAGAGATAAAAAAGAATGTAAAATTTAACATATATAAAACAATGGTCAAAAGCACGCTGTTGTATGGAATAGAGACTTGTCGCGTAACAGAAAAATACAAAACAAAAATGGAAAGTGTCGAAATGGATGCAATAAGAAAATCAATGAGAATATCTAGAATATATCACATAAGAAATGAGATCATAATAGAAAGAATGGGAATCGTGGGAAGCATAACGGATGACATCACTAAAAGGCAACTGATATGGTACGGCCATGTACAACGGATGAACGACGAAAGATTACCAAAGCAGGTCCTAGAATGGCAACCAATAGCGCGCAGAAAAAGAGGGCGTCCTAAACTAGAATGGCAACAGTCAATCCAAAGATCAATGAGTCAAAAGAATCTGACAGAGGATGATTGTCAAGATCGAAGGAGGTGGAGAATAGGCGTCGGACAACGTAGAAAAACGTTCTAAACCGACATAGTAGTAGTAGTAGTAAAACTTACTGAGAAATCCTTACTATTATATGGCACATTAGAGTGATTCGAATTTTTGCACTTATTTGACCTTTGAGTATTAAAAAAATACACTTAAACCGGTCGGTATCAAGTCTATAGACTTGATACTTAAACCCGATCTGAAATGCTAAGTTTTAAAGTCTTATACTGTAAGTAAATACTGGTGTTGGAGTTTATCTTGACTCGTATTTGACATGGGAGGCTCATTTAAATTATCTTGGTTCGAAATTATCCAAAATTATCTTCCTTATCAGAAACCTAGCTAAGAATGTTTCAACTCAAACTCTGTTGGCAGTATATCATGGATATATTTTTTTTAACTACAATGTAGGTGCATCAGAATAATTGTAAACCTAAAATATAGAGATTGCTGTAGGAATAGTTTTAAAGATTTACAACTTCTAGCCTTTCCTTGTGTATTTATTCTGAACTGTCTTAATTATGTTAAACAAAATTTAAATCAATTTACAACACACAGTGATATCCATTCTTTTGTATCTAGAAATAGGGACAATCTGATGGGTACCTACCATAGACTACAAAGAACAGGGGGGGCACAGATTATGGCATAAAATTCTTTAATGCATTACCACAACGGATTAGATTATTAGAGGAAAAACAGTTTACACAGAAGGTAAAAAAATACCTTAAACTGAATGCTTTCTGCTCATTTGAGGAGTATCTCAACAGTGATTTTATTTTTAATTAATTAAGTAATTTAATATTATTGTGTCCGATTTTAAATCTTTTAAAGTGTCTGTATTGTTACCTTTTTTGCCATGTCTTTTTTTTATTCCAAAATTATAACCAAATTTCTAACTACAATTAAGTATATTATATTGTCTTTTTATTAGTATAATACAACTTTTTAACCGAATTTTTAATTATAATTTTAATGCCAATCATTCAAAAATAATTTTAATGATATAATAATTAATGATGATGTTAATAACTTATAATTGATTTCATAAATTTCTACAAACAACGGTTTTTTTGCTTATTGTAGTTTTAGTGTTTACTGTATTTTATAATTTGTAAGGAAAACAATGTATTTTTATATTGATATTTATTAAGAAAACTATGTATTTATTAAGAAGTCTATTGATTACATTTTCTGACTTGTAAAAGCACTTATATGTGAATATTACTAATAAATTAAACTAAACTAAGTAAACTAAACATCTATCGCTAGGATTGTTGGGACGTTACAAAAACAACCCTATGCCGAGGTGGGACTCGAACCCACAATCATATAGCAAGCACTGTAGCCATATGCACGAACCAAAGCGCTAAGCCGGTCCGCTACACGGTGGATAGAATAGACCGGTGTTCGGATCTTATATATATATATATATATATATATATATATACATATATATATACATATATATGTATATATATATATATATATAATTAACCAGTGACGTGGAAAATTCGACATATATATATATATATATATATATGTCGAATTTTCCACGTCACTGGTGGTCCAGCTGATTTTTGTAAACAAAAGTTAGATATGATATGAACAACGGAACAACAAATATTTTTTGAATTTTTTGAAAACTAAGGCAATTTTCCTACTGTTTTCTAGTACATTCCTATAAAATATAATTTTCTACACGGATTGTCGTTATTTTTTTTAGCCCGCTTTATTTTTTATTACACAAAACTTAAATTACAAGTCAAACTGAATGTGATCGTTTAGTATCAAAGGTGAACCAAGGACTTGGGAAGTAAACAAAGACGTAGGTCAGCGGATTATTTTTGAAGCCCAAACGAACACATTATTTTCTTCGAATTTCAATTTTTGTGTAAAGAAAAATGAAGCGGGCTAAAAAAAATAACGACTGATTGTCAAAAAAATATTATTTTATAAGAATATACTAAAAAATAGTAGGAAAATTGCCTTAGTTTTTAAAAAATTCAAAAAATATTAGTTGTTCATATCATATCTAACTTTTGTTTACATAAATCAGCTGGACCACCAGTGACGTGAAAATTCGACATATATTTATAAGATCCGAACACCGCTCTATTCTATCCACCGTGGGTCCGCTACGGTTCCCATTAGTTTAATGTATAATATATTCCTAATATTTTCTTTTACTACAAATTTTCGACAAAAATAAAATCTTTACATATTGTAATTTTTAAGGGTGGTATTCCGCATTCTGCATGAGGTTAGCAAAGATCCAGGCTTTTTTGAAAAACGCAGCGGGACAATTTTTTTTCACGCATAATTTACGATGAAAAAACGACAATTAATGCCGATAAATTAAATATTTAAGAACTGCCAGTTTTAGGGATGGTAAAGCCAACTTTCGCATCAAGTTAACAGCGCTACAATTTTAGTTCTTTTACGACTACAAAACGACAATGCATAAATAAAATATTAAAAAATTGCA
Source organism: Aspidapion aeneum (assembly GCA_963576565.1). NCBI lineage: Eukaryota > Metazoa > Arthropoda > Insecta > Coleoptera > Brentidae > Aspidapion > Aspidapion aeneum. The sequence continues at coordinate 65,202,223 of OY755040.1, read as the reverse complement.
AGTTTTAAAGGTGGTTGTGCTAAGTTAATATCCAGTATGACAGTGTCAAAGCATCTTTAACGTTGTTTTTAGTTAATATTTCAGTTTATTTCTTTTATGACGTGTTTGGTTTATCTACTCTTAAATATAAAATGGTAAGTAAACGCGTCAGAAATTTCTTGACAGTCCCCCCAAATCCGAACTGGAATTAAAATTTCTAAGAGATTTAAAATCAAGGTATGCAACGCAAGGGGGCGTAAATTTAAAATCAAGTGACGCAACGCTAGGAGGTGTAAACTTTTTGACAAATTAAGACATAGGTAGATTAAATGCTAGGTAAATTAAACGTTCTAACGTTCACCTGTCTAGGGGCTCTTTCCCAGGGTTACGAGAAGACCACATCGGTACGAAAGACGGAGAGGATGGACCTCGGTACGGTGATCATAGCGTAGGTGGCAACCCTTCTTTTAGGGATAGTATAAAAGACTGATGCCTTTCAGTCTGTCGTTGGCTCGTCAAAGGCTAGAGGAGAAAAACCTTGATCAAAAATCCTGGCCCCCCAAGTAGGGGGTTGAGGCGTTAGACTGGTTCTTTAATACTACAAAGATATTACCAAAAAGCCTAAACAAAGCCTCGGAGCAATGGGCGGAACTTCTCAAAGACGAAAAAAGCAAAGACAAAGGACTCCGATATAGCTACATGGAACGTACAGGGAGTAAACCAAAAGTTAGACATTATTGCAACCGAAGTGCACTTACAAAGACAAAAAAGAAAGGAACAGGTACAAGTAGTGACGATAAACTTTGTTCACGTATTCACTGGAGTTCCAAAACAAAGGAGCCAGAGGGGTATCCTTATTAATAAAGAAAAACCTTAAACATAAGATTACAGACTTCGAGTGCATTAAGGAAAACTTACTTCGAGTTAACATGAAGATGCTTGGACACAATATAAGCATAATAGCAGCCTACGCACCATCAAATGACGAAACGGTAGCTATAAAACAAATGTTATTCGACCAACTTGATGAGACTATCAGTAAAATCGGCAATACCAGGGAAATAATTATGCTTGGAGATTTTAATAGTCTAACTGGTAGACAAACCAAAGTGGTAGGACTGATGCAATTGTGTGAAACCCAGAATCTAAAAATAAAGATTGGTTTTTTTAAACATAAGGAAATTCATCGATATACCTGGATTCAGCCAACAAGAAATCTTAGGTAGGTATTCGTGGGAGAGGACAGACCAAAAAGAAACTACCTTTGGCTTGAAAAAGGATTAATTAAATCCGAAACGTTGCCAAAGGAAAAAAAAATAAAAAAAAAAGCCAAAGGTACCTTAGTTTCTTTTTGGTTGGTCCTTTACCCACGAATACCTACCTGTTTCTATAATAGGACACAAAATGCACACAAAGAAATCTTAGATCAATCCTTGATTATGCTATAGGTGGACAACACTCAGAACTAAAGTGGTATGATGTGCGAACACTTGGTGGGGCTACCTGTGGATCTGACCACCATCTGATAAAAGCAAAAATATTATTCCCTGTAAAAAAAACAAATAGAGACGAAAGTATTGGAGAAAGTAATAGCCTAGAATGCATCGAAGAAAATCAAAAATACAAATTACAAGTCTAGAAATCGAAAGTACGCAAAGATTGTATCAGAAACGATTAGATGAAAAATTAATAAACACACAGCATTCGTTGGAAGAGATATATACAAACATAGTAAAAAGCTTGAAGGAAGCCAGCCAAGAAGCTGTATACCAAGATAATAAAAATAACAATAAGATGTGGTGGGCGGAGGTAATACAGAAAATGGTCAAGAAGAAAAAACGTACATATTTGAAATGGCTCAGTACTAAAGAGCAAAGAGACCTAGAAATCTACAGGGAAACCAGAAGACAGCTAAGAAATCTAATACGCACGGAAAAAATTTTATGTTCGAGAGAAAATGCCACGATATAAATACACACGTAGGAGGTAGGCAGAGTTCTGAAGTATGGAAATTCATTTCAGCATTAAAAAACTCAACAAAAGAAAAAGTAAACATTCAGATCATCAAACCAGAACAATGGACAGAACAGTACAGGATACTGCTGCAGGAAACAAGACCCGAATATCTTTCAGCCTCTCCGAGGAGAGACATAGAAGTACATGGAGAGGAAGTGATTATCGAAAAAGAAATGATAAAGAATAGTATTAAAAAGCTTAAATCCGGAACAGCTAGCGGACCTGGGGAATATACGGTGAAATGCTCAAATATGGATCAGAGAAACTACCAGAAAATCTCACATATATTATCAATCAATGCATAAACGGACATCCAGTACCTGATGTTTGGAAAATAGCTTTCATATCCTCAATACATAAAAAAGGAAACAATCTGGATTGCAACAACTACAGAGAAATTTCAGTAACCAGTACTGTAAGTAAATTGTACGGTAGGATTCTTAGAGACCTAATAGAAAATGATTTTCATAACCAAGAAGAAGAGCAAAGTGGATTTCGTGCTGGCAGATCTTGAAGTGATAATGTTTCTTGTCTTAAACAAGTAATTGAGAAAAGGAGTGCCAGAAATATAGAGACTCATTTTACCTTTGTGGACCTACAAAAAGCATATGATACCGTTCCAGTAGAAAAATTATGGACAGTGTTAGAACAAACTAATCATACATATATAAAAGCGATAAAAGAACTTTACATGGGCAAAATCTAAAATTAAAATTGGAAATCGACTTTCAAAAGAATTCCAGGTAACGAAAAGCTTAAGACAGACTAAATCTTTTAAAAATATATATCGCAGTAGCTCTAACAAACTGGAAGCGTAAAGTACACGACAGGAACAGGCTGTAAAGAATTGGAAAAAAGAATAGTAAAAGCAAAAAAGGTAATTGGTTGCTGAACAGTATTTTATGGAGCAGAGAGATAAAAAAGAATGTAAAATTTAACATATATGAAACAATGGTGAAAAGCACGCTGTTGTATGGAATAGAGACTTGTCGCGTAACAGAAAAATGCAAAGCAAAAATGGAAAGTGTGGAAATGGATGCAATAAGAAAATCAATGAGAATATCTAGAACAGATCATATAAGAAATGAGATCATAAAAGAAGGAATGGGAATCGAGGGAAGCATGACGGATGACATCACTAAAAGACAACTGATATGGTACGGCCATGTACAACGGATGAACGACGCAGTAGCAGTGTGCTAAGTTTCGGATAAAGTTATCATTACCAAGTTTAGAAAAAAACATAGCAAGACAAAAAATTTTCTTTTGACTTTAACTTTTTGAGATTCTGCGCAAGTATGTTAAACTGTTAACACATGTGTTCAAATCTGCCCCAAAAAAGTCAAAATTTTACCTAGGGAAAGGCCTGCAAAAAAAATACAGTCAAAAATATTTACAAGCAGGCCATAGTCCAAATCAGGGCAGAAAATTTACTTACTAATAGCTTTGAATTAGGCCTTCAAATAATAATTAAGTTTATTGTTAACTAAATTAGTAACTATTTAATAGAGAATTATTGAAATACAGCCAGGCTATAATTGTGCCAGGCACTATTTTGACACATTCACATTGAAAAACTGGCAGTTGATCCTTAAAAATTGACATACCAAAGTCGAATGTAAAACTTTCGTAGTTTATTTTCACTTAATAAAAGAAGGCACTATTTATTCCGGTTCATATAGTAAACAAAAGTTGAAAGATCACAGCTGATATTACAATGTGAAGGTGTCAAAATTGTGCCTGGCACTATTATAGTCTGGCTTTATTTCAATAATTCTCTAATAAGTGCACAGCAGAATTCTTGCTATGGAAATCTGTGATAATTTCTTTGAAGCAATAAATAAAAAGTAAAAAAAGTAAAACTTTTTAACTTTAAAACTTTATTTAGCAAGAATATGCTCAAATTTCAGCAGTAGTAAAGTTAATTAAACTATTGTTACCTAAATATTTCTAGCCTAGTATAAATTTACAATAACTTTGTTACACCTAAATGAATAACCAAATTTTGTGTATATTTATCTGCTTTGAGAATTATCATTATTGAAATTTTTCTATAATATTTGAGGCGTGTTTTACAAAAACCGCATAAGTCCAAATTTGACGAAAATGAGTTGTGCCAAGATATGAGCAATTAAAATTTGTATTAGTCGGCAAAAAGCACATATGTCCCTATAAGTTTTCTTTATATTAACTTTTTCTTTCTTGAAAAAACAACTTATGTCCAACAGTTTTTCTCTTTTTCTAAAGTAATTAGGCAACAAACGTTTTTTCTTTTGTAACGAACATAATTCTAAAGTCAATAGTTACTGTGAGAAATAAAAAAATATTTATGAAAATCATTCGTTTGAAAATAAACCGTTTTTTTTCTGATTTTTTTTTGTAAAACACGCCTCAATTTCATTTGCTGTATATAATATGGTTGAGCAGTACGAAAAATGTCGTAATATTGTTGTACTGTAAACACAAACAAAGATAATTAATAAATAATCCTTCCTAAATAACCACTTTTTGATGAAATTTTTGATATAATATGTTGTATTTTAGTAGAGTAAATTAGAAAATAAAGCTGCAAAAAGGGTATATTTTTTTATATTTGGCATAGTCGTACCTAGCACCAAAAGCTAAATTTTCATTCGAGGATCCCCGATTTTCCGGCCTCAGAATCAAAGATGACGGCTGCCAAAGTTAAGAAAAAAAATAATTTCCTTGTTTTTTCCAATTTCCAAGAAGAATTAAATTAATTTTAATAAATTTACTTTAAGTGGGATATACTCAATGTAAAAATGTAAAAAAAATTACAGCTGTCACTGCAAAACAAAATGGCGGCTTAATTTAAAAAAAATCGTTTTTCTTCGATATTTTCTTTATTTTTGTACGATATTTATTTTTAATATCTCGTATTAAAGCTACTGATCAGTTCTTTAAACCTGCTTAAATGAAATGATAAGTTTCCTATCCGACACAAAGATGGCGCTTAATTTGTCAAAAATAAAAGAGACCTTTACAACCAGTAGACTATATTAAATTTTGACAAAAATTTTTTTTGGATTTTATCAGTAGTAAGCCAGATTTTGTCAAAATTTATAAAAAGTTACAATTTGACTTTTAATATTTTAAGATGGCGGCCGAAGTTCAGATAAAAAAGTAATTTTTTTGTTCTTGTTTGACACAACTAGGGAGAGGTAATGGATTCCAACTTCTGGCCAAAAGGTATACACATAAATAAATTTTTAAACTTGAGACACCTAGAACCTCAACATCAGAGAGGGCATCCAAGGAGAATGTGAAACCAATGAGCATTCTACACCAAAATGTTCAATCTATAAATACAGCACATGATGCTCTCCAGGATCTTGATCTTGTTGATGCAGAAGGTAATTGTCTTGCTTTATGTGTAACTGAGCATTGGAAGACAGAAGAACAGCTCAAAGTATATAACCTATTAGGTTACACACTTGCTACATCCTTTTGCAGAAGCGAGGGCTATGGGGGTACAGCCATTTATGTGAAAAATGGAGTTAAGTATAGATGTAGAAAAGACATAAGCAGTCTGTCGGAAGCAGGAACCTTTGAATGTTCAGCTGTAGAAACTTATGTTGGAAAAAAGAAAGTTGTAATTTTATCAGTGTATCGTACATTGTCTGTTCAGAGTTTTTTAATGAAATTTGAATCTGTTTTAAGTATTTTATTTAATGATAGCTGCATTTGCTTTATTGCAGGAGATTTTAACATAGATATTAACAATGTCAGAGACACATATACCAACGATTTTATTGCACTTTTGGAGTAGTTTGACTTCTGTCCTTCTGTTTTGGATTATACACGGGTGAGTGGGGACTCAAAAAGTTGCATTGACAACATCTATACAAACTATCACCAGTTTGAGGCAGAGGTAGTTGGCACTCATATATCAGATCATTTTGCACAGGGTGTCTTTTGATTTGAATTTTAGACCAGTTGGTAGCAAAATCAAAAAATTGAAAAGCGTATTTTTTCTCGCTTAAATAAGACTAGTTTTAAGCACAGGCTGTCCACTCAGGATTGGAGCATTTTGTGCTCTATTCCTGAATCTTCAGTCGATTGCCAGTGGCAAAATTTTATGAATCTTCTAGGATCCATTTTTGATGAATGCTTTCCTATGACATCAGTTCACAAGAAACGTAACTTTAAAAATCTATTAAAATCCAACCCACAAGTAACTGCTTGTAAAAAAGAACTTGATGTTTTGCTAGTTTTAAGTAGAAATAATATTGGCTACCGGGAAGTGTATAGAATGAAAAAGAAGGAATACAATCAACTACTGAGGAGGGTGCGAGGTGAACAGTATACGGAGCGCATCAACAATAGCGAAAACAAGTCAAAATATGTTTGGCAAATGGTCAAGGAACTAAATGGCTCAAACTCAAGTCAACCAAATGAAACTTCTGAAATTCCTGGAGACCCAGATACTATCTGCTCGAACTTCAACAGGTTTGTTATTGAGGCGGCGCCAAATTTAATAAAAAACCAGCCAGAAATAGAATTTTCTTGCAATATTCCTTTTCACAATAAATCTTTTTGTTTAACACCAATCACACCACATGAAATTTTGAAAATCATTTGCAAACTCAAAAATAAAAAAAGTGCAGGTCATGATGAAATATCTGCAAACTTGTTGAAGCTTTGGGCTGAAGAAGTTGCAGAGCCCTTATGTTTTATTATAAATAATTCTTTTAAATATGGCATGTTTCCAGATAAATTAAAATTAGCCTTAGTAAAACCATTGCACAAAAAAGGAGACAAGAGCTTAATTGAAAACTATAGACCCATTAGTCTGCTGCCAACATTTTCCAAAGTTTTTGAGATAGCTATGAGCACAAGACATCTTCGGTTTTTTTATGAAGAAAAATTGATTAGTAAATCACAACATGGCTACCTCAGTGGCAGGTCTGTTGAGACAGCTGTTTATGATTTTGTAGAGAGGATTTTGGGATGTTGGGAGGATGGCAGCATTTCAATGGGGATATTTTTGGATTTATCTAAAGCATTTGATACCTTGAATCATCAAATTTTGTTGGAAAAGCTTGAAAGATATAGAATTAGAGGCCCTCCTTTGGATTGGTTGAGATCTTACATGTCCAATAGGCGACAAAAAGTCATGATCAGTTGTAATGGAAGGCAACATTTCTCAGAGGAGGGTTACTCATCTTGGTATCGCCCAGGGAAGTGTCATGGGTCCGATACTTTTCATTTTTTATGTCAACAATTTAGCCAATGAGATTCTTAATAATGAATCACATCTTGTGAATTTTGCTGATGATTCGAATCTTTTAGTGATTGCAGCAACATTGTCGGATCTCCTCGACATCTCCTCAGATCGCCTGATGGTTGCTCAGGACTGGTTCATAAGGAATAAGCTAGTTTTGAACGCTGATAAAACAAACTTTGTTTGTTTCCGGACGAAGCAGAAGAACAGAGATATACAAGATGAAGCAGTGATAACAAATCAGATTGTATCCCTGTCTAAAATCACAAAATTCTTGGGGTATGCATATTGACAACAACTTATATTGGTCAGTGCATCTGGTGGATGTCTGTAAGAGGATAAATTCAGCCTGCTATTCCTTAAGAGTTATGTCCAAATATTTAAATGTAGAACACCTCAAAACTGTATATTATGCAAACATCTATTCTGTTCTTAGATATGGAATCATTTTTTGGGGTGGAAGTGTGGATGCAAAACGAGCATTTGTGGCACAAAAAAGAGCCATTCGAACTATTTTAAATCTTCGCAAAAGACATTCTTGCAGGGGTAGGTTTAAGGAGTTAGGACTTCTAACCACAACAGGTCTGTACATATATGAGTGCCTGCTGTTTTTGCACAAGAACAGGGAAAAGTTTGAACTCTTTGAATCACAACATGAGATTCCTACTAGGTTTGTTGGCCTCAATTTCCCTTTGCACAGGCTTACAGCTACAGAAAGAGGCCCCACTTACTCCTGTATCAGATTTTTCAATAAATTACCTCAGGAATTAAAAACAGAAAAAAGCTTAAAAAATTACAAAAACAAAATCAAAACTATCTTGCTCAATTTGGAGCCATATACGGTTCAAGAATTTCTTGATCTCTGTATTTGTGATTTTTTTTTTGTACATGTTTTGAATGCAAGTAGGGTATAGTGGCAGTCTATTGGGTGAAATAGGTAGGCAGCATAACTATATATACTATTATTTAACTTCATTGTAGAAATAAGTGACTAGTCACTAGTTATACTATACTTTATGCAAATCTTTTTAGTATATTTAGTGTAAAGCTTGGTTAAATATTACTTTTTTGACGCTTATTGTATCCAATTGTAACAATGCTCTTTTTGATTGTGTACAATTTTTTAAATAAAAGAATGTTTGAATTTGAATTTGAATTTGAAACTAGTATTCCGTGTTATATATTGATTTATACTAAATGGGGGTCGCCGATTGTAAATATTTCATAATAAATGACATGTCTATTAATATCCAAGATGGCGGCGGTCAAAATATAAATACAATAGTATCTTTTTGGTTTAGTAAACATTTTTACCAAGATATGTAGTTTTTTATTAATCTTTATTAGTTTTAAATTGGAATGTACAAGAAAAATAGAATTTATTTATTTTTTAACGATGGCGGCCGAAAAAGTAAAAAAAAAACATTTTTGTTTATTTTTTCGAAATTTAACAAAAAAAACTGAGAAAACCAAGACATCTCCTTAAACAAAACACAGATGTTTTAAATATGTCAAAAAAGTTGACGTATGTCACGTCCGAGCGATTTGAATAAATTGCCATATTTTACTTAATAGCTATCTCCGTTAATATTGATCTAACAGTAACGTTTAAATTAGCAAAGTTAAATAATTTTTTCTAAATCATCAGAATCTTATGTCAAAAATGACATGTCATACACTTGTCGAACTATTGACATATGGTTTATTTTTTTAATAAAACACCTTGTATATAATGTTTTTAATTGATAGGGCTCCTTTTTCTGATTTCAAAAATATATAATATGTTGACATTTAGGCCAGCCGTTGTTGAAATATTTGAATTTTAAAAATTATATTCATTAACAAAATGGCAACATCCTTATTGTTTATTTAGGTTATTAAAATGCAAATATTTCGGCTGGTCTAAATGTCAACATATTATATATATATATATTTTTTTATTTGTCAAACACTGTTTTTTTTTATTACAATCTAGTCAGTAAGACTAATTAGCAATTTTGTTTTAACTTAATTTACTAGAAAAGTCAGATTTAAACTTAGGGTTTACTCAACAGTTCTCCCCGCTTTGTTTAGTCTGTAACTCACAATTGTGTTGTGTTTATAGCATTATTTTGTTTTATGTGTAATTCACTTAGTTTACTAGCTCAAACGGCTTCATTCTTTTTAGTCTTCGAACTAGCATAGTATTGTCTAGAAGCTGAATTGCTTCCACATTCACATGCCGATGGAGTCTATCTTCATGGCTTTTTGCGTACTTTTTTATAGTCTCTGCTACAGTTTCGATTTTTAGATCTCGATGAAGGTCACTATTTCGAACGTACCAAGGTGCATTCACAATGTTTCTTAATACTTTATTTTGAAATCTCTGTACAACTAAAATGTTACTCTCTTTAGCACAACCCCATAGTTGAATACCATATGTCCATACTGGTTTCAGTATTTGTCTATAAAGCAGTAACTTATTATGAATTATTAAATTGGACTTCCTTCCAATTAGCCAGTTCATTTTTCTATACCTTATCTCAAGTTCTTCTTTTTTTTTCTTAACATGTGCTTTCCAGCGCAATTTGGCGTCAAGTGTCATACCTAGATATTTTGCCTGATTCGAATATGGTACTGGAATGTTGTTAATTGTTATTTGTATGTGATTTATATTTTTGTTTGTAAAATCAACATGAATTGATTTGGTTTCATTTAATTTTATTCGCCACTTTGTGGTCCAACTGTGAACTTGGGTGACTGCATCCTGAAGTTTTTCTATGCATTTTTCAATAGATTTTTCTACCGTCAATAAACCAGTATCATCGGCAAATGTTGCTAAGTGACAATTTTCTGGCTTTGGGATATCACAAGTGAATAATAAGTATAGATAAGGGCCTAGTACGCTACCCTGGGGCACGCCTGCTTGAATTTCTCTTAAATTTGAGTATGAGTCTTCCTGTTTTACTCTAAAATGTCTATCAGATATGTATGATTCCAAAATATCCGAATATTGTTTTGGCAGAAACCGTTTTAGTTTAAAATTAAGGCCTTCATGCCACACTTTGTCAAATGCTTGTGCTACATCTAGAAAAACTGCAGAACAAACTTTTCCCTCTTCTAGTGCTTTTTCTATTATATTAGTAATTCTGTGTACTTGATCTATCGTGGAATGCTTGTCTCGAAAACCAAATTGATGAGATGGAATAATTTCTTGTCTTTCTATGATGGGTTTTATTCTTTTAAGCAATAATTTTTCATAGAGCTTGGATATAATTGGCAGCAAAGATATTGGCCTGTAAGATGACACGTCATGGAGTGGTTTTCCCGGTTTTGGAATCATGATAACTTCTGCAACTTTCCACAGTTTAGGTACATACCTAAGCCTAAAAGACGCATTAATTAGGTTGCATAGTTTTACGATAGCTTTTCTGGGGAGTTGTTTTATGACTACCCCGTTAATAAGATCATACCCTGGGGCTTTTTTCGAATTAATATTTTTGATTTCTGTTAATATTTCTTTTGGTGATGTAAGCTTAATATGGTCCTCGATTTGATGGGGTTCATTTAAATGAAAGTGTTCATCTGGTGCTTCGTGGGGCTGAAATGTTTTTTCTAAATGACTTGCAAAATATCTGCTTTTTCTTCGTTACTCCTTGCCCACTGGTTGTTAGATTTTCGTATGGGTGAAATTTGGATAATTGGTTTTTTAAAATCTTTGGTTGCTTTCCAAAGGGAATAGTCGGTATTTTTATCATCTGTAAGTTCATTAAGAAAATGGTTAATAGATTCATTTTTTATTACTAGAATTTCTCGCCTAATGCGCTGCGTCATGTTGTTGAGATTTGTTTTGTCCCGAGGATCACGGCTTTGCTGCCACTTTCTTCTTAGTTTCCTTTTTTCCAATATAAGGTCTCTAATTTCCTTTGGATAGTTTTTTCCCTTAAAAATTCTCTTTGGTTTTGGTCTGTTTTCCCAAGCTGCTTGTTGAATATTTGTTACAAAATATTCAACTTCTTTATCGATTTGTTCTGGCGTTTGCAATGGTACTGATAGGTTTATTTTTTCTGACAGACTTTGTTTAAAACTAATCCAGTCAGTCAGTTTATTAACTAGTGAGATATTTGCTTCTTTCTTTATTATGTTTTTACTAAGAGTTAGAATAATAGGTGAATGATCTGAGTGTAAATCAAAACTTTCTTCTATATCTATAAAACTTAAAGATATATTTTTTACTATAAAAAAATCAATTAGATCTGGAATTTTTCCTGGATCTGTTGGATAGTATGTGGGCTTACCAGTTGATATCGGCTCACATTGATATTCACTAATAGCTTGCAAAAGTTCTTTTCCTTTAGAATTCGTCAGTCTAGATCCCCAGTAGGTATTTTTTGCATTAAAGTCACCTCCAATTATAAAACGGTTTCCTAATTTTCTGAGTAAATTAAGATATTGATTTTTCTTTAGTAAGTGCCTTGGTGGTATATAGACAGCACTTATGACTAATGTATATGTTTTGGTTTTTACACTTACTAATGTAGCTTGAATCTCTATGGTTTTATATCCCATCTCCTCATAGTGTGATATATTTTCTTTAATTATTACAGCACTTCCCCCATGTGCAGTATTGCTAGGGTGAGTTGTATGATACACTTTATAACCTTTAAATTTAATGTGAGACTGGTTAGTGAAATGCGTTTCTGACACAAGACAGACGTCAATTTTTTCTATGTCTAGAATAACTTGCAAGTCTTGCTGATGTTGCAAGAGGCCATTGGCATTCCACGCTAGGATTCTAAGATTACTGACCATTTTGGGGCATATTGGTAGCTCCGTTATTGCTACTTTCTAGTTTAGTTAATCGCTCGTCAAGTTTGTTCAATTTCTCCAAAATTAATTGTAGTGTTTGTTCCATAGTATTTTGACTACTGATATTAATATCAGGTATAGTAGCTGTTGCTGCTACTTGGCTGTATGTCCTTGTCACAGAGTTTTGTGTGACTGTGTTTCTTGTCTGTTGGTTTTGTCTATTTGTACTCACGTTTGGTATGAGATTCGGTTTCTTAGGTTTATTTTTCAATTTTTGTATTTCCTTAGCAACAAGGCATCCTCTGTAGTTTGCAGGATGCTTGCCTCCACAGTGGATGCATTTTGGCTCAGATTCTTTTGGTTTGGGGCATTCTACAGTAAGATGTTTTCCCGTGCATTTCACGCAACGTGGTTCTTTAGCGCAATATTTTTGCGTGTGTCCATAAGATTGGCATCTTTTGCATTGAGGGACGACTAACTTTGAGGTTTTTAGTGCTTTTATTTCCACTTCAATCCCAAGGATACTGGAAATTTCAAAAATTTTGTTGATATCTTCATCGTGGCTAAATGTGAGCATAAACATGTTAAGAGGTTGTCTTGTTCTCCATTTAAGTTTGTTGCTGGCCTCCAGTGCCTTAAAACCTTTTTTTTGTAGATCAGCTACAATTTTTTGTGGGTCACATGAGAAGTGTAGCCTATTCGCTATTACTCTAATTGGCCTTATTTGTTTGTTTTCGTATGAGTGCCATTGATGCTTTATTTCATTAAGCATTTTAGTAACCAGCCGATAGCTGTCTGCGTCTTGTACATTTATTTTAATATTTTCGTTATTTAAAACTTTTATTTTAACTCCTTGTATGATATTTAACTTTTCATAAATATCATTAAAATTATTTACGCCATTTACCATAATCGGTGGAGGTAATGGAGCTTTTTTAACCTTAGTTGGGGGTTCTTCATTGTGTGTTTTATTGGAGGGCTCTCCAGTGCCCGAGCTTTGTTGTGGTGGTGAGAGTGAAGTATCCATTCGACGTTTTTTCCAACCTTTTCCTTTTTGTCTGATCCACTCAGTTTCTCTTGCCAGATCGTCCTCATCAGTAATGTAGTCCATGTCAGACTCTTCTTTTTTAGTGACTTTTGTCTCTAAATCTGCAAATTTTCTTTGCATACTTTCCAGTTGACTTCGGAGATAATCCACTTGTACACTAAGTGAATTTTTTTCGTTTTGGGATTTTTTCCATTCGCTATATAAAACTTCTTCATTTTGTGTTCTAGCATGGCTATCCTGAAATAATTCGGCATTATCCATTTTTTCTTGATTTTGTTTGGGCTTTTCGCTAATTTTTAAAACAAGTTTCACAGGTGATGGTACACTTTTTTTGCTTTTAAACATGATATATTATTTATAATACACATTGTATATAGATTTTTAACAAAGGTTTTTGCGCGCGAGGTTTATTGTAAACAAAACAAACTTCGACTTTGACCTCGTTAGTACTATCATGCAGGTACGCTGCAATATAACCCTACTAAACTGCGATCGAACGAATACTGATATTTTTGAAATCAGAAAAACGAGTCTTATCAACTAAAAAAATTATATACAGGGTGTTTTATTTTAAAAAAATAAACCATATGTCAAAAGTTTGACAAGTGTATGACAAATGTCATTTTTGACATCAGATTCTGATGATTTAGAAAAAATTATTTAACTTTGCTTATTTAAACATTACTGTTAGATTAATATTAACGGACGGATTAAGTAAAATATGGTCAATTCAATCAAATCACGTGACATATGTCAACTTTTTTTACATTTTTAAAATATCTGTGTTTTGTTTACCGAGATGTCTTGTTTTTTCCAGTTTTTTTTGTTAAATTTCGAAAAAATAAACAAAAATGTTTTTTTTCTTAATTTTTCGACCGCCATCTTTAAAAAATAAATAAATTATATTATTTTTGTACATTATGACTTAAAATTAATTAAGAGTAATAAAAAACTACATATCTTCGTAAAACAAATTACCAAACCAAGAAGATAATGTTGTTTTTATATTTGAACGCCGCCATCTTGATTAATAATAGACATGTGTCATTTATGATGAAATATTTTTTGAAATAAATTTTAAAGTGACAGGTGTAATTTTTTTTACATTTTTGAATTATGTAGGTCCCACTTAAAGTAAGTTTATCAAAATTAATTTAATTTGTCTTAAAACAGGGAATTCATTTTTTTTTCTTAACTTTGGCAGCCCCTATCTTGGATTCCGATGCCGGAAATTAGGGGATCCTCGATTGAAAATTTATCTTTTGATGTTAGCTACTACCATGCCAAATATAAAAAAATATACCCTTTTTGCAGCTTTTTATTGAAATACCCTACAAATTTACTCTACTATTTATCAAACTCTATCGTTAAATCCATAATTATACCATATTATGACATTCACAGTAATAGGTTAGAAAGAGTACAACGTAAGTTTGTCAACTTTTTGCTGTTTAAATTAGGCACAGACAAAAATCTGTACAATTATGAAGAACGCTTAAAAATCATTGGAATAGATAGTCTTAGCAATCGAAGAGACAAGCTTGCGTTAAGATTTGGTCATAAAATTTTAGCTAACGAAATTAACTGTCCCAAATTACTATCGCTTCTAAACTTGTTTGCACCCTTACGTCAAAACAGAGGTACCAGATTATTTTACTGGAACTCTTATAAAACAGATATTGGGAAAAATAGTATCGATAATAAAATAATGTCACTTTTTAATAAATACATACAGTCATTTATCGATATTGATATATTTACCTGCAGCAATTCATCCCTTAAGCGTAAGATTGATAAAATTATATAAGAAATGCGACTAACCGATATTGATATGTTATTTTGATATAGTGAATATGTTATTTTTGTGTAACGTCGTTTGACAAATTTTTTTAGAGTAAATAAGGAATGTACTACTTGGGGGCAACCCTGTTATTGTACCTAAATAAATAAATAAATAAATAAATAAATAAATAAATAAATAAATAAGTAAGTAAGTAAGTAAGTAAGTAAATAAGTAAATAAGTAAGTAAGTAAGTAAGTAAGTAAGTAAGTAAGTAAGTAAGTAAGTAAGTAAGTAAGTAAGTAAGTAAGTAAGTAAGTAAGTAAGTAAGTAAGTAAGTAAATAAATAAATAATATAAGATCTTTGAACGATTGCAAAATTTGTGAGTGAGTGACTTTTTGAATTTTAATCATACATTTTAAACAAAACAAACACATACAATTTTAATTTCTTTGCGTTTAGCCAATGTACGACATTTTTTAATTCTGAATTTATCTCAAATTTACGACAAATTTAGGATGAAATTATTAACTAATGCATATATATAAAAAATTTGCGAGTGGTAATGCCAACTTCACGGCCCATGTAGTTACCTTTATCTGGGACACCCTGCTTTATTTATATAAAAAAAAGCAATTTAAGTAGAGTCAAACAAAATTTTTATAAAGAAAAAAATTATAACTTCCTCCCAAAATGCAAACTTTTAAAAAACCCTTACGGCTCGATGTAAAAAGAGCCTAGTTTGGATTATCCTATAAGTATAAAATTGACATAAATAACATAGGGAATGTCATATTATTTTGAGACTTTTAAATATTGTAGGAATATCGTTATAAAAAGCAGCAAAAGTACAAAAATGTCGAGTAAAGCAAGTAAGAAGTCGAAGAAACCAGTAGAAACCACATTGGGGAAGGGGAAGACCAACAAAGCGCAGGAAGAAATCGACATATCAAATGTCCGCAAGCCAATTGACACAAGTGTGTCAGGTCTTCTGCAGGCTATCTCGCTTCTGGACACTGCTACTGAAGAGGTATGCTTATTTTTTAACTAAAATTTATTAATTGATTTACAATAAACACATTATTAGCTATCTCCTAATATCATAATATACATTAAATGATTAAAAGGCCATTGAAATCAACTACAGTTACGGTGTTTGCTGGTTAAGATTAGTTCCTTTATAACTATCTAAAAATACCAAAAATAGTCCACAGTAATACCAAAAATAGTCCACAGTACACCGGTCTATTTTTTAGGTTCAGTAAATATTTTCATTTTGCTGAGACACTTTTTGTGTCTTGAAAGGGATCCCTAACAGAGAGCGCATGCGCTGAATTTTAATTTAGTGGCTGTCAAAAAATTAATCAAATAGTAACAAATAACTGTTTACCTTTCTAGCCCTCGCAGCAATGGTATTATTTTCACCAAAAAAAAATTTTTTTTAGAATAAGGCCGAAAATGTGTTATTTGGGTATATTTTGACCTACCTTAGCAATATCATCGTGATATCTGTCTGTGTGTGTGTGTGTGTGTGTGTGTGTTTGTGTGTAGCACGATAGCTCCCAAACCGCTGAATCGATTTTCATAAGATTTTCATGAAAAAAGTGTGTACTGTACTGTAACGAGCTGACTAGATTTTGGCCAAAATCTATTAATGCTAATGACAGTTTAAAAATTCAAAATATGCTAACTTTTTAACAGAGCATCGCATCTATATGTGGTTTTCGGAATATAGTAGAACACATTTTTATCAATAATTTTATCAATAATTTATGTTTTAACCAAAAACTTCGTAGAAGCTTTCGTTTCTGAGATACAGTAAAACCTCTCCCTGCGGACACCTCTATTAAGCAGACACTCCCTTTAGGCGGACAACTTTGTTAGAACCAAGATTTTCCCTATTTCCTTACATGTAAAATTCACTCCTATAACCGGACACTCTAATAACCGGACGCGGACAATTTTTTTTGGTGAAAAAAATCTGAAACCTCCCTTAACCAGACGCAAACCTCTGACAACGGGACGGAACGCTGCACGACATTGGCATAAATATTATGTAGTATGTTGGCAACAACGCACTCTGCAGCCGGGGAATTACCTCTTTTCGTTTTAATGCGGAGACTAAATACTTCTGTCGTATTTACAACATATTTTATTTGGCGGGACTGCTGTGTTTTATTTTTATTGTTCAGTTGGGTAGTAATAATATAGTAATCTTTTTGAAATGGCGCCTAGTAAAAATGTGTTTAGTTTTCGTAAAAAAATGGAAGTTGTTGGAAAATTTAATATCGGAAAAACTCAAGCAGCGGAAATTGTTAATAAATATATAATTAAATTTCGCAGTTCCCTCTCATAAGCGGACACCTCCAATAAGTTTCACTGTATTTACAAAAAAAAATTCAAGGCTGATATAGCGTGGAGTGTGTTAATGGGCTACGAAGGTATCAGATCTGTCATGGATCCATTTATTTCTTGCTAAAATCTAAAAATTTTATTATATTAAACATGAAAAAACATTTGTCCAACAAATTATAGTTGCTTTGACGGCCATGTCCTTCACCCCAAACATGTCACAATATGAGAAATAAGAAAAGTAAGAGTAAAGATTTAGTTTTTCTGTGGCTTGAAAAATCTTTTGTAAATGGCAAGTAATGTCCTACAAATCGCATGCTTGGTTTAGTCAGTCCAACGCTCGAAAAATTAACACATCACTTTCAAGAATTTTCTCAAAGGAAAAAGTTGACTGTCTTGGCAAAATGAAACTATTTACGAAAATGCAGCCTGTTACTTATCACTTATTAAATTAACCGGTGTACAGTGGTCTAAAACATCATTCCCGTCTGCATCACTCCCGAGTATTTTATATGCCACTGAAATGACGTTAAAAAATGCAATAAATAAGTAATTGTTCAGTTTAGTTATTCAGTCAAATTATTTTTGTGTGAACTGTGGAGAAAACATAAAAACTTAAAAAAATGAATTGTGCATGTTTGTAATGTAAAAACAATAACAATATTTTTTAAATATTGTTAATAAATGATGCAATAACTTTAATGTATGTTGTCTAAATACCTAAATTATATGTGTGAAAGTGCTAAAATGTATTTCATCATTTCCATGTTAGACTCATCCTCCCTTCAATTGAAGACTCGTTTTAAAAAAAATTATAAAAATCTTGCCAAATATATCACTGTTTATAAGTTTTTCAGTACCCCTTTAAACTTTGGATTGCTTTTCATTTTTTTTATAACTCTTCTGATAAAAAGTTCTTCTTCAAGTGGCATTACCCTGCTGGGTTTTAATCTGATTAAGCAGAGCCCTCCATTCTGCTCCCTTTGGTACGATTCTGCGCCACCTTCTTGTTCCCATATTCTTGATGTCATCTTAGACATCGTCTATCCACCTTTTTCGTGACCTCCCTCTTACTCTCCTACCTGCAGTTCCCTAGTTCATTATTTTTCTTGGTGTTTTTGTCTCATCCAATTTTTGTACAGGTCTCAACTAAGCCATCTTCTATTGATGAATCTAACGATGTTTGCGCCCTCTATTAGCTGCTCTAATTCATAATACATCCCTATCCGCCAATTACCATTTGCACTGGTGCAAATATCTTACAAAAGACCTCTCATAAGGTCCTTAAATTATGTAACGTTCTAGGAGAGGAAGGAGGGGGTTGGCCTTGCGTTACACTCAATGTTTTTTAATATCTTTTTTCTTGAAAATGCGTTACTAGGGGGGGGTCAAAGATCCTGAATTTTTGCGTTTCGCAATTTAAGGACGTTCCCTAAAAACTATTTATAGGAACAAAATTTAGCATGACAATGCAATATACTTTTGGTGGAATAAAAGTGCGTATACAATAAACTGCACCGCGAACCTCGCGTGCCTCATATGCTCCGCTCGCGCACATCATTTCCGCCGCTCGAATTATATTTCAACGAACCAGAGAAAATCCGCAAATGCGGAAAAGACGGGAAGCTCTTACCGCCGCACAGTGCGGACAAAAATAGGGTTTTTGGACAATAATCAATATCTTTGTTGTTTTTCAAAAAAGTTTATTTTTTTATAGGGTATGTGATAAAGTGTAGTCTAAAGGTTAAAATAAGTAAAACTTTTTAAAATATATATATGTCATTTTATTTAAAATATTTAAAAAATAAATTAAAGTACATTCAGTTTAACATACAGTTACGTTAAAAATAAAAATCAATTTACTTTTGTGTTAGAAATTAAACTAAAATTATTTTTTTTATTCGGATTCATGGGCGTAGTTAGGAAGGCTTGGGGGGGCTAAGTCCCTTCCAGAAAAATTAAATTAGCAACCCCAAAATAAATATTTTTACCATACACACACACATTGCACCCTCAGTTTCTTTGTTCTTAAAGATGTTTCTAAGAAAGCCTTTTTAGGCCGTCCACGACTCGGTCCGGGCCTCTGTTTCCGAATCTGTATTTTTTGATTTTTCTGAATCCGTTTTATAACAAAATTTCTCAGATATAATATCCTTGTTTAACCATTCGAAATAACGGTTTTGAAAATAAATTTTGTTTCGTCCCGATAGCTTCAATTTGAAACTAAGACTTTTGCAAAAATTTAATGATGCTTTATGTAGAATTTGGTTATTTTTGTCAGAACATTTTTCTAAACCCAACAAGGGTTGATTTTTTTTGAAAATATTTAACACCTTCAGATTTTCGTGAGAGGCCACTCATTTAACAAGTCTGAATGTTTTATGCTTATGCGTTCTAAAAGTAAAAAAAAAGTGATAAAATAGTATATTATCTTCTTAGGGACTTAAGTGGCACTTTTATCCCGAGAAGACAAAATTGTATGTAGCTACAGTTCGCCGAGTGCTTAAAAGATACTTTAGTTATTTTTGGGCCCCGTTTTATTAAAATTATTTTGCAAGAAAAACAGACTTCCAATTTTTACGTTTTATCTTTGAACGTCACTTTTTATTTTTTTTTTTAAATATTCGCCAACACGAACACCAGAATAATTTTTGGCATATATATTTTAAGACTGATAGCAGTATTTTTATAATTTTATTGAGTACCTCAAATTATTGTTTTTGTGCGTTCCCATTGACAAAAAACGGCCAATACGATATGCGATTCTAAAATATTTAATTTTCCATTTTGCTCACAGTAGTATAGGGTGACTTTTTTAAAATTTATTATCACCTATAACCACTCGCCATCACCGAATAATAAGCCTCATATCTTCTCCAGATTTAGTGCAATTTTTGACACCTTGCTGCCGCCATTTTTGACGTTGATGAGAGCTGTCACAATTTTATATTTGTCCAAATGGCGGCAAGACTGGTTTTAAGGGTATACCTAAACAGGAGATGATGTGAGGCCTCTCAACCGAGGTGGTAACCAATGTGTTATAAATTATTAGAATTGAAATATACTATTTAAAAAAATACAGCACCCTTAGTAGCAGCCAGTAGCAAAAAATATTTATGCTACCTTTTTGCTAATTCATTGGACTAATATTTAGGATATATGCCAGACCTTGCAAATCTTTGCAATTTTTTATAACCTTAATAAAATTTAAAAAATATATTTTTTTGTAAGCATAACAGTTTTAATTAAATTATTTTAAAAGCGAGACGTCAATTTGACAAAATTTTATTTAAACAAATAGCGTAAATATATATCACTGTAATACTTAAAGAATTTTTTTTTATATTTAAATGCAGAACCAGTAAAATTAATTTTCTGATAGGTATCTTATACGATTTTTTTGTACCTGTTTTAAAATAACGACTTTAACTATTTATTTTGTTCACTTTCGCAAGTGTGGCTAAAAAATAGGTTATGATTACAGATAAACTGGACATATATCTATACTTTTGCAATATTAAAACTTTTAAAATGTAACCTCAGTTTTTCGAATATTGCCCACAGGAGTCCGCACTGTGCGCCGTCCCAATTGAATCCGTGCGCGCGGAGTATACGCGCTTTAATGTTCCTAACACATATTTTTTCTTTCTAGGTCAAAAATTATGTGATGTATGAATGTGATATTATGTATGAATGCAAACTGTGCAGAAATATATTTCGGAGCTTGGCCAACTTTATTCTACACAAAAGAAACTTCTGCAAAGACAGGTTTAATCCATTAGATCGACTTAATAACAATGGTTATAAGGTAAGACAAATTTTATTAATATTTTATTGCATAATTTAATATACATATTTATTATTGATTGATATATTTTTATAACTAATTGGTTTTGGGCAGGGACAGATCTGTCCCTGTTTTGGGTTAATAATTAATTATATCAAGTCAACCTGGTACTGGGGTTCATTAGGTCCGATTTTGATGATTCAGTTGTTCTAGCTATTGAAAAACTGAAAAATCCAAACTTTTTTGACCAGTGTTGATATTTATTAGTTTTTGAAAAGCTTAATATACTTATGTTATAAAATTAATTTATAGCTTGTTGCAAAGTCCTTTTAAAGGCGCCTCGAATAAAAAAAATCTTTCTTTATAAAAAAATTATATATATTTTTTTTAAATTTATTTTTGATATTTATTGTTTAATATTTATATGTTTTTTCATTGTCTAACTGCTAAGATGTTCACAAAATTTCAAGGTGAAGAAACTATGGGCTGAGTGTACAAAAATGTATTTCTACTACATGGCAAATTGTTAAAAATATACTTTATTTGATTTTTCGGCGAGGTGACCTTTCCCTATTGTATTGATTATACATGAAAAATATTTATTCATGTATAACAACATTTTAGCTCACACTACTACTATACTATAGTAGTGTGAGCTATGGTGATCCTAATTTTTTCGAGAAAAAAAAAGTTGCTCCGATTTCAAAAATTTTTATTTATCTTTGCGTTTCAGATGATTTTGAAACTTTTTTGTCTTGCTGTCTGTATGTCTGTCTGTCTGTCTTTATGTCTGTCTGTAACGACCAACCCGCATAACTCAAAAACCGCTTGTCCGATTTAAATGAAATTTGGTACCTAGGCTGAGTCTTGGGCCGTGGTGGTCCCATTAAAAAATGAACGAAATCCACCGAACGCAAGTCACATAAAAGGGTGGGGGTAGATTTCAAAAATGAGAGTTTATGTGAAAATATGGCGTGTGTGATATCAAACGAAAGGTAATTAAGTCTGGAGTTACACAAAATGAATTTTAAGTTATTTAAAAAAGAAGGGTGGGGGTAGATGTCAAAAATTAGAGTTTAAGTGAAAATATGGCGTGTATGATATCAAACAAAAGGTAAATGAGTCTGGAGTTAAACAAAATACATTTTAGTTTTTAAAAAAAGGGTGGGGGTAGATTTTAAAAATTAGAGTTTAAGGGAAAACATGGCTTGTGTGGTATCAAACGAAAGGTTCAATTGAGTCTGGAGTTGAATAAGATATATTTCAGTTTTTAGTTATATTAGCACACACGTATACTATAACTACAGTACTTTGTGTGAGCTTAGGTGCCCATAGATTGGCAGAGTATTTTTCTTACCGAACCCATTATTTCTTTATAACAAAATTTTGTGGGAATCTTAACAGTGAATCACGGAAAATAATAATTGTTTTTTAATGAAATAAATCGTAGTATTTTTGAGAAATTTGGATTTTTTTAAGTGTCCTAAAAGACCCTTCCATCAAGTCATCCAGTTTTTTTTTGTATGTGTTGGGGAATTACAAAAATTTACAGCTTTTTTGTTGGTTGTTTTGATATGAAGTAATCCTATTGTCTTTTTAGGAAGTGGTGTATCCATTACCAGAATCAAGCAATCAAAATGACAAATGCTTAAGTACTTGTACTGTTAAACAGAAGAAATCATTAAATCCAGTTATAGGTAAATGTATACTTTTACTGAATTATTTACAAAAAAAGTATAGCTAATTTTTTTTCTTAAATCTTTTAAAAATTATCTTTTACTTATAAACCTATTTTTTCGTAACTCTGTTAGATTAAATTTGGTGTGTTTGCTTATATGTTTAGACTATTAATTAATATTTTTAGACAAACTTTTAGAAAGACACAAAATTGAGCAGTTTTGTAAAGAAGTAATTTCAGAAAATCTTGCTAACTTAGAAAAAACCAGGCCATTAGATAAACCAGTTAAAAACATGAAAGATTGTGAAATCGAGCTGGGCGATGATAATAGTATAATTCTAGAAAGAATTGACAGCAACAAATCGGCAGTTTTTCAAACTTTTATTAGACACACTTCAGATGAAAGTGTATCCTCAAACAAGTCAGATTCAACTGAAAAATCTAATGTAACTGAATCCAGTGTGACTAGTAATCGGAAAGACAAAGAAAATAATGAGGACAGAAATAAATATAATAAGGCTGAGACAGAGGCTGTAGTTGTAGAAGCTGTGACTGATGTTAGCATTAATAAAAATTCCAAAGACAATAGTGAAAGTAGCGCTTTGTCAATGAAATCTCAGGTGAGGTATATGGAAAGATTGGGTTTTTCGCGATATAGATTTTAATAAAATATTATTATGTTCCACTTATGCTTAACAAAACAGTTTTTTAGGGTTACATTTAAAAAGTACATTTTTGAATTTTGAAAAAAAAATATGGCAAATTTTTTCAAGAAAAGTGTTTTTTTTTTTGTTATAAACTTATAACCATACTAAACGCAACATTTTTGTTGATGTTTTATGTTATTAGAAGCAAGTTTTGATTTATTTTTTAAAGTTTATGTACGCAAAAATAAAGTTTTATAAAATGTTCGACTCAACTTGTCATTTTATCAAAAAAATTAATACTACTTATAATTTAACCAGGTTATGGAAATCCACGGGATCCTGGAAAACGATAGAATCGTCGTAGGCTTTGATGGAAAGTTAAAAGGATACTATCAAGGTCAGAAAGCAGAGGAGCAAAACATATTCCCTAAATCGTATTTAGTTTGTACAGAGTGTAATGTTA
Source organism: Aspidapion aeneum (assembly GCA_963576565.1). NCBI lineage: Eukaryota > Metazoa > Arthropoda > Insecta > Coleoptera > Brentidae > Aspidapion > Aspidapion aeneum. The sequence goes on along the minus strand of OY755040.1, from coordinate 65,178,439 downwards.
GATTTACTACGAAGAAAACGTTGGCTATGCATATTAGGGTAAGTCAAATTTGTGGGTAGAAGGAAAAAGTTTGAAAGCAGCAGCGGCTGCTTCTCCATAAGGTCATTTGGCCAATGACCTCCTAAAATGTCTCGAATAATGAGTTTAATAATCTGTGATTAAATTAAAACTATTATTTTCTATATAGGTATGAGGCCTGTCTTTTAAGTTTTGTGCATATACAGCTGGAATAAAACAGTACATAATTTTTAAAGACTCAGACACTCTTGTTGGTACTGTCAAAATTGCATTCGTAAAACTCTCGACGTTTTGTTGTGTTCAGGGTTTGTGTTTCGCGATGACTTTCGGCAAACAAATAATGATGTGTCAATCGGCAGTAACAGTCCTTTGATCTTCCAGATGAATTGTTGCTACATGACCTGCTGTTGAGACAAATGTCGCGTCCATCTTTTTGGATACACTTTAAGATCGGATGACTTTTGTTGGATTTTCTTCATCTTGAAGCACCCAAACAGACAACTGACGTTTATTTTCGGGTTCATATAAGTAAATCCACGATTCATAACCACTAACAATGCTGTACGCGTTTTTCGAGTTTCCTGCCTCAAAGCGGTCTAGAGCAACTTTGTGACACCAAGTGACCCTAGCTTCTTTATGTTCTTCGGTTAATAGATGCGGTATCCAGCGGAAAACTAATTTTCTTCAGACAATTTTTTTTAATTGAGGTCGATGCGCACATCATCGATGTTTTACTGGGGGAGAGCCGTTTTTGGTGCACCTGGACTTGGATCGTCGACAAGGCTAATCCGTCCACGCTTAAATTCTCCATCCAATGAGGAACTGTCGACTGATGTGGTGCTTCATAACCGAAAACAGAAATCAACGCGGCAATGCATTTTTGTTGAGATAATTTTCTTCGAAAGTTGTAAAAAATTGTAGCCCGAAAATGTTCTCGGTTTAAATCCATTTTTCGAATGATTTGTTAACTTAAAAAATTCACTGTAGCTACAAAACTATATGCATCGCACTGACGTTTGGATTTAGGTTAGGTAAAGATTGAGGTTAAGTTTTAGCAACGACATTTGATCAGTGTCGCCCTCTATGTTCCCATATGCAAAATATAAATGACAGGTCTCGTATTCAAGAGGAACAAATAAGTAAATTTTATTATTTTCCTACAGCAGCATCTTTTGAATCGGCACTCGTGTTGGACAAATAATTCGCCCTTTATGGTTGAAGCCCTTGCGATTTCGACATTTCCCTACATCAGCCTCTGTCTGTAAAACCATTCAGAAATATTGCGCTGGGCAACGTTTGTGAAATTTTTGATTTTCTCGTTCGAAGTCCCATAAAACAACTCTAGAATATGAATCAGCTGTTTTTTATTTATTTAGTGTACGAGAATCGACTTGTTATCTTAACACAACATCAGTAATTAGCACATGTGTAAATAGTTTTATGATGTCTATGGTGCAAAAAATCAAAGGCTTAAAACTATTTAAAAATAGGTGACACTAGGGCAATACTTCTCTCATAGTATTTTAAAGTGTTTTGGTCCAGAAGGTGAGAAGTTACATCCTAAAAGGTAAGATCTTTGTAGTTTTAGGCCGTTTTTCGCGTATGTTTTTGACTTAAGCTTAAACGACGCTGTCATAATTTGTGATGAGTGATGGCCGAGAATGACCTTTCTATAAAATCCACGAGCCGCCAGTGGTTGAAACATAAAAAAATATATTACTTGAGGGCCACAGCAGGCAGCAAAACGCGGTTTTTAAATTTAGATTAAAAATAACATTTTAACAAATTTGTCATGCCTAACATCAAAGTTTGTCTGAGTTGCAGTTTTTCAGATAAAAAAGAAATTATTAAAAATGCAATATGTTCCTAATCGCAGCAGCTAGCGAAACGCTGTTTTTACATGTAAACTGAGAATTACACTTTCAACAAATATTGTACAATTTAAGAAAAGAAAATCTTATATTTCTTAAAAGCGTAACGCAGTGTTTATTTTTTATTAAGAATTTTATTTTCAACTAAATTTTCGACATCTAGAACACCTGTAGTTGATATTGTATTAAAGTGGCATCCAAAACGAGACACTGCACTAATTAGTCATTAGCTTACTATTTTACTTGCTTTTTATTTATGTCTTCTTCTTAACGATTTCATTAGAAAGGAACATATTCGCTGTCCCGGCAAAACAATGACGCAAATGCAAAAATATGATTTTTTCAGGAGAGGCGAAAGACGGAATTAAATTATTTATTATTACGTTTAAATAAAGTGAAGAAAATGCATTGGGATAAAAGTAATGGGATTATTAATAGTTCAGGCAAGATTCGGGAAAATTCACTTTCTAGAAGCATTTTATATTACTTTTTGACAAATGGGCAATTCCCCCTATTTTGACCCGGCTGAATCCGAATATCCCTGTTGCCAACTCCAAATATTGACAGGGGCTGAGATATTCAAGATGGCGGCCAAAATGGCGGCGGAATTTTAAATTGCCGCTGGAAAGCCCAAATTGTCACAGGTGTACATTCAAAATAACCCAACATGGACTATCTCTTCAATTTACAAAATGCTGGTCAAGCTTCGTTAGTCCGAGAGTACAAGAAAAATCACCTCAAAAGACGTCTTGTCATCTTGGACGTATGGTTTAACAATGAATGCCTCATAAAGAATCTTCGCCCCAACTATATCTCCCTCCATTCAAATATTCATTCTACAGCAGCTAGGAAGGCAATGGGCAGTGCGGTAAGAGTGTGGATTAAGGAGGAAGTCAAAAAACTATACTTTAAACTTAACATTATTGAAACCAAGCTAAAATTTTTGTACTTTAAAATTAATGATATCTTACACCCAACTGAATGGGATTCCTTTTACGACAGTATACTCTTATACACCTCTGATTTGGCTGATAGAAAATTTGATAAATTGAAAAACAAAATCGCTATCCTTACAGAAAGACAACATCCAGCCTCATCTTTTGCTCAAAATAAATCAAGGTCCAAAACTAATATTTTTAACTCCACTTGTGCAGGGAACACTTCAGGCCTTCTCGATGAAGTAAGTTTTAATAATTCTATCTTTCAATCGGAATTTAATGAAATCCTACCAATCAACAACAATTTTACTGAATTTAATTTTCATGACAGAACCCTCAATTTAAGTGAGGTACAGTTTACAGATCAAGAAGCTAATCTTCTTAATCAGGGCCTTAATTTTAACCTTCATTTTACTCCAAAAACCAAAGACCTAGAAGTGTTTGCTGTAACATGTGAAAACATAATTAATAATATTCCAGTACAGTCGCGGAAGGAGTCTCTCAGATGTGAGGTTGCTAGGCACTTAAACTAATATTCAGCTTTACCCCCAAAGTTGAGCAATTCACAGGAGTTATCCTGTCTCAAATCCATAAAACAAAAAATTAAAGATAACAATCGCATTGTCTCTAAAGCTGACAAAGGCAACACTACAGTCATCTTATCAAAAGAACAGTACACAAACAAAGTTGAGAACTTCCTCTCATCCGATTCTTTCACTAAAATTAGACAAAACCCGACTGCGAAATTTGCAACAAAAGTCCGTGAAACAGTCCTCAATTCAATTTCTACAATAGATCGTCTCCAATTCAATGAATACAGACTTTTATCTTCAAACCCCAGTACTCCGAGGCTATATGGATTACCTAAAATCCACAAAAATGACATCCCTATCAGACCTGTAGTTTCTTATTGCAATTCTCCTTGCCACAAACTCAGCGCATGGCTGAATAAAACACTACTTTCCCTTACCAACTTTAAAAGCCCATTTTCTATCAAAAATTCTTTCGAATTAGCCAACGCCCTAGTAAACTTTAAGGTCCCTGATAATGCGTTTTTAGTTTCATTTGATGTCTCTAACTTGTTTTCCAGTATTCCTCCCCAAGACTGTATAAATTTGGTTGAAGAACTTCTGAGATCCAATACCTCTTTAGTCAGTTTAGTCTTAGAACAAGATTTCTTTCAGTTCAACAGTGAATTTTACCGCCAAACCACTGGCTAGGCAGTAATTTATCACCTTTCCTTGCTGAGTTGTTTATGTCAGATTTAGAAAGGAAAATACAAACTAACCCTCTTTTCGAACACATCAAGTTCATCAAAAGATATGTTGATGATATCTTGGCTATTTTCTTGGGCTCCCTAGAGGAATTTCATGGGTTTCTAAACTTTTTAAATTCTCTTCATCCAAATATCTCGTTTACATATGAATTAGAGAACAATAACGCCCTCCCTTACCTCGATTTATTGCTCACCAGAAACAACAACCAAATCAAATTTGCAATTTACAGAAAGCCCACTAGCACTGACTGCACAATTTCTTTTAACTCCAACCACCCACAAAATAAAAAATTCGCTGCATTTCACTCCTTCTTTCACATACTTTTTTCAATACCTTTAGAGAGAATCGAGTTCCAAAATGAGCTAAACATCATAAGACAGATAGCAGTTAATAGCAACTTTCCTCTCAACCACATCAATAAAATATATTACCGTCACCTCAACAAACACTTGAATAGAACCCTCATTTCTTCTGATAAGAATAGTAAAACCTACAGATCTTTACCCTTTTGGGGCCCACTATCTTATAAAATTAAAAACCTAAACATAACATTGAAGTGTGTTTTAAAACACAACACACTCTTAAATCTCTCCTTGTTAACTCAAAAGACTCTATTCCTAACCTGGAGAAATCAGGAGTTTACTCATTGTTATGCTCAACGGAAGGGTGTGGAGCGATCTATATTGGCCAGACAGGCAGAAAGTTTTCAGTCAGACTTCGTGAACATAATTATGATTTGGCACGAGCAAGAAGAAATAACCCTTCTCCTTCTAGGATAAACTCTATTTTTGCTAGACACCTTTATATTGAGAACCATGTGTTCAATCCTGATATTGACATGAATTTCCTTCATTTTTGTGATAAAGGCAGGCAACTAGACCTATTGGAGATTTTTGAAATAACCAAAACCTCTCGTAGGGATAATGCCAATTGCTTAAACATTCAACTAGAATACCCGTGTCAACACTTCTTTAATTCTCTTAAGTTCAGTTGTTAAGTTACCAACGTCCTATGGATTCCTTTTCTGTTTGACCTTTTACTGGCCTTTCACACTCCCTATCTTACCTTACATAAACCACCCCGATTTTTCTATACTCCACTTATCTATCTTTCTATAAATTATCTTATCATTTTTCCACTTGCTTTCATCCAAATAACGAGATAGTTAAATATTACAGAGCCATCTAGTGCGAATGTTTGATACCGGATCAGTTTTTACCCTTATATCTTTTTCTTAATATGATATCCTCTTCCCCTATGTCCCAAAATGTGAACTAATTATTTGTTACAGACCAACCTACACTTCTCTTTCATAATTAATCATAAATTTTCAGATCACACTCGTACAAAAATACACAAAAACAACCACTAACAAACTCCATCTATTTAGAATAATATTTTCTTCATTTTCTTATAAAGCTATGCCTTGGTGCATCCTTCATTCGATATCATTAATTCTATTTTTCATATAAGGTTTCTTTTCACTTATTAGACAGCCTCATATTTCCCCTAGTGCCATCTGTTGTTGCAGATCCGCTTATAGCAGACCGGGTTTTCTTCTGATTGCGTTAAAATTGAGAGATTATTTTATTTTTGGTTTGGTTCAATTTTGCTTACGTTAATCTGAGCGCCACCTACAAATTCTCCTCTAAACCAATCCTCCACCTCCGGACCCTCTTGCAGCACAGTTCGTTTCTTTTTTGGCGCAAATTGTGAACTGCCCGCCATTATGGTCATTATGACTTTTTTAGTTTTAGTTTTTTAAATTCATTTTTTAGCTTTTAAATGAGTTTATTTTGTAATTCTTTGGATGGGTCTGGTCCTTGATGGAGTACCCCTAGTTCAAACAAAACTTAGAACCGGGTGAAAGAGGGAGCAACTAACCAGCTGTCTATTCTTCTGTCAAAAGTGTCGAACGGCCATCTTTCCTTTTATGCACGGTCACGGTAAAAAACTGGGAAAAAAATTTTTTTTTTTAGTGAAAGTTAAACTCAAAAATTTTTTATCTGTCTCAATGAGTCTTTTGAAATTAAAATCCAATCCCTTCCGCTGGGGAAGGGGTAACACATTTTTGAACATTAGGGAGTGGTAGTTTTTTTTTTTTTTTTGATTTTTTTCGGTAAGTACAACCTAAAAGTCATACACATATAAAAATTAAAAAGGGGGTTTTCTTTCTTCTTTGACTTCTTGAGAAAGAAAAATGATATAATGAACTGAAGGAGAAAAAAGGGGGGTGAACCAAACTTTCATTCTATGGGAGGAGAATGAGTTCTTTTGAAGGGATAAACCTTTGACATTTGTGGACAGTTGGTTGATTGCTTTCTCTTTATTTTCAGTTCCCCACTAGCTGTTCGATTATCTTATGCATGTTGCTGTAATTGGTTGTGCTGTTTCTTTGCACATGCTGCTGTAATACATTGTACTGCTTCATTGCACATGCTGCTGTAAAACTTTTTGAGCCAACAAAATGTAGGCGATGGAATAACTCCATCAAGGTAAGGTTCATTCTTTTAGGTCTTAAGTTTCGGTTGTTCTTATATTATAAATAATTGTAGGAACCGGGCATTTATTTCACCTATTTTATTTCAGTGTACAACCTGAAGATGAGAGCTTATGCTCTCGAAACATGTAGTTGTAAAAAAAATTAAACTAGTGGAGAACGACTGAACTTGTTTGATTCATAAATCACCTCCACCCAACATGGACTATTTCTTCAATTTGTATAATTAAAAAATAATAACATTATTTTTTTTTAATGGCTGCAAAAACCTCCAAAAACCACCCCAGACCCCCCAAAATTTGAAAGTTTGAGGTTTTTTAAAATTTTCTTAAAAACTAAGCTTCTAAGAGAAAAATGTATAATATACTTTATTGTAGACAAAAAAAATCCCTTCTCAACATGGTATAACTTAATAAAGTTAGACTAATAACAAGCTCTCCAGCGGCGTCCGTTAATTGAAGTAATTTAAAAAAGTTGAAAAAATACCTATGTTTTTTCCAAGATTTATTTAATTTAAAAAAAAACTAATATCTACAGAAAACCTTGTATTAAATTTTGGTATACTCAATAAAACTTCCTTCAAAATGACGTATAACATGATTATTTATAAATAAAACTTCAGGGGCATCCGTAAATTAAATTAATTTTGAAAAAAGAGAAAATAAACCATTTTTGTTACACGTTTTATCTAATTTTCTCAAAAACTAAGCTTATCATGAAAAAACTTGTTCTACACTTTTTTGTAGACAGGGAAATTCCCTTTTTAAAAATGTGAAACTCGGTGGGGTTTGACTTATAGCAAACTCTCCAGCGACATCCGTCAATGGGGGTGATTTCAACAAATCATTAAAAAAAACATGTTTTTCATACGTTTTATTCAATTTTCTTAAAAACCATGCTCTTTATCAAAAAATGGGTTCTATACTCCGTCATAGCCAATAAAATTTCCTTTCAAACGATGTATACCAAAGTGAAAGTTATTTTATATTTACCGCTCCAGTGGTGTTCTTAATTTAAAGAAATTATTTAAGATCAATCCAAACTAATCAATTTTGTGTCTTATTAGCTTTTCGGTGGATAATAAAAAGCGGCGGATAAAAGGTCGAAAGTACAAAAGGTCGAAAGTACAAAAGGTCGAAAGTATAAAAGGTCGAAAATACAAAAGGTCGAAAGTACAAAAGGTCGAAAGTACAAAAGATCAAAAAACAAAAGGTCGAAAGTTCAAAAGGTCGAAAGTATGAGTACCTAATTATGATTATGCCCCCCCCCCCAAACCGTTGCATAAGATTTACCACTTTATTTTTAGTTCCATATGCTTAAAAAAATAACCAAAAACACCTGTGTCAAAGTTACTACTGTTACTTTCTGCACAAAATATTGCTTAGGGGGCCATGGCCCCTATGCCCCCTCCCCTTATATCCACCGGTGTTTTTTTGCTTTAAAGAACTTATTTAGATAAATCAAAATATCTAATCTAATCAAAAAACAGTTTATTTTAATTTGGAAACATTTTATTTTAGTAGGTATAAATTACGAACTATTTTGAAGTATTTATCATAACATTAACCTCACTTTGTAATATATCATTTAAAAAGAAATTGTCTTATCCTCAATAAAGAATAACGGCACATTTTTTTCTGAAAATCTTAGTTAGAGTTAAATATGCAAGATTATTTCAGTTATTTTTGAAAATAAGTTTATATAAGTATGCCCCTCAAGCCTTAAATATGGCAACAACCCGACATTTTAATAAAGTTTTTGAAAGAAAGTGTTATGTTCTACAATAAAGTATACTACATATTTTTTCCTAAAAAGTGTAGTTTTTGAGAAAATTTTGAAAAACATATAGTAAACATGTTTTTTCTAAATAATCCCAATTTACGTACGCCATTGAAGAGCTACTTGCTTTTCCTAACCTTATTGACCAATACATCGTTGGAAAGGGAATTTTATTCTCCACAGAAAACTGTTCTTTGCAATTTTTGATAAAATGGTTAGTTTTCGAGAAAATTGCATAAAACTGAAAAAAAAACTGGTTTTTGGGGGTTTGAGGGGGATTTTCTCCGTCCCTGTCGATTTTTCGAGTTGGCAACAGAGATATTCGGATTCAGCGGGGTCAAATTAGGCGGAAATGGTCTGTTGCCAAAAAGTAATATGATTTGCTTCTAGACCGAAAACGGAAAGCCTTTTAAAATAATATGCTCTGACTATAACTAAATATAGATAGTTTTACCGTATAGTGGGATTAATTGTGAAACTAATGACAAAATTAAGTCAAAATATCAAAATTTTGCAGTTGCGCCATTGTTTTGCCGGGACAGCGATATATACTCGTATCTGGTTGTTACGAACATATTGATTTAGCTGGGTTTTGACGTTTTCTATTTGTTCTTTGACTGGTTTATGTCAAACAAATTACTACCAAGCTTTTTACAAAACAAATTACCGTTTTTGCAACTAAATCAATATTTGCGCCCATTTTAATATAATTTGGGATTCTCTTTTATGTTTCGGATCTTTATTTATTAGGTAAGTACCTATTTTATCTCTCCTTTAAAAGGTCTCAGTGTTTTATTATACACATATAAAGCGGCACACTGCATGTACAAAGTGAAACACTAATTTTTTAAAGCTCTTTACTTAGATTTTGCCGCAAAATTTGGTTTACCGTAGCTATGACGCGGTGCCACTTATATACATCCTCAACTAAAGTAGGTTTTATGCTTATACTATCACGTTGTATGGACGGCTGTACGTGTCTGCTGGGACTATATTAGGTGTTATGCCGCGTTTAGAAAAACGCTAAATGCAATGGACTGTATACTTTAATTAATGATAGCGCGAGCAAACATAAATATATTGATATGAAATTACGAAATAATCAAACGTCCATAGGTAAAATTATTTGTGCCACACAACGGTAATCAGAGACAAATGCACTCACCACTTTGCATCCACTTTCTCCACGTTCCAAGGGGCCCCTGATTGGATCTAATGATGTCACCACGTAGCTGAAGGGCTGAAGTTTCTAGTTCTATGCTTCAGTACACAAAAATCGAGCACTTTCAGGTGTAGATATTTGAAATAGTTGGAGAACGAAATTAATACGCCATTTTCTCTAGGCGATTGACAAGGATCTCCCTGGTTGTTGGTGCGCATGTCCAAATACGTGAAATGCGCTTTGTCCTTCATACAATTGTGTGGTTTTAAAAATACATATAAACAACCGCGAAATTTAGCGGGAGCTAACATAACTGCCCTCCAAAACACACAATTTTAGAATCTCAACCGGACAGATATAGATATAAGGAAAAGAATCGACCGATAAATATAAATGAATGAAAACAGATAAGTATCGTAAGTTTATTTAGAGATAACGAAATCCCGAAAAAAGGCAAAACAAACAAACAAAAAATTCAAAAAAAATTAAAAATAAAAAACCTATTGTAATACCCGGTCAAAGGTAGAAAATTAAAATTACTTTTAATTTGGCAAGAGGCACAGTTTTACAACTGGCCGCTTATAAACACCGGTAACCGTTTGTACCGTCGCAACACGCACCTGACCGTCCCCGCCGGGATGCAGTTCGATGACCCGACCGACCGGCCATTTCAAAGGCGATTGAATGTGATCACTTGTTATGATAACCAAATCATTTAATTTGATATTTGGGAACGAATCAGCCCACTTGTGTCGCTGTTGCAGCGTATGCAAATACTCTATAGAATACCGTTTCCAAAAATCATTATGTAGTTTTTGGATTAGTTGCCATCTCGAGAGCCGATTTAGGGGAACCTCGGACAAATCTGACTCCGGAATTTCTGAATTAAGGGGTTCAATTGTCAAAAAATGCCCAGGGGTAAGAGGTTGAAGATCGTGTGGGTCTGAAGAGGCAGGAGATAAAGGGCGACTATTAAGTACGGCTTATATGCGACAGGTAAGGGTGGACAACTTCTGGTCGCCGACAACTCGTACAAAGTGAGTTTTAAAACTTTTGACGCCAGCTTCTGCCAGGCCATTGAAATGTGGACTGAGAGGAGGTCCCAGATGCCAACGAATAGAAAGTCTGGTGGCAGCACTTCTTGCGTAATCCAGTAATTGGTTACGAAACCCTATAAAATTACTGCCTTGATCTGACCAGCATTGCGTCACGCTTCCGCGTCTGGAAATGAATCGATGGAATGCACCTACGAACCCTTCGGTGGACAGTTCCATGGTTAATTCCAAATGCACGCAATGTGTGGCCGTACAGACAAAGGATTTGAAAGCTTTACAACCACGGTAACGATGAGGAATCACAAAGAAAGGTCCACAAAAGTCGATAGCTACACTCGAAAAAGGTTTAAGTTGATTGATTCGATGAGCGGGAAGTGAACTCATTATGGGCGGTCTATAGGGTTTAGGGTTAATTCTAAAACATTGCAAGCACTTGGATATGGTTCTTTGAATTGCCCGTCTGGCAGATAATATCCAAAATTGCTGTAAAAGCAGATTATGTAATGTTTTAAACCCAGGATGAAGATATTGTCGATGAGCGGACTCGATAAGAAGAGTAGTTAAACGATGGTCACTCGAAAGTAAGACGGGGTGTTTTGCAGAATAAGACAAAAGGTCAGAATTTTGTAATCTGCCACCGACTCTAATGATATTATTCTCATCAAGAAAAGGTGAAAGTTTTCGCAAAGGTTTCGATATTGGTTTATCCTTAGATAACGCGGAAAAAAGCTCAGAAAAACAAGAACCTTGAACGCGTTTGATAAGAAGGTGTAACGCACTTTGCATCTCACCGGTGGTAGGAAAAACAATATTCTCAAAAATAACATTTTGGTCCGGCGGCTTAGTAGGTTTTTGATAGGAATGGTTTTGAAAAAGGTTAACTATTCGAAGGACATAACAAATGATACGTTGAATTTTTGATATAGATGAATATTTGATAAGAAGCTGATCTAAGAAGTTGACATCAATTATCGCATTGCAACAGACTTTTGGCTTTTCCTCCAGATTAATATCTCCGAAATCAATCGGCATTTTTGATTTATGAAAATCGGGCCATTCGTTTTCGGGAGACCACAAAAACGACGGTGCGTTCCACCACATGTCATGTGACATGAGCTGTGAAGGGGTGGCCCCTCGTGATGCAATATCGGCTGCATTTAAAGCAGAAGGAATGTAGCGCCATGAGTTTGAAGGAATGATTTCTTGGATTCTACTGACTCGATTTCCAACAAAGGTTTGTCAGCGATTAGGAGGGGATGAAAGCCAGTGCAATACGACTTGCGAATCGCAGAAAGTAACGATATTTGTAAAAGTTATTTTTCCTTCATAGCTAGATAAAACGAAGTCAATTAATTCGCTTAAAAGAAATGCGCCTAGGAGTTCTAGCCTAGCCAAAGTTTGTGACTTTATAGGCGCGACCCTAGATTTTGCAGATATGAGAGAAACAGATATATTATTCTCCTCCTCTACACGAAAATATACGACGCCCGCGTAGCCTCGAATTGAAGCGTCACAGAAGCCGATGATTTGACAGGTATTGGTTTTTGACAGTTTGATTTGTCGGGGTAATTGAAAATTGGAAAGAAGCGGGAATTCAGAACGAAGTTTGTTCCAAGAGTCGATGATAGAAGAATCTGGTTCTTCGTCCCAGCCTATTTTTGATATCCACAACTGTTGCAAAATAAATTTTGCTTGTAGCAACAAGGGACAAAGAAAACGATGATAGAAGAATCTGGTTCTTCGTCCCAGCCTATTTTTGATATCCACAACTGTTGCAAAATAAATTTTGCTTGTAGCAACAAGGGACAAAGAAAACCTAAGGGATCGAAGATTGTTCCTATGATAGATAAAATAGAACGTTTGGTTGGGGATTTGTCCTTCATTCGGCATTGATAAGAAAAAATGTCGTTTTTTGGATGCCATTGTCCAAGTCCTAAAACTTTGATAAAGTGGGGTTCCTCCTTGTCGAAAGAGAGAGAGGCATTTGACGATCGGACTCTGGCAATGTTGCCAATAACTCAGGACAATTGCTTGCCCATTTTTTAAGTTCAAATCCTCCCGACTTCAACAAATCATTGAGTTCTGTTTGAAGGGAGAGAGCTTCAGAAAGCGAAGGGCTAGTTCCCAAGATATCGTCGATATAGATTGACGTTTTTAGAACAGTACTAGCCATAGGAAAACGTTCCTTTTCTCTCTCTGCCAGCTCATTTAAGGTACGCATGGCTAGAAAAGGTGAGCATGTCATGCCAAAAGTGACAGTAGAAAGTTCCCACACTGAAAGTGGGTCCTGTGGAGAAAACCTCCACAATATCCTTTGATAAGGACGGTGATAAGGATTGATAAGGACTTGACGGAACATCTGTTTGATGTCAGCAATGTAGGCAATAGGATTAAGACGAAACGTAAGGAGTAAAGAAGCAATATCCTTTTGAAGTTTCGGTCCAGATAACAATGCGTCATTGAGACTAATATTTTTTGGGGTGACTGCCGAACAATCCCAGACTACCCTTAATTTTGTACTTAAGCTTTCCGGCTTTAGTACGCAATGATGTGCTAAAAAACACGATACGTCGACCTTTGGTTGACTAGATAAAACTAAACTCATATGATTAGAATCGATATAGTCTTGCATGAAACTTGAATAGGCAGTGTACAGATCAGGATTTTTGATTAATCTATTTTCTAGAAGTAAAAATCTACGATAAGCTTGCGGATAAGTATTTCGTAGGTCAGGGTTTATTTTGTCTTTAAACGGAAGATCTACCATGAATCTACCGCTCGGTTGCCGTAATACACTAGCAGTAAAAATTGATTCTGCTTGTTTTTCTTCCTTTGATAAGATTTGTTTTTTAGGCAAATGTTCGATTTCCCAAAACCTAGGGAGAATGACCTCTAAAGGAGGTGAATGACTCGTTAAAAAACAACTGGTTCGTTCCGTAAGACTACCTACTTCGTCAACCTTTCCCATGACGACCCAGCCAAAGATAGTTTCAAGGGCTGAAGGCTGCCCTACCTGTCCAAGAACCCTGCCCTCCTTGAATATCTGTGCGAATAGCTCGCAACCAATAACCAGGTCCACAGGTCTAGATTTGAAATAAGATGGGTCGACAAGTTTAAGGTTTCCCAAGTGTTTCCACTGATTATCGTTCAAAGAGAATGTAGGCATATTGGAACATAGTTGTGGAACAATAATTGCTTCGAAATTAAGTAAAGGAGTGACTTGTCCTTGTGGCTTAATGTGACATTGAACGAGCCCTTTGGAAGTGAAAGAAGACATCTGATTTAATCCGAATATTTCAGTGGTGTAACTTCGCCTAGGAAGATTAAGACGCTGAATACACTTTTCACTGATGAATCCTGTCTGTGATCCCGAATCAAGCAGTGCCCTTACAGGTTGAAAATTTCCGCAACCGTCCATAACATCTATTATGGCGGTGCATAAAAGAAAGGTACCTGAAGGTCCTGAGGCATTTAATGACACATGAAGATTATTGACAGGTGGTGTGTGAATGACAGGACTAGTATCTTGGCTTCCAGACTCTTGATTAGTTTCTAAGATATGAGTTAAAGTGTGTTGCCTTTTACTATTGCAAGTCCTGCATGAATATTTTGATTTGCACGTATCTACACCATGCAGGGGATGAAAACACGCTAGACATAATTTTTTCTGCTTGACGAAAGATAGGCGATCGATAGGTGAGAGATCAAGAAATGTTTGACATTTCGAAAGCACGTGACCTTGATTACACCGAAAACATTTTATTCCCGTACTTGAATTAGTTGAGGTGCCAGCCAGTCCTATAAAAGGCGAATTGGATGATTTATAGGTAGGCTTTTGCCCAAACTGATTTTGCATAGAATTTGAATTTTGATAGGTAGGCTTTTGCCCAGACTGATTTTGCATAGAATTTGATTTTTGATAGATAGGTACCTTTTTGAGTGCTGTTGATTGAGGAAGTGATTCCAAAACTTTACATCTTTTTTCTGGAAATTGAAAAAGTGATTGAAAAGTGGGAATTTCGGTATTAGTATTGGCGTGACTCATTTCGAAATTTGAACGCGTCGGAATATCCAATTTTTCTAACAAAATGAAAAAAATAATAAAGTCCCAACTGTCAACGTCAAAGCTAAGTGATTTTAAAATTTCTAGGGATTCAGAAAAGGTGTCAATTAAATTACGCAATTCTTTAGCTGACTCGTTTTTTAAGGTGGAGTTCATAATTGAGCTTAAAGCATCATTTGCGAGGTCTCGCTTGTTTTGATATCTATTGACTAATTTGTCATAAGCAATTTTATAATTTTGATCAGATAAGCTAATCCCTGATATCAATTTTAAAGGCTCATCCTCGAGATATGAAAATAAATATTGAAGTTTTCGAACGTTACTTAGACTTTGATTTTGATCTATAATGTTATTAAAAAGATCGAAAAAGCTTGGCCATAATTTTTTATCACCTCGGAATATGGGAATACCTAACTCTTTGAATTTTGGAGTTTCGTTTTGTCGAACATATGATCTCGAAAAGGATGGGGCCTCAACCGGAAATATTTTAGAGTAAACCCCCTTACACGCATAAAAATATTTACGAGCTTCTGAAAGGATCGCATCCTGCGTTTTAAACTCCTCGTCGTCCGCGTCGTCTATCAACATAATGACGTCATTATGCGCCAGCATGCATTTATCGAAGGTTTCATCCAAATCGGAATACCTCACTTGAAACTCGTTTCTCGCTTTTTCATCCTTTTCCGCGGTCTGTGACAACACATAACACTCGGTGATCGCAGATAAAAAATCCTTGCGTTTTTGCGCGGCTTTTTTGACAGACATGATTTTACCTTTGAAATGACGAAATTGTCGGTAAATATACAATTAACGCTAAATTAATGCTTCTGAAATAGAAAAATGACGAATTGTCGAAAATATGCACTAATTTATCGCAATTGATGAAAATTGTTTTAACTATCGAAATGATATGAAACACCCTAACACATAAATGAGAAATGTTTTTGTTTGTTTTGTTTTGTGGTTCCTTCGCTTTGTTTACTGAATGACCACGCGCTACACACGTGCTTGTTTATACCACGCGGACTCTCTCGTTTCAATACGATGCGAAAAAATTCAAGGCCGCCTTGTTTTCGGCTTGCAAATAATTATTAATACCGTCGTATGGATTTATTATTTAAAAATAATTCGGCTCGAAAAGGACCACTTATGTTAACTCGCGGTAAGAAAAACGATAATGCAATGGACTGTACTTTAATTAATGATAGCGCGAGCAAACATAAATATATTGATATGAAATTACGAAATAATCAAACGTCCATAGGTAAAATTATTTGTGCCACACAACGGTAATCAGAGACAAATGCACTCACCACTTTGCATCCACTTTCTCCACGTTCCAAGGGGCCCCTGATTGGATCTAATGATGTCACCACGTAGCTGAAGGGCTGAAGTTTCTAGTTCTATGCTTCAGTACACAAAAATCGAGCACTTTCAGGTGTAGATATTTGAAATAGTTGGAGAACGAAATTAACACGCCATTTTCTCTAGGCGATTGACAAGGATCTCCCTGGTTGTTGGTGCGCATGTCCAAATACGTGAAATGCGCTTTGTCCTTCATACAATTGTGTGGTTTTAAAAATATATATAAACAACCGCGAAATTTAGCGGGAGATAACATAAGGTGTTACTGAATAAGAAGCTAATATTGAAGGAGGTAATTCTTAAGTCCATTTTGAGAAAAAAACTTTATTTCAATATATGTCCTAAAACTAATATTTTAGTGAAATTTGGTACACACTTTCTATTCATTACGAGGCATTTTCTAATGTGTAACATTGTTTTACCAGTAGCGTTCGTGCGGTAATTGCTTTCAGAATTATAACAAAAAATTTTTTTCGTAAGGGGTCTCGAGATTTTGCCTATAAAGTGAAACCAGTATACAGTACAACTTCTATAGGCCGGACACGCGCCAAATCGGACAGTTCAGTAATCCGGCACTGCTTACCTACCGGACACTTTAACATTTCTGTATAAAAAGCGTATTAAAAAGGATGAACTTATAGAAAGCAAGAAGTCACTGACGGACCAAAGACGCGCATATTCAGAAGCGTTTGCCGCTGTGACTCAAAATTCATTAATAGTTTTTTTTTGCTAAACAGGAGCAATCAAAGTAATATTTCCACTTTTGAAAGACGAAGAAATAGTCATTATTATTTATTTCGTTATTTAAGCTTCAATCAGGAAACATTAAATCGAGAAAAATTTAATTTTTCAATATTTTTTTTTACACAATAACCTTGCTCTTTTATTAAAGTCGCGCTTAAATGCCGCTCAAGTGTTCGATCTCCTGGCGGCGGCTCACGAAGTCGAGTTGCTAAAAGTTACCATACACTATCCAGGAAACAGAATAGGGGACAACATTTTTGGGGGTAGGGATGTACGACAGCCCTAAACCTCAGTCTGCAGTAAAAATGTTTGTCACGTTTTAATACTCTTTTTAAAATTTTATTTTTGCCCCTTGAATGGAGGGGCCATTCCTCTTGAAAAAAAAACAATAAGTTCGGTTGCGGTTGCGGTTTTATGGTAATTGCAATTATTTAAGTTTTTAAAATAATTGAAAAATTATTTCAAAATGCAATGCTACAATATCACATTGCTTTTTTCGATTACATTTGCCATTATAATGAAATTACAAAAATGCAATTGAATTACTAAAGTGATTGTTATTATTTGTAAAAAGCTATTGCTTTTATTATTTAAAGCAATCCACGTTTCGTACTGAATTTAAGGGGTAAGTTTGGAATGTATTACGAAGGAAGAGGCTCCTACACTAAGCATTTTCACATTTTGTAAATTATGAAAAAGTGAAAGAAATAAATAAAAAAGTAAGTGTCAACGACTTTTTTTATTTTGCAAGTAGGAAATTTATAATTAAATAATTTTTTTGTTGTAATTAATTACACAGTTTTCTAAGTACATTCCTGTAAAGTAATTTGTAATGTAATAGTTACTTTTCAACGTATTGGTTTCTAACTCTGGTTGAGAATAAATCGGTACACATAAAGACCAAGAAATTTGTTATCCATAAAGTTGAATTTGTGGAATATTTTGTTTATGCGTGTAGTAACCTCCTTTAACATTTTTGCCATGTTAGAAAGCTCTACCTGTACACTTAATTACGGATTCGCAGTATTGAGTATTAGTCATACAGTTCAAATGATATCTAAGAGATGGCGCTACAGCAATTAAAATCAAGGGGCTTTAAGGATTTTATGCATCGCCCTCTTTGGCCTACTCAGCCGTTAAGAGTAACGTCATTAGATCGCGAAAAAAAAACCATTTTTAAAAAATTTTGACGCCAAAATTTCCGTGTATATTGGCGCGAGTATATTCAAGAATCGATCCAATTGATATTTATCACTCTGTGACATCCAATGTATATTTTCATCTTAATTGTAACATCCGTCAAAGCGACAACCTTGCATTATGCCTATTTTATTAATTAAATTTGGTTTATTTTTTATTTTGGGGTGGCTGTTGCTATGTGGTCCAGCGATTCACTTGACTTGCATCTTTGTAAAAATATTTAAAAATGTTAGCATAATAAATAATGTTAGCTAGCTTATTGGGGACATAAATATAAAATATAAATAAATATTTCTTCATGTACCTCAGAGCAAAAGACTTGGATAGGGACTTGATAATATTTGTGAATTGCTATCTCCGTCCTCCTTTTTACCACGTAGTTAAAGTCAGATGAGTAAAAAGAGCGCTAAACGTACTGATTTATAATAGTATATTTTTAACTCTATTCAGTGATTTTTTACAAAAACAAATCTGCTGAATTAAATTAGAATTCTTATAAATCAATCAATACATATATACCGGGTGGGCCAAAACAAAACCGCACAATTTTTTTTCATTATAACTCTTGAACTATACCATCGATTTTAATGGGACAAACTGCGCGTGGCGAGAATTAATCAAAGTTTTGACTAATTATAATTATTTGTCAGCGATCTCAAAATCCAAGATGGCGGACAATATTAAAATGTACCCTTTAAAGATGCTGGTTTATTCTTATGTTGCAAACATGTTTGAATTATTTTTTAAATTAGTAGAAAAGTTGCGTTCTTGCCACGCACAAGGTATGAATCAGCAAAATCGGTTTGATGGTTCTAAAAAAAATATTTTTGTTTCAACCATTGTTTTGAAAATTATACGATTGCCTTGCCAATCATGTCTGCATTTATTTCCTTACAAATTTATTACTACTGAATCTTTGACTTTGATGAAATAAAAAACATTCTGGTGAGAATTGATTGTTTTTTAAAGATCATGATCAAAATTTTTCGCCATCTTAAAATTTAAGATGGCGGACAGAATCATACTTGATTCTTAAAAATGGTGGGTTTATTCTTATTTTCTGGAAATATTTGAGATTTTTTTTTTATTTTATAGAAAAGCACTACTTTTCCCGCGCACAACAAGGTACAAATTAGCAAAATCGGTGTATTGGTTCTCAAAAAACCTATTTCTGTTTTCGTCGTTGTGTTACAGATTATACGATTGCATTGCCAACCCTGTCTGTATTTATTTCCTTATAAATCATTATTACCAAACCGATTTTAGTGAAATAAGAAAAATGATGGTGAGAATTGATTGTTCTTTCAAGGTTATAATCGAAATTTGCCGCCATCCTAAAAGTTAAGATGTTGGACAGAACCATACTTGATCCTTCAAAGAGGCACTTTTATTCTTATTTTTCGAAAATGTTTTAGTTTTTTTTATTAATTTATTGGAAAGTACTACTTTTCTCCCGCTGAATAAAGTACAATTTAATAAAATCGGCGAAGTGGTTCTCACAAAATCTAATTTTGTACAATTGTTTTACAAGTTATGCGATTGCATTGGCAATTTCTGTCCGACATCTTAAATTCTAAGATGGCGGCAAATTTCGATTATAATATTTAAAGAGCAATCAATTCTTACCACGATTTTTTGTGTTTCACTAAAATTGGTAGAATTTATAAGAAAATTAATGCAGACAGGATTGGCAATACAATCGTATAATCTCTAAAACAATGGTTGAAACAAAAATAGATATTTTGAGAACCACCACACGTTAACATAATAATAATAATAATTTTTACCTCGTTGTGTGGGGAAAACGTAGTCCTTTTTCATAGATTAAAAAAAATCTAAAACATTTTCGGAAAATAAAAATAAACACGCCATTTTAAAGAATCAAGAATAATTCTATCCGCCATCTTAAAATTTAAGATGGCGATAACTTTGATCATGATCTTAAAAAAGCAATCAATTCTTACCAGGATGTTGTTTATTTCCACTAACATCGGTTCAGTGGTAATGAATTTATAAGTAAATAAATGCAGACATGATTGGCAAGCAATCGTATAATATGCAAAACAATGGTTGAACAAAAATATTTTTTTATAGAACCACTGAACCAATTTTGCTGAATCGTACCTTGTCGTGTCTGGCAAGAACGCAGCTTTCTTACTAATTTAAAAAAATAATTAGAACATATTCGAAACACAAGAATAAACGAGCATCTTTGAAAGGTACATTTTAATTTTGTCCGCCATCTTGGATTTTGAGATGGCAGACAAAAAATGATAAATTAGTCAAAACTCTGATTAATTCTTTGGCAAGTGCAGTTTGTCCCATTAATATCGATTGTATAGTTCAAAAGTTATAATAAAAAAAATGTCCAGGTTTTTTTGGCCCACCCTGTAAAGGAAACGAGTTCAGAAATTGCGCCTCTAATATATTTATTTATTTCTTTCCAAGGAGTAGCACATATAAGAAAAATTCAGAAGAATAATTTAGGTACCTAAAAAAAAGTAACATATGGGTTAGCCGATTTGGAAAAAAAATATAGATATAAAAGAAAAGAAAATGGGAATAAATTACTAGACTGAATAATGAAAATCTTATATTTTTATTTTATATTATTTGCATAATGGTCGGGCAGCAAAACACAATTTTTGGTGATTTTGATAAAACTTTGTACGTTCGTAGATCGACTCAACGTTAGTGAAAAAAATTTTTTTTTTTGGTTGGTACTCTACTCGTAACAGCGTATCAGTGTCCTTAAATTTCAAATTGGCACCACCCCATTTTTTTCCAATATCTCAAAATTCAAAACAGCTAAAATATTTTTTTTGACAGTATTAGTTAGGCAAGGCCCGTCTCTATAAGCCAATGTAACGCAACTTTTAAAAATATTTTTTTAATATTAAAAAAAATTATGGTAAAGTCAAAACTTTGAAAATTTACAAAAGTTGTGATTTTTTTTAAACTTGAATTTTTTAACCCTGTCAAAAAGTTTTTGAGGCGGATTTTATCTCGCATACTTTTTTTTCTTCCTTTTGAGACTGGCTATGTCACACCTTTTAAAATTTAAAAAAATATTGCAGGGAAAATTTGTAGCAGAATGACAAATACCCAGCTGTCGCGTTTTTCGCAAAATTCAAAGATTTTAGACTACTTATACAAAACAATTTTTTAAAATCTTATTTGACTAAAACTTAAAAGACTTTTTACCGGTTCTTATAGAGAACTAAATTCTAGATTTAATTTTTTTTTAAAGAATTATAAATATAATCCAAAATATTTAAAAATTTACATCACTACAATCATTCGTTCAAAATAACGGTTTTTTACGCAAAAATTACACTTTTGGAGTTAAACGGCTGGGGATTTTTTATTCTACGTTTAATTTTGGGTCCCCCGAAAACCTTTCTTCTACTATAGACAGGCTTTTAACCAGTGTATTTTTTTTTAAATATACTTGGTAAGTGGTAGCAAAAAAGCGTTTAATGTTGATATTTTTCAGTTTTTATTAATAGATATTCAAATATACTGGTCGGGCATTAAACCGCCATTTTCGTCAATTTTTGGGGGATTTTGACAACAATTGGCATGATTGTAGATCGACTCAAGCAAAGTAAATACTATAAAAAAAGTGGTTGGCACTCCACTATAAGTTGCTTATCAGTGCCCTTAACTTTCTGTTTTGCACCTCTCCACTTTTTTCAAAATATCTCAAAATTAAAAAAAGTCAATTACTTTTTTATTGCAGTTTTGATAAGGTAAGACCTATCTCTAAAGGCCTATGTACCACAAGTTCTAGAAATATTTATCGATTTCAGAAAAAATAATGTCAAATTTAAAACTTTGACAAATTTACCAAAGTAGTGATTTTTTTTAAACTTGAATTTTTGGAACCTGTCAAGAAATTTCTGGGGCGGATTTTATCTGACATACTTTTTTTCTTTCTTTTGAGTCTTGCTATACTAAACTTTTTAAAATATTATAAAATATTGCAGGAAAAATCTGTAGCAGAATCACATATACCAAGCTGCCGCGTTTTTTGCAAAATTTAGAGACTTGGACTATTTATACAAATCATTTTTGTAAAACATTATTTGAACAAAACTCAAAAGACTATTTAGTGGTTCTAATAGAGAACTAAATGCAAAATTTACTTTCTAAAAAAAAAAGATAAATATGATTCAAAATATTAAAAAATTTACCGCAAACGTGCCAAAAGCACTGGTTCAAAATAATGGGTTTTTAAATAAAAATGACATGTTTGAAGATAAACGGCTGGGAATTTCTTATTTTACGTTTAATTTTGGGTCCTCTGAAATATTTAGTATTTTTCAAAATATACATGGTAAGTGGTAGCAAAAAAGCGTTTATATTTGGACATTTTTCAGTTTTTTTTTTAAATATCCAAATTGTATACTGGTCGATCAGTTCGCCATTTTTGTCCATTTTTGCGGGACTTTCATAAAAATTGGCAAGTTTCTACATTGTCTTAGGAGGAGTAAAAAAAAGTTGGTTGGTTGTCCAATCTAAGCTGTGTTTCAGTGCCCTTAACTTTTCAATTTGCACCTTCTTACTTTTATCAAAATATTTTTTATTACGATTTTAATTATGTGAGACATGTCTCTCTCGGCCCGCCTTACACAACTATTAGAAATATTTTTTTATTTCAAGAAAAAAAAAGTTAGTTTTCCAAAGTAGCGATATTTTTCAAACTTGAATTTTTTAACTCCGTCAAGAATTGCCTATTGACGTTTTCATCTGACATACTTTTTTTATTTTTTTTAAGTCTGCCTATAGTTTGCTTTTAAAAATATTAAAAAATATTGCAGGAAAAATCTGCAGCAGGATCAAAAATACAAAACTGGTGCGTTATCCGCAAAATTCAAAGATTTTGAACTACTCATACATAACCACTTTTTTAAACTTTATTTGACCACAATTTAAACATTTTGCGTTTTTAATATAAAATTATACATAAAATTCACTTTCTTAAGAAATTTACTGCAATTAAGACAGATACTCCTACAAATACAAGCAATCATATCGAAATACCGATGTTTAAAAGTTATAAGAAAAGAAGCATTTGGTTCTAACCCTATTTTTATTTTTTACAAGCCGAAATTAAGAAAAATTATAGGTAGATACTGCGTTTTCTATCCTACTAAAAAGACCGGGTTGATTTTAAAACAGAGGTAATTATTTTATAATCATAAATTTCTGTAGTATTAGTAATGGTATAATTACACCTACGTATTAAACAAGCTTAATGTTTTGAAAGATATTGTGTTCTATATTTTTAAAAACAAAATAAATAAAATAGGTAGTTTTTTAATAAATGTTAAATTTAGCAGGATTGTTTTGTTTGTCTTATGGCTGTACCTAGGGTCGGATTAAGGGAAATGGCTGACCATTTCAGGCAAATAATTCTGTTTTTTTTATCTTTTGTATTTTTATTAAGAGCTTAAAATATCACTCTTTTCGAAAATTATAAATATTTTGGAGTTTTGTTAAAAATAAAATAAATAGAGTTAGCACCCTTACTAACGTGTTAATTCCATTTATTTCAGGCTTCTAAATTATATTAAGAACTTACACTATTTTAGTATATGACTTGGTAATTTTGTGAAAAAATCAAAAACCCAACTTTAAACATCTCATTACTATCAGTTACCAGCTACATGTTGATTTTTTTTATATCACTTGAAAGCCAGTTTATATTAAAAAAAAAATTTCCGGAGACCCAAATTTAACCGCAAAATCACCAACCATTTCGGTTTCGCTTTAAAAACTGTTGTTTTAAACCAATGTTTTTTCCAAGTTTGCGGTATATTTTTTTATTTTTCTATTTAAAAAAAAATATATTCATATATTAGTTCTCTATCAGCAATACACTTTTAAATTTTGGCCAAAAAATGGTTTTCTATTTAACCAGTCCAAAATTTTTTAATTCGACCGACCACTATATGGCTTCGATATGAGCTCACACTACTACTATACCATTATAGTACTGTGAGCTATGGTGATCCTAATTTTTTCGAAAAAAAAAGTTGATCCGATTTCGAAATTTTTTATATATCTTTGCGTTTCAGATGATTTTGAAACTTTTTGGTCGCGCCGTCTGTCTGTCAGTCTGTATGTCTGTAAAGACCAACCCGCATAACTCAAAAACCACCTGCCCGATTTGAATGAAATTTGGTACCTAGGCTGGGTCTTGTGTCGAGATGATCCCATTTAAAAATGAACAAAATCCACCGAACACAAGCTAAATTAAAGGGTGGGGGTAGATTTCAAAAATTAGAGTTTATGTTAAAATATGGTGTGTGTGATATCAAACGAAAGGTAATTGAGTCTAGAGTTAAACAAAATACATTTTTGTTTTTTTTAAGAAAAAGGGTGAGGGTAGATTTAAAAAATTAGAGTTTAAGTCAAGACATGGCTTGTGTGGTATCAAAGGTAATTGAGTCCGGAGTTGAATAAAATATATATAATATAGTTTTTAGTTATAATAGCTCACACGTACACTATAACTATAGTACCTAAAGCTTAGGTGCTCATATATTGGCAGAGGATTTTTTTAGTGATAAAAACTAAAAAATATCCAAATTTAGACGCTTTTTTGCTCTCACTTACCAATTATACTTTTAAAAAAATTATATCGTTTTAAAACTTGTCTGTAGTAAAATAAATATTTTTGGGAACCCAAAAATAAACACAATCCAAAAAATCCCCAGCGGTTTATCTCCAGATGTGTAATTTTCGCTTAGACAATCGTTATTTTCACCCAGCTATTATTTCATGTTTGCGGTAAATTTTGAACATTTTGGATATTTTTTTTATGCAGGTGAATTTGATATTTAGTTTTTTTATTAAAAACGGTAAATGCGCTTTTAAATTATGGTCAAATAAAGTATAAAAATTGGTTATGTATAAGTAGTCTAAAATATTTGAATTTTGCGAATAACGCAACTGCTTGTTATTTGTGATTCTGCTACAGATTTTTCCTGCAATATTTTTTAATATCTTAGAAAGAAAATTATAGGCAGACTTAAAAGAAGAAAAAAGTACGTCAGATAAAATCCTCAGTAAAAATTTTCTTTAAAAAAAAAATTAGTGTAAAAAAAATCACTACTTTGGCAATTTTTTTAATTTGAAGTTATTTTTCTTATAAAAAAACAATATTTCTAAAGTTTTGTTGGACGGGCCGATAGAGACAGGTCTTACCTAATTAAAACCGTAACAAAAAAATGTTTGTCTCTTTTTGATTTTGAGTTATTTTGGTAAAAGTGAGAAGGTGCAAAAATGATAGTTAAGGGCACTAAAACGTTAGCTTAGAGTGAAGTACCAACCAACTCTTTTTATTTTTTACTTCTCTACGGTCAATGTACAAATTTGTCAATTTTTATGAAAATCCCCCAAAAATTGACGAAAATGGCGGCTAACTCACCGACCAGTATACGATTTGGATGGTTTAAAAAAAAAAACGGAAAAATATCCAACTTTAAACGCTTTTTTGCTACCACTTACCATGTATATTTTGAAAAAAAAAATCACACCACTTAAAAGCCTGTCTATAGTAGAACAAAGGTTTTCGGGGTACCCAAAATTAAACGCAAACTAAAAATCCCCAGCCG
Source organism: Aspidapion aeneum (assembly GCA_963576565.1). Lineage (NCBI taxonomy): Eukaryota > Metazoa > Arthropoda > Insecta > Coleoptera > Brentidae > Aspidapion > Aspidapion aeneum. Next base: position 65,152,842 of record OY755040.1, on the reverse strand, counting down.
TTTATCTCCAAACGTGTGATTTTTGCTTAAAAAATTTGAAGGAAACAGGCCGATCGAGAGATGTGTTACCTAACGAAAACCGTGATAATAAAAATTTAGTTCGTTTTTGGTTTTGAGATATTTTGAAAAAAGTGGAAAGCTGCAAACCAGAAAATTCAGGGCACTGATACGCAGCTTAGAGAGACAAACCGACCAAAAAATTTTTAGTTTTTTACTTTTCTTGGGTCGATGTATAAACGTGCGGTCGATGTATAAAATGTATATCAAAATCCCCCAAAAATTGACGAAAATAGCGTTTTGCTGCCCGACCATAATAATTAAGGGCCTTAATTCTGCCAAAGTGGCGCCAGCGTCAGTAAATAAAACATATCCAGCTAGGTATAGAGCTACATAATTTATCAAAAATTCGCTGAACATAGGTAAGTACCTAGTCCAGATTATCTAGATTTTTTTTTAAATCTAGGTACTGTAGTCATAGATTTTACTGGACTATCGGCCATTTTTTGTGTACCGAGCAAAGCCGATTAGTAATCAGTTTCTATGTGACTATGCTTGGGGTGCTTCGCACCTCCCTGTTTACGTCTTGGAGGTGCCCTAGCTAAGGACACTCATCGTAAAGGCAAGCTTTATAGGAAGCGAAGCTAACGTCAAGCTTTCTATTTTTTGGTTATTATTTTTGACATGTTTTCCTCGGTTTCGCATTGGCGGTTCTGTTTATTTTGAAGATGTTGTTTTACACAGTATGAAGGTACCTAAACTATATATATTTATGTAATTAAAAAGTTATGCTGCAAACTATCTTGAAACTGTATCATTATAAAATAGATCTTTAGACTGTGTTAAAACCACATTTTTAAAATAACAACGAGCCGCCAATGCGAAACCGAGGAAAACATGTCAAAAATTATAACCAAAAATATAAAATCAGAGTTAGGCTTCGCTAGAGTCCCTGTATGTTGACATATTTGGATGTATTAGAGTCGCGACAAGCCATCAATGTCTTTTAAAATAAAAGGACAAAACATCGGATGTCTATACTCTAACAATTGTTAGAAAGAGAACATATCCGCGCTCTTTATCTTACAATGAACGGCGGTAATTTAATTTATAGGAAAAATCGAAAGTCACTCAAAATCGTTGCGCTGATTAAGCGACCTTAAATGAACTGACAAAGCATGTCATGTTTGTTTTTATTTGTCAAAAAGTTTCAAATAAAAGTCAGGGAAATTACACCAAAGAAAACCTACTTTTTTATTTTGAAACCATAAATTTTTAATAAAATAAATATGTACCTATTCCTGTTTCCTAATTAGCTGTTGTAATACATCAAATAAGAGACATCGATTTTCTAGTTTTCCCAGCAATCCAGCATTTTAAACAATATGAGTAAAAATGTTAATGCATTCATCAGCAAAAGTTGGATCTAATACCAAAATTTGAGAGGTGTGTGTTGTAGCTTTTCAAAATTAACAATAGGATTTGAAATGAAAGGAGCACTTTGGTCGGTTTGAAATTTATTAAATTTAGTACATATGCATGCGTAAAACATAAAGATAAAGCATCCTATTATATAACAAAAGTGTTCCGATCGCTGTTATACAGGGGGTTTTCTTGTAACTTTTAAAACGAAACTAAGTTTATAATATAAGTATTTTTGCAATTTTTGATAAAAACCCCTTGGTCACGTAGATTTTCTTTGCGCGAGGGAGATCTTTTGAGCGCTTAAATAGATAGGGAATATAATTCGAGTTTCGCTTTGATGGGCATCGTTCATTTGTTTTTTTTTTATTATAGATAAATTGATCGATTTTCGAAAAACAAAGCGTCCTGAAGCGATAGATATATAAAAAACCCTAGCCACTTGACTTATCTTCTTATCCAGTGGCGTACGCAAGGGGGGGGGCGATGTGTGCAAATACACAATCCATCTCTGCTTATCGATATGCGCTCAAACCCCCCTCTTTAGGATTTATTATAATTTTTAATTTATAATTTCGGAAAATTTCCCCTAGCAAACAAAAATGACGTTTTTAAGCGTTTTTTATTTCATTTGCTAAAAATTACCACAAATCTCTATATATCTTTTTAAAAGAAATACTCTGTATATACATTTTAGGACCTCCTTGCACAAGAAGAGTTATTATTTATTCCATAAAAAAGGAACTCTACTTTCAAGAAATTCGACGAACATGGAAAAAATTGAACTGTACAAAAAAGAAAACGACAATTTAGTTTTAAAGTACAAGGAGTTGGAACATTTTTGGCCTCCTATCAAGAACAGGAAGAATTTCTCATTTTACCACTTTTAACTATTTTAAAACTATTTCCATCATCAAATATTGAGAAATTGATGTGACTGACAAGTTCTCGCCGAATAAGAACCAAAATTCAACGATAATTTGCACTGGAGTGGGCTAATATTTTCCTAGAAATTATCATCATTTTACTTATTATAATATTAAATTATTTTTATTCAGTCAGCCGGTTACTAAATATTTACATTATCAAACGAACTAGTGAAGTTCGATATAAATTCTACATAACACCTTATCCTTACAGATCACTATGTAGTACTCCAATTTTGGTGTCATAAGTCACAACTTTTAAAGAAGAGAAAAAAGAAAGCTAGCCCTAGTTTTCCTGTTTTTCTAGTGTTCTGTGATATTTATTTTGTTTTTTGCAATACCTAGTTACTCAACCAAATAAATATTTTATCTTAGTTTAAAGATCTTCAATTAAAAAAAAAAATGAAATTGGGGTTTTTAGGGTTGGGTGGGACGTGCTCTGTAAGGATAAGGTGTTATGTAGAATTAATATCGAACTTCACTAGTTCGTTTGATAATGTAATTCTACTACACTTCCTTATCCTTACAGATCACTATGTAGCTTTTTAAAGATAATTTTTCTTTTTTTAATTGATTCATTGAGTAATAAAATTCCATAAACAACAAACAGTTACACTAAATGGAATTACATACAAATTATTTTAACAATTGAAAATTGTTTAATTAAAGGTATTTATATGATAAAATACATTAATTATTTTTAGCTATTAAAAAACAGAACTGATAAATGAAGTATATAAATTATCAACTACAGGACGATTATAAAATTTTGCAAATACAGAAGAGTCTTTAGTCAGTCCTAGGAAACCCCACCTCTACAAGCAGCACTTGTAGAGGAATGTCTTGTTGAATAAGCCGAAACTAAGGTGGTATTAATACCTGCATCACTTAAGGTAGATTTAATCCACCTTGATGAGCTTTTGAATATGGTTCAGTTGTTTTTAGAAATAAAAATACTTCAGTATCTTTCGTTATTGATCTAGTTTTTTCAACACAAATTTTTCAATCTGGCAAAAAGGGCAAATTCAATGCTGGTTGGTGACTTCCAACTTTTAATGTTTTTTATGTCTGGGATAAAGATAAATGCTCATTTGTCATTAAAAATTTTTTCTTTAATCAAACTAAGTGTTTGTATATGTTGGCCTGTTGCAAGAGCTAATAATGTTCAAAGTTTTTTGCTTAGATTTAGTAGAGAAAGGGAATATTTTTTTTTTAATTTTTCCCATGATTTATGAATATACTTGGATCCCAAGTAACTTGATATTTTGATTTAGGAGGTCTTATTTTTGAGATCCCTTTTAAAAATCTTCTAATCAACAAATTTTCAGATAAATCAACTGATAATAACAGGGAAAAAGCTAATCTATGTTGTTTTCACAGAAATTCCACTATGCTTTTAAGCATGTATTGTATTGCTTAACTGTACCAACAGACAGTGACTTGAGGGTAATTTCAACTGCTTCTTTAGGACAGCCTTTCATTATGAGCGCTTGCCAAAGAGCTTCCCAGCCACCAGTGAAAGGTTGTGATGCATTGGGTGTTTCCTGTTTAAAGGAGATTTTAACAAATTAATTTTTCGTTCTAGAGTTACAACAGGGTGATGATAATAATTTAATAAACAGAGGATACCATGCCTGACTAGGCCAATATGGTACAACGACTATGCCTTCTGCTTGATCGACAATAATTTTGTTTAGTACTCTTAAGATGAGCGAAAAATGGTGGAAATGCATAAAAGAAATACTGCCAAGAAATAGTAAAGGCATCAACTGCATATGATTCTGGTCTTTATACCAAGATAAATATATTTTATATTTATAGTTCAAATTTGAAGCAAAAAAGATCCACATTAGGTTGTCCCGATTTATTAACAATTTTTCTAAAAGCATAATCTGATAAGGAGCATTTAGTTTCTATAGACTTGAAGGTTTATCTGTTTTATTAAATTTAGTGTTAACATGCTTGTAGCCAAATATTCCTTGACTCTAACTATTTTCAAATTTCTTTAGAAATAGCATGCATTTTTTCATGTTAAACACTACCCATTTTATTTACATCTGATAAAGCAGTAGTGTTATCCACTCTGACATTACAAAAAATGCCCATATTTGCTGGCATCTGAAAAAATCTTCAGTTTAAATAAATCTTGCCGAATGCAATTAGAGTCAGTTAAAAACATTTTTATCGACCATTTTTGATCCTCTAAAATATTATTTGGAACTTTCTAAAAACCATTATAATTTTGTCCCAAAATTTTGTCCTGACTTTTTTAGTGTGAAAAAACATTATTCCCTCAAATTCTTTAATAATATATAGGTTAATATACTTTAACGCTGGACAAGCAGATATCAGTGTCCCAACTATTTTTGCAAATTGCCTAATTTTAAAGATTGTTCCAACTGATAGAATTTAAATTAATTTTAGAACTTTTAATCTTTTATCACTTGGAAATTCAATAGTTATTTTTATGGTGTCTAGTTCAAAACCAAGAAATTGGCATTTTGGCAAAGCATTTATACTGCTTGACTTTATTAGAAAACCTAAAGAAGAAAGTTTATTCATTACATAAGTAATGTGTTGTTTACAAACTTCCCTAGATTCATGAATTATGATAAAATCATCCAAATAAGCAACACATAAAATGCCTTGTTGTCTAAAGTGTGTCTGAATAGGTTTTACAATTTTTGTAAATATGTAAGGGACTACAAATAAAGCAAAGGGTATCACTTTAAACTGCATCAATAGATTCTATCCGAAAACTTCTGGATCAGTATTTGAAAATATGCATCTTTAAGATCTGACCATAAAATAATTTTTATTTAACAACTTTAAAACACTTCCAATATCATTCGAAATGAGGAGGATTAATAAATTTATTTAACTTTTTTAAATTTAATATGAATCTCATTGAACCATTAGGCTTCCTAATTAAAAAAATAGGGTTACAAAATAATCAGCACTTTTTCCTTTGTTACAGGATTCTATAGCACCCATCTCTAGTAATTTGTGTTAACTTCCATTTTTGTATCTTTGAAGTTTGTCTTTTAGTCTCCCATCATTAAAAAAGGAATCATATCCCTTTATCCAGTTTAATATTATAGAATTTTTTGACAAAATCTTTAAAAAATTGCCTACCTGCCAAACTAACCCTAGTTATTTCCTGTTGCTGCATGGGTTGTTCTCTCGGTAGTTCCGGTAACTGTTTCTCCCCTGATGTGTTAGGGGTCTGTTCCTATTGCCCATTTGTCTGCTCGTTTGCTGCCTGTAGTGAGCTGGGCTCTTGTAGTTTAAAGGCTGCTCTAATTTAACCTGAGAATTGCGGTTAAAAGTGGGCCTTATTTCATGTACAAACATATTTAAAGCTTTACTTTCTTTTAATTTTTCTGTTAAATCTTTGCCAAATAAAAATTTGTCAGGATCTGTAGAAGCCACAGCTTCTCTTATATCTCTGTTTGACCCAGAAATAACATACGCACGTTGATCAATAGTTTTTGATGAAAAACATCATTTAAAATTTTAGCAAGATCGCTCAGTTTAGCAATTAGATTATTTTTATCGATATTTTCATTAGATAATAAATCTGTCAAAATCAATCCTAATAAAGAAGAACCTTTTTCTAAAAAATTTTGAGCATTTTCTGCAGATTTGTCTGCAATAGGTATAGCCTGACAAAGCTTTAATTTCGAAATTAAGCATGCGGGAGCCTGAATGGCTCTTAAATTTTTAGGGGTATAATATTTGTTTATGGAGGCTCTATCTTCCTTATGTAAGCCTTCTTTAATTTGTTTGGACCACAAAGTCACACACAACTAGTGCTTCTAGGACATCAGGATTTAAAGACTCAAATATATCGACATTTTTATCCTCCTATCGAACACAAACAGGCAATCAATTTGAAAAGAGGGATGATGATAGATCTCTGCTTACTGACACAGGTGATGGCTCTCTGTGTACCACAGGAGAAATATCTCTGTCTGGACTCGCTTGTTTTTATAACTTTTCTCCTTACCTTTTCTATGTTGACTTTTTGACTAGGTACTAAATATTTTTTATTAGAATAATAATCATTGTAAAAATTTTTGTAAAAATAATAAATACTAATACTAATACTTGTTTCTCTGTCTCTGCTATTATGAACAGGCTGATTTTTTCTACACTTATTGTCTCTACTTTAATTATCTGAAGCAGGTGTATGGTCTCTGCTGTGTGCAGGCTTTTTAATCATTTTTTCAAGCTTTCTTATCTTGTTTTGAAGTAGTATTAAGCGTTTATCTTCGGACGACGAAGAAGATGAAGAGGATGTAGAAGAACCAGGTGAAATAGATCGCCTCCTTTTTTTTTACCCATGGCTAAAATTGTTTATACCTATAAAAAAATAAAAATTCTACACGCCGACCCCAAAAGATCTGCGGAATTATCTTAATTTTATTTATAGGGCTAGGATTATACTTAAATAATTTGAAAAAAATTAAAATCTTTCAATAAGATGTAAAAATGTTAAAAAACTTACCTAAGCAAATTTTTGGTGACGAATGACAGCACAAAATTTGAAAGATAAAATATTTATTTGGTTGAGTAACTAGGTATTGCAAAAAACAAAATAAATATCACAGAACACTAGAAGAACAGGAAAACTAGGGCTAGGTTTCTTTTTTCTCTTCTTTAAAAGTTGTGACTTATGACACCAAAATTGGAGTACTACATAGTGATCTGTAAGGATAAGGAAGTGTAGTAGAATTACTATAAGTTTTTGCATCTCGAAATTTTGATATGTTTAGTCTGGCAGACACGGCGCAGCCGTTAAAGCATCTAATTTGTAGGACGAACGTTTTCTCATATTTGATATCATAAAACCTTTTCTGTTAAGAATCACCCTCAATAACTTTCACACATGGAAAAGTTGAACGTTTTAGTAAAAGAATTACGAGAATTCAGCCCGTTACTACTCACTTAAAAAATAGACCGGTGTACTGTGGACTAAAATCTTCCAAATCAGATGCTATAATAATAAAAAAATCATAAACTACTTTGTTTAGGAAATAGTTAAAAAATTATTGACAATGTGATATGCACTTGGATGTTACCTAATTATATGTTATTTTATAATTAAATACATACATAATAAAAATATTTTGGCTTTCTTCTTTAGGAAAAACACTTAAAATATTGAAATGATAAACACACAGATAAAATCAAAAAAATGTTGATTTTCTGGATTTATTTTACTGGACCACACTCCCGGTTTACATATCTACAACTTTATATTAGCCCTCTGTATTGGGAGGCCTTATTAATTTTCCGTTGGTAATTTTCATCTAATTTTTAATAGAGTAATATACTCGTACCACGCCAATGAAAATAACATAACCTAGACGCAAATTCAAGAATGACATTGATGGGCTTGTCGCGACTCTAATATATCCTAGGCTTCGCTACCTGTAAAGCTTGCTTGACGATGAGTGACCTTAGCCCTAGCCCCTTACTACCCCCGTAGTGGGCGCCCCTGTAGGTATTCTATTTTTGCAAACGGCCGGTCCGCAATCGGCCAGCCCTGGGCTGAGTTGAGTATGTATACTTCGATTTAAATTCGTCTCTCTGTGACATCCACACTTACATAGTTATGATTTCGTTTTATTTGTGACCCCGCGTAGAAATCGAGCAAAAGCTGTTCCGGCAAAGTGTTTTTTTGTTTTTAATCAAAGTTTATTGAATTTAAAGGTAAGTAGATCTGAGGGCACGGCAGTGCCTCGCAATGTTCGCGCGCCGTAACCATATTTTCTTAAAACATTTCAGCCGATATTTGACCTACCTAAAACTCTACTTCGGAATGAGCTACGAATCTCAAACGTTGCACAGTCGTAGATCTCCATGAAGTTAACAACCCCTCCAAGTTTCATGGAATTCTATAAAGTAGTAAAGTAGTTACGAAATTTCAAAAAACGTCGAAATTGCCACTCACTGACTCACTCACTCACTCACTCATGTATAGATCATCAATATTCTACTGTACTTCCAGACATGCTACAAAGCTGAAATTTGGCAGACTGATAGAAATTATGACCAAACCCCTGGAAAAAACATAAAACCCCAAAATTTTAATTTACTCCCCCTCCCCTATACATTTAAAGTTATGTAAAAGTAGCATCGCCCACTTCCAGAAACGCTAGAGAGTTGAGCTTTGGCAGACTATAGAAGAAAATCAAAAAACCCCAAAATTTTAATTTACTCCCCTCTCCTATACATTTACAGTTATGTAAAAGGAGCATTGCCCACTTCCAGAAATGCTAGAGAGTTGAGCTTTGGCAGACTGATAGGAACTATGATAAAACTATAGGAAAAATTCTAATTTACTTCCCTCCCCTATAAATGTAAAGTTAAATAAAAGTAACATTGCCTACTTCCAGACATGCTAGGAAGACCGATAGTAACTATGATAAAGTTATAGAAAAAAATTAAAACACCCCAAAATTCTAATTTACTTCCTTCCCCTATAAATGTAAAATTATGTAAAAGTAACACTGCCCACTTCCAGAAACGCTAGAGAGCTGAACTTTTTAAGACTCAAAGACAATATGATAAAACTATATGAAAAAATTTAAAAGCTCCAACATTTTAATTTACTTCCCTCTCCTATAGATGTCAATTTATATTAAACTAACATTGCCCACTTCCAGAAACGCTAGAGAGCTGAGCATTGGAATGCTGATAGAAATTATGATAAAACCATGGGAAAAAATTTAAAAAGTCCAATATTTTCATTTACTCTCCTCCCCTATAAATGTAAAGTTATGTAAAAGTAAGATTACCCACTTCCAGAAACGCTAGAGAGCTGAGCATTGGAAGACTGATAGGAACTATGATAAAACTATAGGACAAAATTTAAAAACACGACAATTTTAATTTATTTCCCTCCCCTATACATGTAAAAGTAACATTGTGCACTTTCAGAAACGCTAGAGAGCTGAGCTTTGGAAGGCTGATGGGAACTACGATAAAACCATGGAAAAAAATTAAAAAACCTCAAAAATTTAAGTAAGGCATTGCAAAAATTTTGAACAATATTCCGCATATTTTACTACTTTAAAAATTAAGTAGTATCCAATTCCTTTAAAAAAGAAGTGAAATCATAACAAAAACATTTCATGTAAGAAAAAGCCAAGTACGCTAAAATGGCATTCCGTAAAAAGAAATGAGATAAAAGTAAAGCCAAGTTCTCCAATACAAATTTCAAAATGAAAGGTTCAGACAGACAGACAGACAGACGGCGCAACAAAAAAATTTCAAAATCAACTGAAACGCAAAGATATATAAGCTCACACTACTATGGTATAGTAGTCGTGTGAGCTAAAATCGTGGGGCGCTTTGTGTCATATTTTCTTTGTATATCGGGAGCCCGACGTGTTTTCACAATAATACTAGTATTTTTCGTTCATTATTATTTTCAACTAATATTAAGAATTATTTTTAACTGTTTAGTTTGAAGCGTGTTTTTTAGTTTTTTTAACTATATTTATTTTTTACTTTTTAGTTTAATGTGCTGTGAAATCGTGTTTTTTAATTAACTATATTACGTCGGTATACTGGCAAAATACACTCAAAGTCATTTTTTTTTGTTTTTGAGCCATGGTGAAACCTGGCCGTTACAACCAAATTTAAAAAATACATTTAATCACAGACTTCACAAAATCTATAAAATATTACTAAAATTTCAAAAAATAACTTTTTTTACATAGGTACTTACATACGTTCTCCAATATTCAATGCATAAATAATGTAAAATTCAGGAGTTTCTCAATGAAATCAAATGTCTCAAATGTTGTTCCTAATTTCAAAGCTTCTTAAAATGCGATTTCCTCAAAACTAAATTTTTGACTTAGTGTATGTTGCCAGTATACCGATGATTTATTTTCACAATAATACTAGTAATAATAAAAATAAATTATCCTGATCAGGATAATGAGAAAAACTTAATAAGGAATATTTCTTGTGGGGAGGGGAGCGAGACCTCATTAAGCCGTATTTTAACCTATTTTATTGTTTTATTCCTGAAATATATGAAAAATGTCTGCCCAGATATGTTTATATTATTTATTATTTTAACCTATATCTTCTTTGTCAATTAATTGTATTTTATAAAAATTACGTGTTTATGTCCGTTTTACTGATTTTTAATCTGAATGTTGTTTTAGATTGTTTTAAATGTTTTTTAATTTTTTATTTTTGTGTGTTCCAGTTTTTCATTTGTTTCAAAGATGATTCTTAACTGTCTGTAAGTATTTTTAGCATATTTTATTTTAAATATTATAGTTTAATTATATGTTTTCATTATTCTTACAGACCAGACCACTTGATAATGGTTTTTTAAAAACTGAAACGCGTCGTGATTAGACAATAAAATATCTGTGAAGTAAGCAGGACTTTTCGTTTCTTCTCCTTTAACAATGGTTCAAGGACTTCACCCTGGAGAAATCTACAATTCATTAAATATAGTCGTGACAATATTAGCTTACACGTACACTATAATTAAAGTACCTAGTGTGAGCGTAGGTGCCCATATATTAGCAGAGTATTTTTTTTAGTCCTTGCCGTATATTCATCTTGTAAGCCTATTATGACATCAATAAGGTGCTTTCATATTTTATTTGTTATTTTCTTCCCCGTGACATCCAGTGTATATTTTTCTTATTTGCATACATATACCTCTAACATATTTGCACACATTTGTGACATCCCTAACGTCTTTGTATATTTTATTTGTTATTTGTTTCCTCGTGACATCCAGTGTATATTTCTTATTTTTATAGAGGTAACATTGGCAACATTGCTGGATGTCACCAGTTAACACAAATATTTAGGGATGTTACAACGTCAAAATTTTTTGTATATACAATGGACGCCACAAAGATATGAAAAATTTTATTTCTAAATTTGTGAGTTTATACAAATATTTTTATGGAATTAAAAATAAAATATTTTTTATTACATTTCATATTTTTTTTTTTTTTTGATAACACCAGGTTTTAAAGTGGATGTCACAAAAACCGACTTTTTGCTGGATGTCACAAGATACAACGGTCGAGTATATATATATATATATATATATATATATATATATATACAGGGTGTTTCAAAATTGAAATTGAATTGAAGTTCATATAAACATAGGTCCACAAACGCTTAGTTTTCGAGAGACAGGTTGAGAAAATTTTCTTTTTTTTATAGCTCTTACAGTTTTTGAGATATTTAGCTCAAATTTGGCATGTGTATTTAGTTATAGGCACTACACTGTTAGGCATGCCGAGTAAGTTGTATTTGATTTGTTTATTTTGAGCATTGAACATTGGAGCATTTTTTTTATTTTATGATAGCAGCCTTTGATGCAACAGCAATTTTCTCTAAAACGGTTAAAGATGCAAAAAAATTGCAGGAAACAAAAAAGTTTGTAAATGAAACAAGGATTTTATTTCTTCTATTAAACTACCTACTTCTGGCTACCAGTGGCTTACAACTAAAAAAATCCAGGGGAAAAGTCGACATGACCCCTGAAAAAGTATCACTCTGTAGATTTGTACTATTATTTGGCATGTCTAACAGTATAGTGCCTATAACTTAATATACGTGTCAAATTTTAACTGAATATCTCAAAAACTGCACGATCTATAAACAAAAAGCCAAAAAGGAAATGAAACTTTAACACTCTGTATCACAAAAACAAGGCGTTTGAGTACCTATGTATACATGAAAATTTTGTCTTTAAACCACTTAAGGAATCCAATCCTAAAATAGTTACCGAATTTTGAAACACCCTGTTTATATCCATATACATACAGGGTGTCCCAGACCATCCGTACACCCCTTTTAAAACGTAGGGGATGGATTTTTTCAATGATCTAAAAAATGATTGTAGCCATACGCTCTTTCAATTGGTGGTATTTTCAAATTTTGGCGCCGACCGGAAGTGGCCTGTTCAGGCCTTAAGTCCGTTTTTTGAATAGGGATGGGCATAATTTTGCAACGGATTTGGATTATACGCAAGAAAATACGTACCTTTTATTTGAAACATTTTTTTCTTAAACGTCATTATATATGCCCATCCCTATTTGAAAAACGGACTCGAGGCCTAAATAAGCCACTTCCGGTCGACTCCGAAAGTTGAAAACATCTACCACCAATCGAAAGAGCGTATTCGAATAATTTTTTGGATCATTAAAAATCTTTTCCCCTAGGTTTTAAAAGGGGTGGACGGGTGGTCTTGGACACCCTGTATATATTAATATATGTTTTTGCGTTCTTGCGTTCTTTAAATGTATTTTGTAATAATTTTTTCGTAACTAAAAACATATTTAACCTACTGTTTGTTAAAAAAAAATCTATTAAAAAATTTAAAAATATATTCCAGTAGCCCGGATAACTCAATAATTCGGCGGTAGCTTTACCGATATGTGTCCGGATTATCGAAGTTGTTCTGTATCTGCAAAAACTGTTTCAAGAAAAACGGCGTCAAAAATAAAGTGATTAAAAAATATATACTTTTTTAGCTTAATATGTTGTATCTCAAAGGTTAAGACGTTTAGGTCATATGTTTATATGTATACAGTTTTTTTTTCTCAAAATGGACCCAAAAATTACACTCCTTCTTTATTAACATCGGATTTTATAACATCCAGTTTAAAAAATAAATTGTAATTTTATTTTAGACACGTCACAACAGTAGCGCCAAAGTCTACATTTGTCCCAATTGCAAGGAGTTGCTGGCAAATCCTTGGTCAGTTGTCAGACATTTAATCAAAGTCCACAGAATGAGCGAGAAGCAAGTGAGGCAGATGAGGGATAAGGTAAATGTTTTTTTTTTTCATGCAAAATCTACAGGGTTGCTTTGCTGCAGAATATCAAATTTTTGTTGAAAATTTTTTGTATTCCACAATTTTTTTCTGTAAATTAGTTTCATGAACTTACTTTAGATTTCTCCATACAGATTCACAACAGTTGGCTGACGCAAGAAGATGCGGCATTGATGGAAAAAAGGAAAAAACCTGGAGAATCTGTTATCGTAGATGCTCCCACAGACTTTGAAAATCAGGCAAGTTTTTTTTACACCAAGAGTATATATGGTGTATGGTTACTTGTAGATCTTTAACCATCTTCTGGATTCTCTTCCCCCTTGCCACAGCGATTTTTTCTTTGTTCATTGTTTTGAATGATTACGTGTTTCGGTTCAAAGATATCTCTTTTTACCTTCCTAGCCCGCGAAGCAATAGCTAGAGAAGGTATTAGTTTAGTTAGTTAATTTAGTAAAATTTTTTTTAGATAATTTAGAAAATGTGTTTTGAGTGTATGTTGACCTATCCTAGCAATATCGTCGTGATTTCTTTCTGTGTGTGTGTATGTATGTATCTGTCCGTAACGCGATAGCTCCTAAACCGGTAAACCGATTTTCATGAAATTTTCAGGTAAAAATTTCGGAATGTACTAAAGCATGTTTTTTTTCAAAAATTTGTGTTATAACCAAAAACTTTATAGGAGCTTTCGTTTCGGAGTTATTTACACCAAACTGTTTTCAAGGTTGATATGGCATGGAGTTTACTATTTGGAGTGTGCTAATAGGCTAGGAAGGCTGTGGCGTATATAAGAGGGGGTTGTGACTGACCGCCCGAAGCTAAGATTTTTTTAGATATTTTCCACATATTTCATGAATACAACCATAAAATAAGGCCTCATGGGGTCCCCCCCCCCGAAAACTGTCTCGGGCCCACCCCGAAACTTTTTTCTATATACGCCACTGTAGGAAGGTATCAGATCCGTCATGGATTCATTTATTCTATTAGTCTTCATTATTAACTAACAAATCTCCTACTTACAGTGGATCAACAACATCGAGGAAGACAATGATCTTCAGATGTGCGCAGGTTGCGGAAAAAGGTTCGAACGACGCGCAGCTTTGCACTCTCACTCGGTGATGTGCGTGAAAAGGATAGCTGTATGCGCCAACATTAAGGAAAATAACGCTAAGAAAAGAGAGGAAGAAGATGCTTTAGAGAAGGCCAAACAGCGGCAGGCATTGGATGCTCTAAAAGGTCAGTGCAAACTGTTAATTGTAACAAAATTACATTTCAAAAAAACTTATCCCTATTTTTTAAATAATGGAAGTTGGGAGAATCGTTTTATGTTAAATACAAAATTATTGTAGTTGTTGCGTGCTTCTGTTTTCTCTGGGAAAAAAATCTTTTTTTTTTCATTTAGGAGCTTCAAAACGAAAAGGTTCAGTGGTTCGAAGAAGAACTGAGTCAACAATAACAATCAAAGACCATGCTACATCTGGTAAAGGCGAAGAAAGTTCTATGCCCAATCACATTGAAGTAAATGAATGTATTGTAGTAACACCTATTTCAATCCCAACAAGAGAAATTTGCATTGCTCTGCCCAGGCAAAGGGTGGAAGATATGGAAAAACAGTTTAAAAACGAACTCTTAGCCAACATACTGAAGGATTCACAACCAAAGAGTTTAACGCAAAATTGTTTGGACACAATTAACGAACAAAATAAGTGCAAAGATATTTTGGAAACAAGCCCAACTAAAGGCGAAAAAGATGGAGCTTTTAACAAACAAAATAAGTGTAAAGAAAGTTTTGAAACAAGTTCAGGTAAAGGCGAAAAAAATGAAGCATTTGACAAACAAAATATGTGTGAAGAAAGTTTGGAAACAAATCCAACTAAAGGTGAAAGAGATGGACCTTTTTTTAAACAAAATAAGTCTGAAGAAAGTTTGGAAACAAGTCCAACTAAAGGCGAAAAAGATGAAGCTCTGAACAAACAAAACAAGTGTAATGAAATTTTGGAAACAAACTTAACTAATGGCGTAAAAGATGGAGCTTTTAACAAACAAAATAAGCGTGAGGAAAGTTTGGAAACAACTTCAAGTTTAAAATGCGTTCAAGATAATGATACCGCTCAAGAATGGTGTGAGGGCTTTTCAGATGCAAATATTAGTTTACTAAGTGGCACTAAAGTAGAAAATAAAACTACAAGTTCACCCGGATTTTTAAATATTATTCGTCTAATGAAAGAAACTGGAGTGTGTAATAAATTAAGCACAGCCGAAAGAAAATCAGTAAGAAGAATAATGCCAATTAAGAGAAACATCATGAAAAATAGTGAAAGAAGGCCAATAAAAGAGGTAAAGAGAAAAACTAAAGCTCAAAAAGAGCACTTTATTAGCTTAGGATTAAGTTCAGACATGTCGTCAGTGGATAATTCTTTTAACAAGAGTTCTGTGAGAAAACGAAAGCCTAATAAAATCACAAAACGTAAATTGAGTTCCAAAGATGACACAAGCACTATAAAAGAAAAACTAAGAAAACGAAATTGTACTTCACTTGATGACATAATATCTTTCCATTCAGATGAGGGTATCGGCAATGAAAGCTCTAACAGCAATGAAGAAGTTAACCTAGAATTTAATGTCGGCCCACTTGACTTGGAACAGGGTTTCGCCGGTTTCTCGAAAGAAGAAATTACGAATCGTTACGGTATCAAAGATTTATCAACATTATCCTACAATAATCCTTTAAGGCGGTTGCAAAATCTAAAACCTCACGAAAAGACTGTAAGGCAAAGGAAAAAACCACTTAAAGTACCAACAAAAAAGCAAAGATTAATAAAACAAATCAAAGAAAATTCCCTAGACTTCGATGACAATGAAAGTCTTAATTTAAACGATCAACTTGAGTTAATATTCATAAACAAAGCATCACCCTACATGGACCAAGACAGTTTACATTGTACGACCTGCGGCATAAAGTTTGATACATTTTCGCTACTTTTATGGCATATGTCAGTGCATTTTTCTTGGTTTAGGTTTCAATGTGGCAAATGCTCATTTATATCTTTCAACAAATTAGATTGTATCAGTCATGTTAAGGATGAACACAGACTAACAACTGATAGTGGTATTTGCAGTGCTGTTTTGCCTGTTCCTAATTGGAAAACTATCTTACTATCACACGAATTTAGACCATTAAAAGATTGTGATAATCTGAAAGGAAAGAATGATGAAACAATTCTAATCGAGGAAAATGTATCGAATTCAAATGAAGAAGTTGCTACCACAGAATCTAATGACAGTTTTTCTGAGGATTTATTTACCGAATGTTACAAAAAGTCTAATGATTCAAGTATTACTATAATAGCACCAACTGAAAACCAAACAAAAGAAAGACAAGGAGATATAATTGACCTTTCAGAGTCAGATGATCTGGAAAAGATAAATGAACCAGAAGAATTAGTTTTTATGCCAGCGGATATTTCAGAGGTGTTTGGCCATTTAAAATATAAAGAATACGTTCCATTTGAAGAGCGAACACCGGTTTGTTCAGAGTTACTTGATGACTCAAGTAGTAACGATACCGATTTTTGCCCAGAAATTTTTAAAATTGTCGAAATGCATAAATTTAAATCTGATAAAATTAACTCACCAGAGAATACCACATCTTCTGAGAACTTTACCAGCAAAAGTTCCCCAACCATGGGCATTAGGCCTTCAAGGATAAGGACAAAAGCCAAACTACATGAGGACTTTGTGTACTACAACTTAGGTAATGTGCATAAAATTTGCGATCCTTCACAATAATCTCAAATTTTAAAAAGTACTGAGGTTTTTACCGTATTGGCACTAAACAGGAAACAATTTTTAGGGGTATTACTGTCTATTTTTTTAAATTATAATATATGTAAAGTTTGTTGACTGCGCTGTTCTAAAAAACAAGGGAAAAAGAAAATAGTTTTATCAGCGCTTTAAATTTTTTTCACCTCGCTATTTGTTTTTTGTTTAATTTCAAAGTCGGTAGTCTCAGTTTGAAGAGGGTTTTTGAAATATTGTACAGGGTGTCTAAAGTTTGATATTTTTGGGGGTTGTCGGGTATTTCTAGGGGAGATTAGAAACAATTTCCTTTTTGCGAGATTTTCAAGAGAAGCTTAAAAGTAAAAACACCGTTTTTTAACTGCGGAAGATTTTTGAAAAGTCTGTTTTTTTTTAAATCAGAGTAAATCTTTTTTATTAACGTAATCCACTCAATATTTAGTTTTTTTTTAATCGTGACTTACAAGCTTTTTCTAGAAGCCCTGGATACATTTAACTTTTTTTTAATTGTCAGACACTGTTTATTGTATTATAGTGTAGTCAATAAGACAAATTAGCAATTTTGTTTTAACTTAATGGTTTATTCTATTAACCACTGGTTAAGAGAATATCGTAGTTCGAGTAGTTGCTTCGAAAATTAACAAAATTGCAAAATGGATTTCAAAAATATATTGACAACTTTTCCTCAATATTACAGAATTAATAATAATCAAATCAATTAAAAACTGTCAACTAAATATTTATCAATTTAAGGACACTTTAACAACTCCAATGCATTCTCAGGTCATCTAAACCTCAACCATTCTTCCACCCAGAAAAAGTGATTTTTCAAAAATCCACTATTAAAGATTGAGGCGTTGAGGAGTTTTAGTCTGTATCGGTACCTTCTCCTTAAATCTAAAGCATCAACTTTATCTAAATCTGGCACTCCATGTTCTGTTAAATCTTAAAGAAACAAAGCAGGCGTTAAAGTTTGCCAATCATCTGGGTCTTCTGTTAAATTACTCAAAGGGCGTTGGTTGACAACAGATTCGCAGTCACATACAATTGTTGCTAGTTCTTCAAATGTCAATGATGTTTTGCCTAAAATTTTTCTTAATAATCTTTTCATAGTCTTTATAAGGCTCTCCTACCATCCTCCCCACCAAGGTGCTGTGGGAGGATTAAATATCCATTTTATTCTCTGAACGGCACTTTCTTTTGAAATAATGTTCCAATCTATATCTGTCAATGCATTCTCTGCGCCAACAAAGTTAGTTCCATTGTCACTATAAATTATACAGGGTCGCCCTCTTCTGGCTATAAATCTTCTCAAAGCTAACAGAAAACAATCAGTTGACATGGAGGTTATTATCTCAAAATGTACAGCTATATATGGCACACGTAAAAATTAAAATCCATACATTTCCTTGGTCTTTTGATATCATAGGTCCAGTTGCATCTATTCCTATAACCTCAAAAACAGATGCGTCTCTGACTCGATTTTTTGGAAGAGTAGCTTGATCTGCTTCAAGATGTTTAGCATGATGCCTTTGACAAGTCACGCATTTAGAGATGACGGCTTTTATGGATTTCTTTCCTCTAATTATCCAAAACTCTTGTCTAAGATTTGTCAATACTGTTTGAACTCCTGCATGCAACAGTCTGACATGTCTGTCCTCGATTAAACGTCGCACAACTGGATGTTTTCCGGGCAAAATAGCTGGATACTTAAAAGAACTGATATCTTCTCTTTCGCTAATCTTGGTTTGTATTCTTTGAATTCCAAAGTCATCTTCTTTAGTTTAAAATTTTTTAATGTATCCGGATTTTTCTCAAAATACTCTTTTTGAATGTTATTATTTTCTCAGCATTCTCTATTTCTTCTACTGTCAAATCTTTAGCAAGATATATTGGTTCATATTGTTTAGTCTTGACAATAATAAAATTTGTGATAAATCGTTTGATCCATGCTATTACTCTCAAAAAAATCTTGTAATTCCTATATTTACATGAAATATCGGATAACCATAAAGTTTCGTTCTCATCATGATTTACCATAGATACTACGCCTTTCAATTTTTCGTCCTGAACCATCTGCTCATTAATTTCATAATTCTGATTAGGCCATTTTTCTGGAGGATCTAGTAACCATGATGGACCGTTCCACCATTGACATTCTAATAATTTTTTTGGCAGACAACCTCTTGATGCCAAATCAGCTGGATTTATAGATCCCGGAACGTGATGCCAACTTTCTTTTGACGTAAGTTGCAAAATTTCATTTACTCGGTTTCGTACAAAAGGTTTCCAATTCTCATTTTGTTTGATCCAACATAAAACAGTGGAAGAGTCAGACCAGCAGTGTATAGGAATGTCGCTATGAAATTCTTTTTTAATCGTTTCCAAAATTCTCGAACCAATCGTAGCAGCTAATAATTCTAAACGTGGAATCGTAAGGCTTTTGATTGGTGCTACTCGACTCTTCGATTGGACTAACCTTATTTCAGTATGATTGGTGGATGACTCCACTCGTAAAAATATTACGGCTGCATATGCATTTAGACTGGCGTCACAAAACATATGTAAACTTTCATATTTACAATGTGCTTTTGTATCTGGACGTAACCATCTTGGTATTTTGACATTCGATAAGTACTGGATTTCAGAAAACCATTCAAAAAATACCTTCTTAATGTCGTCAGGTACTTCTGAATTCCATGGCAACTTAAGTTTACAAGTAGTTTGTGATAGGACTTTCGGAATCAAAATTGCTGGAGATACAAATCCTATCACATCAAAAATCTTGTTTACAGTAGAAAGAATCATTTTCTTAGTCAGGTGTTCTGTGATTGGATTGAGCTATTTTGAAAACTTTCTAATGATACTTCTAATGTATCGGTAAACTTGTTCCACTTCAGTCCCAGAACTGATGTCAAATTAGTATCTAACGATGCATTCGGTAATTCGTCTGTGAATTCCCAACATCTTAGGTCCATTTGTGCTTCCATCATTGCATTTCGAGCATCTTCTTGGAATTTTGCAATTTCTTCTAGATAATCAAAACTTATGATACTATTATCGACATATATCGAGTATTTAAAAATTCTTGTGAGTATTTTTAATCTTCAGCCAGCGCGTTTTTCAAATGATGTTGGATGACAGCTCCAAGTAAAAACGGGCTGCAGGTTAATCCAAAAACAACTCGTGTGTGTCGGAAGATAGTCAATTCATTTTCAGGAGTGTACCACAAGAATTTAAAAAAGTTTCTGTCATAATCGTTAGGTTAATTTGAAGGAAAGCTTTTCGAATATCAGAAATAACGCCATATCTGCATTGTCTGAATCGGATCAACATGGAAGGAATCAACTCGATAAAGTTAATACCTTTCTCAAAGCATTGATTTAGGGTTGGACTACGACCACTTTCACGTGCTGAGGCATCGAAAACAGGGCGTAATTTAGTAGTTGTACTGCTTAACTTCACATGTCTATGAGGAAGGTAATGTCCTTGATGTTGATAGTTTTCTTCCATCGAAACTCTTTCAATTATTCCTTCTTCTAACCATTCTTGTAAAATTCGATCATATTCTTGCCGGTAACCATCTTTGTTTAATTTGATCATTAACGAATCCAGTCGTTTCTTCAAAATATGAAAATTTGTAGGTAGAAGGGGTGATTTTCTATCCATGGAAGGCTTACCTCATACCTACCATCATCATTTTGTCTTACAGTTGATGTAAAATAGTCCATGACTGCCTTCTCGTTTTCAGCTCTCGTTAATTCTTTGACTGGATCGTTGATTCCGAGCATTTCAAGGTTCCACAAGTCAGACACCATTTTTTCATTAACAAACATACTATTTACAATCATTGAACTAGGTTTTGGAACTGTAGTATCAGATGATGTCTTTCCCATCAAAGTCCATCCTAGTTTCGTTTCAACTAATACCAGGCCACAAGATAAAACGTGATTTTTTCCAGTGTACAGCTTTCCGATCACGTCTGCACCCAATAAAACTTCTATAGGTCCTTCTTCTGTATCAGATACAATAACACCCAATTTTTGGATTTCTTTCGACCAAGAGCCTTTGTAAATATTGGTGACATTTGAACAAATAACAGCTTGATCGTATATTTCTAGTAAACAATTATATTCTCCATCTAATCTGGCCAATTGCGTTCTATAACAATTGTGATTTATCGTCTCTGTACTGTACCCACCAAATAAAGTATGTATAATTTCTTCGGTTCTTAGTATCTGTAACTGTAATTGATCTGCTGTTTTCTTCAACACATACGATCTTTGAGAACCAGTATCGATTAAAGCTCTCACTCTTTTTATTTGATCATTGCAGACTATATTGACAGCCAACGTTTGCAAAAAGACCTGTGTGTTTACTTTACAAGTGAGTCCAGTTGTCGTTACTAAATTATCTGTGGTAGGTTTTTGTAAAATTTAACTTTGAACTTCCGGTATGTTTTCTTCTACTTTTTTCTCATTTTTATCACATCAAGGGAACGTGTTTTCCACCACATGTCTGGCATTTCAATTTTGCAAACATAGAACATTTTCTACTTACATGTCCATGTTTAAGACAGCGGAAGCAACATCGATTTTGTGATAATCGGTTTTTCTTTTCTTGAAAAGTAATTTTCTTGGCTAGTTCGCATTTTTGACTTATATGCTGTTGTTTACAAAAACTGCATCTTAAATTCTGATTATGATTTATAAAACCGGTCGCTGATGGAATTGGATGCTTTATACCATCCTCTTTCGGAATTGGATGCTTTATACCATCCTCTTTCTTCTTATTCATCCCATTAGAATTCTCTCTTCATTTTCTACTTCACGCTTCAAAAAATCCATGAGTTTGGTCAAGCGCAATTTTAAAGGATCAGTAGTGGAGAACTCAATAGATCTTTGCCAGGTTCTCAATATCTCTTCTGGTAAACATGACTCCAATAGAGGATATAGCATTGCCGCGCAGGTGTCAGTTGTCACACCGAGCGTTTCCAGTGCTCTCAACTGTGAGGCCATTTTGTCATAGAGTGACGCTAGGTTATTGGATTTGTTGGTGAGATTATTAATAACCAGTTTTAACATTTCTCGGACATAGTGTTCGATTAATAAATCATCTCTACCAAATCTTGACTTTAAACTTTCAATGACTTTAGGATAGTTCTCAACTGTGGGAGGGTAGCTTTCAATCAACTGCCTGGCTTTGGACTTCTGAATCGTAGCTTGTAAGAGATACTGGAACTTGTCATCATTTTCCATCTCATCGTCGTCGTGTATGCGTTTAAATAAACTCCAGGACTGTAGCCAATCTTTAATATCACCACCAAACTTTCGGAAATCAATTTTTGGTAGATTAAGTCTGGGTCGAGTAGTGGAAACAGAGCTGGTTTTCTCAAAAATCTTAGTCGTCATTAGCTGTTCTACCTTATACATTAAAGAACCAAATCTAATCATATGATCGTCAGAGTCTCTCATAACATTTGCTATAACGTCTTCAGATTTATTTTCGTTAAGCATCGTATGTATAAGTTTGCTAAACTCTTCGTCTATATCATCATTCTTTATCGAAAGTAATTTAAATGTACCTTGAATTTCAGCCAAATCAGGGTTCGGATCTTTTAAAGCTTGCTCTAGTTTTTCTCGGTACATTTCGAAAGATTTGTTCAACAGCTTCATCGTGACACTGTAATCGTTGTTGCCCATCTTGAATTTCGGTTAGCAGCTATCTCGTCGGGGCCTCCAAATGGTTTATTCTATTAACCACTGGTTAAGAGAATATCGTAGTTCGAGTAGTTGCTTCGAAAATTAACAAAATTGCAAAATTGCTTTCAAAAATATATTGACAACTTTTCCTCAAAATTACAGAATTAATAATAATCAAATCAATCAAAAACTGTCAACTAAATATTTATCCATTTAAGGACAGTTCAACAACTCCAATGCATTCTCAGGTCATCTAAACCTCAACCACTCAATTTCCTACAAAAGTTTAATTTAAACTTCTAGTTCACTTAACATTTTTCCTAGCTTTGCTTCAACTGTAACTCAAAATTTTTTTGTGTTTATAGCATTATTTTGTTATATCTATTTTGTTTAGCTCACTAGCTCAAACGGCCTTACTTTTTCTAGTCTTCGAACTAGCATAGTATAGTCTAGAAGATCAATCGCTTCCCCATTTACATGTCGATGGTGTCTATCTTTATAGCTTTTTGCCTACATTTTTATAGTCTCTGCTACAGTTTCGTTATTTAGGTCCCGATGAAGGTCACTATTTCGAACGTACCAAGGACCATTTACAATGTTTCTTATCTTATTTTGAAATCTCTGTACAACTAGAATGTTCATTTTTTTTAGTTCAACCCTATAGTTGAATATCATATGTCCATACTGGTTTCAGTATTTGTCTATAAAGCAGTAACTTGTTATGTATAGTTAAATTGGACTTCCTTCCAATTAGCCAGTTCTTCTTTTTTTCTTAACATGAGCTTGCCAGTGCAACTTGGCAATTAGTCGTAACAATACCATTATGAGTTATTAGTGTCATACCGAGACATTTCGCCTCATTTAAATATGATACAGGAATGTTGTTAATTGTGATTTCTATGTGATTTACATTTTTGTTTGGTTTACATTAGATTACATTTTGTGGTCCAATTGGGAACTTGGGTGACTACATCTTAAAGTTTTTCAGTTGATTCTTCAATACATTTTTCTACCGTCATCGGCGAATGTTGCTGAGTGACAATTTTCTGGCTTTGGGATATCGCAAGTGAATAATAAGTATAAATAAGGGCCTAATACGCTACCCGGTACGCCTGATTAAATTTCTCCTACACTTGAGTACAAATCTTCTTGTTCTACTCTAAAGTGTCTATCAGATGTATTTTTTCAAAATATCAGAATATTGTTTTGGCAGAAAAAGTTTTAATTTAAAATTAAGGCCTTTATGCCACACTCTGTCAAATGCTTGTGCCAGATCCAGAAAGATTGCCGAATAAACCTTTTCCTCTTCTATTTTTCTATGATGTTAGTAATTATGTATAGTTCGTCTATCGTGGAATGTTTCTCTCGAAACCCAAATTGATGTGAAGGAATAATTTCTTGTCTTTCTATGATTTGTTTTATTCTTTTAAGTAATATTTTTTCATAGAGCTTCGATATAACTGGCAGCAAAGATATTTGACTGATATAAGCAACTCTCAAAAAATCTCCAGCCTCAATAAACACGCAAACCAACGCCCTCGTCAAAAAAACAACATTGAATTTCGGACACTTCTGTAGCATTTTGCTAAATTGTCGACTGCCTATTTTGAAAAACAAACAATCAAACCCTTGAGGTGTAGTTAGTTTTGCTAACTTAACTAAAGAGTCTAAACAGTAAAAAGCTCCGACGAAACACTAATACAATTTTGCTCATAGTTTTTTTTTATCTTGTATAATATTATATTTAAAATGGGGAAAGGTCGTTAAAGGACTAAATAACTTTGAATTTTAACTTATTTTTTGTATATTTTTTTCTTTCTTGTTAGTATTTATTTTTGCTACTTTTATAGTAGTATTTTATAGTTTAATATATAAAAAACGCTATTATTTTGTGTTGCAAAAAATAATGATTTTCCTGTAAATCCAAAAAAAAAGGATTAAATAAAATTAAAATGTTAGATTTTGTTTGTTTTAATTTTATGGGAACACAACGTTTCGATTGACACAATCTGAGTTGTTCGTCTTTAGGTGTGAGCAAAAGATCAAAGATTGTATAATCGAATTATTGGTGATTAAAAATAAATTATAACATATTAAAAGTGCGAAGTTTTAAGTTTGATTAAAACTCTTTATTGTAGGCCACCTTAAGTGGTCATAAGTCTGTATTGTCTTTTGTCTACTGTTTTTGCCATAGGTCTTAGTATAGGTTCAAAAAGATCTACTTTTTTTTTAAATTGTACATTTGTATAAATATCTGGCTAAAAGTTGAATCTTTGATTTAACAGTGCCCTATGTTCCTTTTATTAAAATGACATGTTTAACGCAAGAAAAGATATATTTTTTTTCCTAGACAAAATTGTCATAAGAAAGAAAAAAGCATAAAATTTAAACAAAGCTTTATTTGAGTAATTTTAACGAATAACAAGAATAATAATTTTATACTTATTTCCTGAACTAAACTAAAAAATAAAGCAAAACGTAAACGAAAACAATAATAAATTTGATAAATATTGAACAATAGTAACGTAAAATAAAAATACTGTCAAAAAAGCTAAAGCAAATTAATTTATTTAAAAAATTGTACTTAAAGGTACGTATTCACTTCAAACAAACACTCCGAACAAATCAAACGCGCCGCGCGCGCTGTAACAAGTTTGTATAGTCAGTACGCGTTGCCCATCGCCGAACCGAACGCGCAAAACATTTTCCGAAGCTTGACTGTAAAGTATAAATGCACAAAGAGAATGAATCGGTCTTGACCGTGCAGTGAGTACGGGTATTTGCTGTTTTTTTAGAGGGAATTTGAAAAGACAGTGTCACTACAAACATCACGATCTTTTGCGCACAAATATTTTTTGCATTAGACGCAAAGTGCGCGGAACGTTTTGTTCGTTCGAAGTGTTTTGTTGCTAGTGAATACCTACCTTAAAATATCTTTTTCTACTTAACCAATTGGGTTGGTTGTTTTTTGTTTAAATTAGAAAATGAAAAACTATTAAGATATTGATTTTAGCCGTAATATTTTAAGTTTACAAAATGCCTTGAGAGTATAATGCACTAATTTATTATTTGAGGTTTTACGAAAAAAATATTGAAGAACCATTCTAAGAAGTTTTTGACCAAAACTTTAAAATTGGTTGGATTTATGATTACTATAATTATAATATGGCAGTTTGAAGATTAAAAATTGACGACAAAATTTCACGTTATATTGGTTCAAGGTTAATTTCTTGAAGTAAGACATATACATATATTTTGTTTCTTGTCTAAATCCATCGCACGATACTTTATTTCGACGACAATATTATTAGATTCAAATAAGCTCTACACATTTTTTCGATAAAACCTTACTTTACAAGTTATACGGGAAAAAAGTCGTTTCTTATCCTGTGATAACCATCTTCTGAGATATATGGGATGTAAATTTTTCAACTCATGAGTTTATGATAGTTCGAAATATTTCTTCTTAAAACAATAGTTATGGTAGAAATATTTAAGATCTTATTTCGGAAAGCACGCGTTATATATCAGAAAATGTTTATCATATAGACATTACATACACTATACGTTTTTGTAGTACGCATATTAAAGAGGAAAGAGGGGGTGACGTTTATGGTGCAACACCCTGTACTTAATTGTTTTGTGGATTTTGTCGTCAATATTAATTTTTAAAATAAAAGTAACAAGGCGACAATAATCCTCAACTTTTGTTACCAACAACCTGCAGCTTCTGTATAACCTTGAATGAACCATTTTAACCATCTACATGTTCTCAAACATTTCCACCCTTCTGATAGTGTTACCCCTACGAATATCAGCTAAAGTCTTGTATTTATCCCTGCCTTCAAGGAGGTTTATTCTATGAATTCTATCCAGTTGCGACTCTTCGTTGGTTCTTGTATCGTTGAGTTGATTTTGGAGGTTCTGAAAGGAAAATAGCAAATCAATTCTCAATGATTAGAATAGCGTTCTCTACGAAAACAGCTCCTGGAGATGGCTGGAGAAAAACAGCTGTTGGAGGTATTACGGGTGTAATTTAAATGATGAACCAAACTTTAGGGGGTCGTAGGAAAGGTCAAAAGGCAAATTCTTATTACTTTTTGCATTAAACCTCTTTGGTTTTTAAATATAAGGTGTCAAAATTATTTTTTTTTAGTTTTTTGTTATAACTTTCTTAAAAGTTAGAACAGACAATCGAAATTTTCCAGAATTATACACAACAATAATGGTAATAATTGAGTTTTAAAATTATTAACAAAAATATGTTTTTCTAACAAGTAAAAAAAAAATCAAATGTAGTGCTATACCGCGTGAACAAGTCCACACCTAGGGGATCTAATTTCTATAACAGGACACAAAACAGATAGAGTATAGCATTAATAAGAGACCGCGATACGATTCCCGTAGAAAGCGTTCCATCGTTGCCAAAGGTAAATACCTGAAACAATTATTTGGGGCAACAATTATTACTAAAAGTATATAAAAATTATAAATTAATTTATTTAATTTTTTAGTACCATTAATTTATTAAATTAATTAAATTATTTACTTTTAGGAACAAGCAGAATTTTAAGGTATTATTCTGGTTGTGAATCACACCCCGTTTAGGTCACTATCATTTTTTCAAAAACAATATTTTTAAAAGCATTTCTTTCAAAAACAGTTTGATTGAAAACCAAAATTTCGAATGACACTTTTTTCATAAATATTTTTTTTGTAAACAATTATTTCTAATGACTTTTTTTTTGGGAAACATTATTTTTGAATGACATTTGTTTCGAGTGATATTTTTTCGAAAAATTATTTCTTTAAGATAGCTTTTTTGTCCTCTTTTTGGGGGATCGAAATCGGTGTTATGCTAATCCTCCTAAATGGATGGCAAACATATCCTAACTTGTTCATTGGGGACCTTTTTTGTAGAGGAAAAATGTCAGAAGGGTCTGGACTAAGGTCACTCATCATCAAGTAAGCTTACAGGTAGCGAAGCCTGATATTGATTTTCTATTTTTTGGTTATATTTTTTGACATGTTTTCCTCGGTTTTGCATTGGCGGCTCGTTCTTATTTTAAAAATGTGGTTTTAACACGGTCCAAAGATCTATTTAATAATAATAGAGTTTCACGTTATTTTGCAGCATACCTTTTTAATTAAATTAATTTTTAATAATAAATACATAAATATATGTATATATATATATATATATATATATATATATATATATATATATATATATATTGATAAAGGGTACTTAGCCACCTCAAAACAAAGTATATAAACTACGGTGTCACCTCATATATAACTTTAGTACCTCACTTTTTTGAGGTGACAACGTTTTTCAATAAAAATTTCAGGGACGATTCCTAACACACTCAGCAAGCTGTGTGCAAAATTTTGTTCTGAGGTCACAAAATGGCATATATATAGCTACTTTTTGGCCGTGTAGTTCACGTATCTACCGGTGGCGCTAGCGTCGCTTTTACTGTAACTAAACGGTCCACTGAGTCACCTCGGTGGTATAACACGTATTCTGCGTATTAAAACCGCGTCGCAGCGGCCTCAGAAATTTGGCAACATTGCAGATTAGATTTTAGACGCTACGGGTTTCTATGTTATATGTAATTTGTACCTGCTTTTTTTACCCTTGGAATATCTAATAGAATTCTCAGAAACGAGTGCCTGAGTCTGATATTTTAAGAGGGGCTTTGTAAAGGATTATTATTGTATTTTTTATCTTATTGAAATAAGTTGACTAATTTTGCTAGTCTTCTTACATTTTTTTGCTTATTCTGGCTGGTAGTTTTTAACGGTTTTATTTAACTTGACTTGATTGATTTTGTAATATAATAAATTTTTGCGGCAGCTATTCAGACACTTTCCTATGGGCAAGACTTGAAATTAGTTAAGTAGTTTAACCATATAATATGACGTTTTTGGTGCAAAAGGTCCGAAGCTTGGCACAATTATAGAGCGATGCCTGCTCTCGCCGCTTTTTTAAAATGACGCACGAATTCTCTTTTTTTTAAATAACTTGGTTTTTGTACAAAGTTTGAAACAAAAATTATAGCCAACAAAATTTTATACGAAAATGCTAAACTGTGTTTTTTGTTAGAGTAAAAACAAGGTTCGAGGTATGATATTTTTCATTTTGGAATTTGTCCAATTTGTTTTCTTGGTGGCCTTTAAATTAAAAGTTACTCATTTTTGAGAATGATTGAAATGACATGAAATAAAGATAGATAAATATTCTACAAAAATTATTAATCAGTTTCATGGTTAATATTGGTAAGATACAAGCCATAAAGTTTTAGGTCTACCCACATATATGTATTTCTATATTATATGCAAAATAAACTGAAATAATTGGGTTTTATCTAATTTTCTAAAAATTAAGTACCTAAGACTTCATGGGCTATTTTGAAAAAAAAACTGTATTTTTATAGGTTTCGTTTATTAGGTTCGCGCGCCGTATACCATCTTTTCTTGAAACATTTCAGCCTATATTTGACCTATCTAAAACTCTACTTCGGAATGAGCTACGAATCTCAAACTTTGCACAGTCGTAGATCTTCATGAATTAACAACCTCTCCAAGTTTCATTGAATTCCATAAAGTAGTAAAGTATTTACGAAATTTCAAAAAACGTCGAAATTGCCACTCACTCACTCACTCATGTATAGATCATCAATATTCTACTGTACTTCTAGACATGCTACAAAGCTGAAATTTGGCAGACTTATAGAAATTATGACCAAACCCCTGGAAAAAATCAAAAAAGCCCAAAATTCTAATTTACTCCCCTCCCCCACACATGTAAAATTATGTAAAAGTAACATTGCCCACTTCCAGAAATGGCAGACTGATAGGAACTATGATAAAACTATAGAAAAAAAATTAAAAACCTCAAAATTATAATTTACTTTCCTCCCCTATAAATGTAAAGTAATGTAAAAGTAACATTGCCCACTTCCGGACACGCTAGAGAGCTGAGCTTTGGAAGGCCGATAGTAACTATGATAAGACTATAGAAAAAAATTAAAACACCCCAAAATTCTAATTTACTTCCCTCCCCTATAAATGTAAAAGTGTGTAAAAGTAACATTGCCCACTTCCAGACAGCTCGAGAGCTGAGCATTGGAAGGCTGATGGAACTATGATAAAACATTAAAAGAAAATTAAAAAACCCCAAAGTTTAATTAACTTTCCTTCCCTATAAATGTAAAGTTATGTAAATTAGCATTGTCCACTTCTAGAAACGCTAGAGAGCTGAGCTTTGGAAGACTATAGGAAAAAAATTAAAAACACCAAAATTTTAATTTACTTTTCTCCCTATAAATGTAAAGTTATGTAAAATTAACTTTGCCTACTTCCAGGGACACTAGACAGCTGAGCTTTAGAAGGCTGATAGGAACTATGATAAAACCATAGGAAAATATAAAAAACCTCAACATTTTTAATATGCATTTCAAAAGTTTTGAACAATATCCCGCATATTTTACTACTTTAAAACTTAAATATTATCCAAATCCTTTAAACAAGCAGTAATCATTTAAAAAAAGGTATGTTGAAAATATAAGATAGCAGGGGAATATTTTACTTTTTGTATCTCTTTTTTGGTCCAGAACACACAGTTTAATATGAATGTTTAATATAACGTCCTATAAAATTTTTAAAAACCAGAAGGATCTTTTAACAATAATTCTGCATATTTGCAACCAATTTCTTGCATGAAATACAAAAGCGCTAAAATTGAAAAAACAACTTTTTCAAAAGAATTTACAAGAAAAAGCACATTTCAAATATTGATCGAAAGAGTCTTTTACATTTCAGTGTATGCAAGTAAAATAAATGGATCCATGACGGATCTGATACCTTCCTAGCTAGCCTATTAGCACACTTTAAGTGAAGCCATGATATATCAACCCTGAAAACAGTTTTTTGTAAATAACTCAGAAACTAAAGCTCCTATGAAGTTTTTGGTTATTACACAAATTATTAAGCAAAATGTAGCCTACTATAAACCGCATATTGATACGTCGCTCCATTAGAAAGTTAGAATTTTAAAAAAATTTTAATTGTCAAAAAACTATTATTAGCGTTAATGGATTTTGACCAAAAACTAATCACCTCTTTAGAGTGGCGAACACTATTTACCTGAAAATTATATGAAAATCAGTTCAGCGGTTTGGGAGCTATCGCGTTACGGACAGAAATAATATACACATACACACACACCTACACACAGACACACACACACACACACACACACAGACAGACATCACGACGATATTGCTAAGATAGGTCAAAATACACCCAAATATATTTTCGGCGTTATCTCAAATTTTTTTTTTCGTCGAAAATAATATCTTCTCTAGCCATTGCTTTGCGGGCTAGGAAGGTAAAAATACTTAAATATGGATAAAAATGATTTTCATGTCAAATTACGTATGTTTTACTTTACATCATAATAGCACCCATTTAAAAAAAATTGAATATTTCAAAGAAATGAGTCCGGTTTTACCGTTTTACTTAGAAGTATGAATGGGCGTACCCACCCTATAAAAAATAATGGATTCAATGGCATTATAAAGTATTTAGTTTTTATACCTTTTAATAACTATGTATCCTGCTCAATTCCCTGAGCAGAGGATAGGTATTCAGAATTTATTCCAACCAATACTTTTTTATCCAAAACTGTTTTGGTTACATGTATATACCAAATTCTGAATTCATTTTTTATACATTTAAATACTTCTCAATATCTTTTGAAACCTATCCATTTAAATGACTTTTTATTAATTCATTATTTATACCGTTGAATACTTTTCAATACCTTCCTTTATCAATACAATTGAATGACTTCAAGTATTCATTTTCTATATATTTGAATACATATTTATCCACTTTAAAGCAATCCAATTAAATACCTTTTTATGTAATCATTATTTATACCAATGAATACTTTTTAATTCCTTCCTTTCTCATACAACCGAATAAACATAAAAGAATTCATTTTTAATACATCTGAATACATACTAATACTCTATAAAACAATCCATTTAAATGACTTTTTATGAATTCATTATTTATACCGTTGAATACTTTTCAATACCTTCCTTTATCAATACAATTGAATGAACTTTTCAAGTATTCATTTTCTATATATTTGAATACATATTTATACTCTTTGAAGCAATCCAATTAAATACATTTTTATGTTATCATTATTTATACATAAAATGATTCATTTTTAATACATCTAATACGCTATAAAACAATCCATTTAAATGACTTTTTATGAATTCATTATTTATACCGTTGAATACTTTTCAATACCTTCCTTTATCAATACAATTGAATAAACTTTTCAGGTATTCATTTTCTATATATTTAAATACATATTTATACTCTTTAAAACAATCCAATTAAATACCTTTTTATGTAATCATTATTTATACCAATGAATAATTTTTAATTCCTTCCATTCTCAATACAACCGAATAAACATACAAGGATTCATTTTTAATACATTTGAATACCTACTAATACGCTATAGAACAATCCATTTAAATGACTTTTTATGAATTCATTATTTCCCACATAGCATTGAAAGAACATTCAAATGCTTTGTATCTGCTTTTTAGGTACTTTAAAGAATATTCTTTTAGTGATATGCTTAGCATATTTTGAAAAGAAGATTCACATCCCAAGTATATGCGATGAATATACTGTAAAGGATCTTCTTTTAGGAATCAGCATACCATATTCTTGGCATACTGTCACGAATAGGGGGGGCCGGGGCTGGCTACAAGTATTGCCCGGTCGTTAATTACCAGCCACTACCTTACAACCCCAATACTATTCGTTATTAACAATTTGTTTACATGATACCGCGCCGGTCGAATTGATCTAACGGAGTTATTTCGATTCGAGCCGACGGAGATCTTTGTTTAAAACTAAGGGATGCAGATTAAATAACACCTGTAGGGGGTTAAAAGATGTATTATAAAACTAAGAACCGAT
This sequence comes from Aspidapion aeneum, assembly GCA_963576565.1. Classification (NCBI taxonomy): domain Eukaryota; kingdom Metazoa; phylum Arthropoda; class Insecta; order Coleoptera; family Brentidae; genus Aspidapion; species Aspidapion aeneum. The sequence continues at coordinate 65,120,139 of OY755040.1, read as the reverse complement.
AACTGATACAACAAAGGTTGGTGAGTTGGCTATGGGGGCGACACCCGGACTTACCTGGAAACAACAGGATTTGCGGCCGGCTGGTTATCTAGGAACCCCAGTTCACGCCCAAATTATCATCAGTCGATTACGTCACTCGATGTGGCCGCCCGCACTCACTCGGTCTTAACGTTCGTTATAGGGAAAAAAGCCGAAACATTAGTTCCGCGAGGCGACGCCTCGCCCCGCCGTATTTAGTTCTCCCGAGTCCCTGTCAAAAAAAAGCCCGGAAATATGGCTATTTATAAACTATTTCTGCCAAATTGCAATAATAGTTATTGACGTCAATCGATTTATATCGACTTATAGGTTGTCCCAAAAAGTTAAAAAATATAATAATAATAATTATTAAGTTCCTTTTTAATTATTTGGGAAATATTGGTTTGACTTTATGTTAAGCGCCCTTCGTGACATGGCTGTCTCTAATATCTTAAGGTATAGGGCATTTAATTAAGTTAACGTGTAAACGACAACATGTGGGAGAGGTAGAAAAAATAATTATAGAAATTTATAAGTCAAAAATGAAATGTAAAAAGTAAGGTAATAATAATATGTTCATATACTTTTTAATGACAATTTAATACATCTTTTCAAATCCTTTTTTTGGATAAGAAAGAATTGAAAATGTGAATTTCGGAGGTATTAAAATGTATTAATTCTGTATACTTAAAAAGGGACTTAAAATGAAAAATAGTTTATGGATTGGAGAGAATTCAAAATATAGATCTAGGAGGTATTAAAATGTATTCATTCTGCATACTTAAAAGGGAATTTGAAAGAATAAGTAATTTATGGATTTGAGGGGATTAAAAATAAAAACCCTTAATGAAATAGAAAGGGATTCCTTTTGAATGCCACAAACTGTATTGAAATGGATGGAATGTTTATATACTTTTCAATGCTAATTGCATACGCTTTTTGAAATCCTTTTTTTGGATAAGAAAGGATTAAAAATGTAGATCTTGAAGGTATTAAAATATATTCATTCAGTATTCTTGAAAGGGGATTCAAAAGGTTAAAGATTTTATGAATTAAAGGGGATTAAACATAAAACCCTTAATGACATAGAAATGGATGCATTTTGAATGCCAAAAAGTGCATTGAAATGGATGGAATATTTTTATACTTTTTAATGACAATTTAATATGTCTTTTCAAATCCTTTTTTTGAAGAAGAAAGAATTGAAAATGAGAATTTCGGAGGTATTAAAATGTATTAATTCTGTATACTTAAAAAGGGACTTAAAAGGATAAATAGTTTATGGATTGGAGAGAATTCAAAATAAAAACCCTTAATGGGATAGAAATTGATTCCTTTTAAATGTCACAAAGTGTATTGAAATGGATGAAATGTGTGTATACTTTTTAATGCCAATTTAATACGCCTTTTCAAATCCTTTTTTGGATAAGAAAGGATTGAAAATGTGGATCTATGAGGTATTAAAATGTATTCATTCTGCATACTTAAAAGGGGATTTAAAAAGATAAGTAGTTTATGGATTGGAGGGGACTAAAAATAAAAACCCTTAATGAGATATAAAGGGATTCCTTTTGAATTCCACAAAGTGTGTTGAAATGGATGAAATGTTTGTATACTTTTGAATGCCAATTTAATACGCCTTTTCAAATCCTTTTTTTGAATAAGAAAGGATTGAAAATGTAGATTTAGGAGGTATTAAAATATATTCATTCTGCATACTTAAAAAGTTATTTAAAAGGATAAGGACATTTATGGATTGGAGGGGATTAAAAATAAAAACCCTTAATGAGATAGAAAGGGATTCTTTTTAAATGCCACAAAGTGTATTGAAATCGATGAAATGTATTCATTCTGTATACATGAAAGGGGATTCAAAAGGATAAAGATTTTATGGATTAAAGGGGATTAAATATAAAACCCCTTAATGACATAGAAATGGATTTCTTTTGAATGCTAAAAAGTGTATTAAAATGGATGGAATATTTTTATACTTTTTAATGACAATTTTATATGCCTTTTCAAATCCTTTTTTTGGATAAGAAAGAATTGAAAATGTAAATTTGGGAGGTATTAAAATATATTAATTCTGTATACCTCAAAACGGACTTAAAAGGATAAATAGTTTATGGATTGGAGAGAATTCAAAATAAAAACCCTTAATGGGATAGAAATGGATTCCTTTTGAATGTCACAAAGTGTATTGAAATGGATGGCCTTTTCAAATCCTTTTTCTGGATAAGAAAGGATTCAAAATATAAATCTAGGAGGTATTAAAATGTATTCATTCTGCATACTTAAAAGGGGATTTAAAAGGATAAGTAGTTTACGGATTGAAGGGGATTAAAAATAACAATTCAACTTTTGAATTCCACAAAGTGTATTGAAATGGATGAAATGTTTAAAAACTTTTTAATGCCAATTTAATACGCCTTTTCAAATCCTTTTTTTGAATAAGAAAGGATTGAAAATGTAGATCTAGGAGGTATTAAAATGTATTCATTCTGCATACTTAAAACGGGATTTAAAAGGATAAGTAGTTTATGGATTGCAGAGGATTAAAAATAAAAACCCTTAATGAGATAGAAAGGGATTCCTTTTGAATGCCACAAAGTGTATTAAAATGGATGGAATGTTTATATACTTTTTAATGCTAATTGCATACGCTGTTTGAAATCCTTTTTTTGGATAAGAAAGGATTGAAAATGTGGATCTCTAAGGTATTAAAATGTATTCATTCTGTATTCTTGAAAGTGGATTCAAAAAGTTAAAAATTTTATGGATTAAAGGGGATCAAAAATAAATCCCCTTAATGACATAGAAATGGATTCCTTTTAAATGCCAAAAAGTGTATTGAAATGAATGGAATGTTTATATACTTTTGAATGACAATGTAATACGCCTTTTCAAATCCTTTTTTCGGATAAGAAAGAATTGAAAATGTGAATTTTGGAGGCATTAGAATGTATTAATTCTGTATACTTAAAAGTGGACTTAAAACGATAAATAGTTTATGGATTAAAGAGAATTTAAAATAATACAACCCAATAATAATGAAATAGAAATGGATTCCTTTTGAATGTCACAAAGTGTATTGAAATGGATGAAATGTTTGTATACTTTTTAATGCCAATTTAATACGCCTTTTCAAATCCTTTTTTTAGATATCCCTGGATGCGCCACTGGAGTAGGTAGGTACTACAAACTTGACATACTAAAGTTGAATTTAAAAGTAAGTCGTCGATCAGCTGTCATCGTTTAATGTAAAATTGTCAAAATATTGCTTGGTACTATTACTGCCTGGCAAGCGCGAATTTTGACCTAAATTTAGGAGGGGTAATGGTCGACGGAAAAAATATTTGTGCATTTATTTTTTTAGAGGGGGGAATTACCCCGTTACCCTCCTCAAATTCGCGCTTTCTGCCTTGCTTTACTCCAATAAGTCCCTAATGTATTTTGTGACAAATTTAAACATGACTTGTACAGGTTGGGCCAATTTCGATGTTTTTTGGGGATTTTAGGTATTTCTAGCAGAGATAGATAAAAGCCGAGATTGATTTTCGAGACGTTTTCAAATATCAAAGCCGATGTTTAATACATATGGCCGCGTTTGAACTACGAGGGGTTTAACTTTTTAATTTACGAAAATTTAAATTTAACACGCTATAAAGCTGAAATTTGGCATACTAATGGAAATTGTGACCAAACCATTGGAAAAAATCAAAAAACCCGAAAATTCTAATTCACTCCTCTCCCCCATACATGTAAAGTTATGTAAAAGTAACACTGCCCACTTCCAGAGGCGCTAGAAAGCTGAGCTATGTCAGACTGATTGGAAATATGACAAAACTATAGGAAAAAACTTAAAAACCCCAAAATTTTAATTTACTTCCCTACCCTATAAATGTAAAGTTATGTAAAAGTAACATTGCCCACTTCCAGATACGCTAGAGATCTGAGCTTCGGAAGGCCGATAGGAACTATGATAAAACTATAAAATAAAATTTAAAAACCCCAAATTATAATTAACTTCCATCCCCTTTAAATGTAAAGTTATGTAAAAGTAACATTCTCCTCTTCCAGAAACGCTAGAGAGCTGAGCTTCGGAAGACTGATAGGAACTATGATAAAACTAAGTATAGTAAAAAATTTAAAAGCACCAAAATTTTAATTCCTCCCCTATAAATGTAAAGTTATGTAAAAGTAGCATTGCCTATTTCGAGGAACACTAGAGAGCTGAGCTTTAGAAGGCTGATAGGAACTATGATAAAACCATAGGAAAATATAAAAAAAACACCTCAAAATTTTTAATAAGGCATTGCAAAACTTTTGAATAATATTCCTCACATTTTACTACTTTAAAACTTAAATATTATCCAAATCCTTTAATAAAGGAGTGAAATCATAACAAAAACATTTCATGTAAAAAAAGCCAAGTACGCGAGAGTGGTGTTCCGTTAAAAGAATTGAGATAAAAGTAAAGCCAAGTACTCCAATACAAATTTTAAAATGATAGATTCTCACTAGTTTGGAAATGTTTTTGTAAACTTGGCTATTACGGCTGCAAATGACTCTTAGGCACAGTGCTAAATTGAACATAAAGATATTATAATTTTGATATGACTTACTTGGAAATTAAATAATAAAGAATGTCAAAGCTGCAAATTGACAGTTGGTCTCCTCAGTAAACACCATATTTTACTCCTTTTTTAAAGGATTTGGATAATATTTAAGTTTTAAAGTAGTAAAATATGAGGAATATTATTCAAAAGTTTTGGAATGCCTTATTAAAAATTTTGAGGTTTTTTTTTTATATTTTCGTATGGTTTTATCATAGTTCCTATCAGCCTTCTAAAGCTCAGCTCTCTAGTGTTCCACGAAATAGGCAATGCTAATTTTACTGAACTTTACATTTATAGGGGAGGAAAGTAAATGAAAATTTTGGTGTTTTTAAATTAAAACTAAGTATAGTAGTTTTATCATAGTTCCTATCGGTCTTCCAAAGCTCAGCTCTCTAGCGATTCTGGAAGACGAGAATGTTACTTTTACATAACTTTACATTTAAAGGGGAGGGAAGTTAATTATAATTTGGGGTTTTTTAATTTTATTTTATAGTTTTATCATAGTTCCTTTCGGCCTTCCGAAGCTCAGCTCTGTAGCGTATCTGGAAGTGGGCAATGTTACTTTTACATAACTTTACATTTATAGGGTAGGGAAGTAAATTAAAATTTTGGGGTTTTTAAATTTTTTCCCATAGTTTTGTCATATTTCCTATCAGTCTGCCATAGCTCAGCTCTCTAGCGCCTCTGGAAGTGGGCAGTGTTACTTTTACATAAGTTTACATGTATGGGGAAGAGGAGTGAATTAGAATTTTCGGGTTTTTTGATTTTTTCCAATGGTTTGGTCACAATTTCTAACAGTATGCCAAATTTCAGCTTTGTAGCGTGTCTGGAAGTACAGTAGAATTTTGATGATCTATACATGAGTGAGTGAGTGGCAATTTCGATGTTTTTTAAAATTGGCGTTTCTGGAAGTGGGATAGTATAGGAGAGGGAAGTAAATTAGATTTTTGGGGTCTTTTAATTTTTTTCTATAGTTCTATCATAGTTACAATCGGCCTTCTAAAGCTCAGCTCTCTAGCGTTTCTAGAAGTGGGCAATGTTACTTTGAAATAACTTTACATTTATAGGGGAGGGAAGTAAATTATAATATTGGGGTTTTTAAATTTTTTTCTATAGTTTTATTATAGTTCCTATCAGACGGCCAAAGCTCAGCTCTCTAGCATTTCTTTTACATAACTTTACATGTATAGGGGAGGGGAGTAAATTAGAATTCTGGGCTTTGGTCATAATTTCTATCAGTCTGCCAAATTTCAGCTTTGTAGCATTTCTGAAAGTACAGTAGAATTTTGATGATCTATACATCAGTGAGCGAGTGAGTGGCAATTTCGACGTTTTTTAAAATTTCATAACTACTTTACTACTTTATGGAATTCCATGAAACTTGGTTGTTAACTCCATGAAGATCTACGACTGTGCAAAGTTTGAGATTCGTAGCTCATTCCGAAGTAGAGTTTTAGATAGGTCAAATATCGGCTGAAACGTTTCAAGAAAAGATGGTACGGTGCGCGAACTTGGCGAGGCACTGCCGTGCCCTCAGATATAAAATAAAAATCAAAAATTTCAAAAAATTAAAAAAAATACGATTTTAATGTTATATATCAAACACTAAGTAATAAAATAAATTTAGTTTGACAGTTGAATTTCTAATAAAAAATTAAATTTTCGTAAATTAAAAAGTTAAACCCCTCGTAGTTAAAACGCGGCTATGTATATGTATTAAAAACCGGCTTTGATATTTGAAAACGTCTCGAAAATCAAGCTCAGTCCACTTGCTTTTATCTATCTCTGCTAGAAATACCTAAAATCCCCCAAAAACATCGAAATTGGCCCAACCTGTACAAGTCATGTTTAAATTTGTCACAAAATACATTAGGGACTTATTGGAGTAAAGCAAGGCAGAAAGCGCGAATTTGAGGAGGGTAACGGGGTAATTCCCCGTTCTAAAAAAATAAATTCACAAATATTTTTTCCGTCGACCATTACTCCCCCTAAATTTAGGTAAAAATTCGCGCTTGCCAGGCAGTAATAGTACCAAACAATATTTTGACAATTTTACATTAAACGATTTAATTTAAAGGCCACCAAAAAAACAAATTGGACAAATTCCAAAATGAAAAAATGGTTAATATCATATCTTGAACCTTGTTTTTAGTCTAACAAGAAACACAGTTTAGCATTTTCGTATAAAATTTTGTTGGCTATAATTTTTGTTTCAAACTTTGTACAAAAACCAAGTTATTTAAAAAAAAGAGAATTCGTGGGCCATTTTTTTAAAAAAGCGGCGTGAGCAGGCATCGCTCTATAATTGTGCCAAGCTTCGGACCTTTTGCACCAAAACGTCATATTATATGGTTAAACTAATTTCAAGTCTTGCCCATAGGAAAGTGTCTGAATAGCTGTTGCAAAAATTTATTATATTAGAAAATCAATCAAGTCAAGTTAAATAAAACCGTTAAAAACTACCAGCCAGAATAAGCAAAAAAATGTAAGAAGACTAGCAAAATTAGTCAAATTATTTCAATAAGATAAAAAATACAATAATAATCCTTTACAAAGCCCCTTTTAAAATATCAGACCCAGGCACTCGTTTCTGAGAATTCTATTAGATATTCCAAGGGTAAAAAAAGCAGGTACAAATCTCTAAAATCTGATCTGCAATGTTGCCAAATTTCTGAGGCCGCTGCGACGCGGTTTTAATACCCAGAATATGTTTTATACCACCGAGGTGACTCAGTGGACCGTTTAGTTACAGTAAAAGCGACGCTAGCGCCACCGGTAGATACGTGAACTACACGGCCAAAAAGTAGCTATATATACCATTTTGTGACCTCAGAACAAAATTTTGCACACAGCTTGCTGAGTGTGTTAGGAATCGTCCCTGAAATTTTTATTGAAAAACGTTGTCACCTCAAAAAGGTGAGGTACAAAAGTTATATATGAGGTGACACCGTAGTTTATATACGTTGTTTTGAGGTGGCTAAGTACCCGTTATCAATATATATATATATATATATATATATCAAAAAGGTGAGGTACAAAAGTTATATATGAGGTGACACCGTAGTTTATATACGTTGTTTTGAGGTGGCTAAGTACCCGTTATGAATATATATATATATATATATATATATATATATATATATATATATATATATATATATATATATATATATTGATAACGGGTACTTAGCCACCTCAAAACAACGTATATAAACTACGGTGTCACCTCATATATAACTTTTGTACCTCACTTTTTTGAGGTGACAACGTTTTTCAATAAAAATTTCAGGGACGATTCCTAACACACTCAGCAAGCTGTGTGCAAAATTTTGTTCTGAGGTCACAAAATGGTATATATAGCTACTTTTTGGCCGTGTAGTTCACGTATCTACCGGTGGCGCTAGCGTCGCTTTTACTGTAACTAAACGGTAAATATATATATATATATATATAGATATATAGTTTAGGTACCTTCAGACTGTGTAAAACAACATCTTTAAAATAAAATTGAGCCGCCAATGCGAAACCGAGGAAAACATTACAAAAATAATAACAAAAAAATAGAAAATCAATGTCAGGCTTCGCTTCCTATAAAGCTTGCCATTACTGGACAGGTTAGGATACGTTCGTTCTGACGAAGGTTAGGATAATACCGATTTCGAACGTTCAAAAGTAAGACAGGAAAGCTATCTTAAAGAAAGTTTTTGAATTTTTTTGAAAATAAACTTTATCGAAAAGAAAAACAAAAAAATACATTCAAAAATACATTTTAGGAAAAATTGTCATCTGAAAAGAACGTTTTCGAAGAAAGCGTCATTCGGAAAAAATGTCATCCAAAATAAAGGTTTTCTAAAATAATGTCATTCAAAATTTATTAGGTTTTCGATCAAAATAGCTTCGAAAAAACTGTTGTTGAAAAACGGACAGTTTTTATGAATGCACTTATATAAAACTGACTAAGTTGACCTTTTGCGAACCAAGTACCGGCTTACACTTTGTGGCCAATTAAAATGCGTTGGGTGACATTTGTGGCAACTACAAGACGTTGCCGTCATTTTGTGACACTGTAAATAGAACAATACCGCTGTGCCAATTTGTGACACTAAGATCAAATTACTGAGTAATTAAACAAATATCTGGAAGCAGAACTGTATTTTCCAGCTAGGTAAAACATTGATATGCCCGGTAACTTTTATACAGTGGAGAAGGGGGGGTTCAGAATTAAGAAAATTTTAAGCGCCACAGTGTTTTAATATCAATGTTTTTCAAAGAAGATCTTAATTCAAATACAGTTCGACTCAACCGTTGTAGCCAAACAATGAAACTCTACTTACTTCCGAGGCTTCCAGAGTATTTGTGTAATTAAGAATAACCAAAAAAATTGACTAATAAACAAAATATAATTTAAAAGATTCCTAAATGAATCAAAATGACACACACAGATAGTTCCTTATAGGTAGATGCACATTTCCAACAGGTCACAGTGTACCTACATTTGAGTCAGTAGTGTAAGACTCACTTACATAAATGATTGTTAAAAAATTACACTTCCAAAATCGTTCCATCATAGGGGAGATCTGGACCAAATATCTGCTGTCATCATTCTACGATAGGTAGAATGAGACAGACAGCAACCCAGTCCGAGATCTACCCCATGAGGTAAAGTGATGTAAGGAAACCGCTAAAGAAATATAACCTCATCTCTCTTTTGTCTCTGCATAGTTGGTTCACTGGATTGTACAAATAATACAAAAATTTAGTTCCTCTTGTTTATTATACTGGTAAACCAGATAATGAAATGGTTGGGAACAAGTCAGGGTCACAATAGCAAGGCACTTAAAACTTGACAGGAAGTTATCCTAAATAAATGAAAACAAGTCAATGTAGTAAATATGCCGCAAAATGGTGGTCATGACGTCATACCGTTACCTTGCGTTTACAAGCAATGATGAAATTAAACTGTGCAAAATTATATATGGAAAGATTATGTCTAAATTATATTGTGAAGATTATATATGGAAAAAATTATAGTTATGGCTTGCTCCTACCTTGGTCCTTCAATTATTTTATGAGTGAATAAGAGGGTGTTTTGTTTTGTGAACCTGGATTTGTTGTCCAGACATCTCCTCACTGCTGTTGCACCAGTTCCCCTGTCCTGTCCGCGCCTCCCCTACTGATTATCTAGCACATGACGCTAGGGCAGTACATGGTCAGAAGAATGCTGTTCGATTCTTGCCCGAGCGTAAAACCCTTTCCCAGGGTTACAGTGCTACACCCGGCTTCACACCAGCGTCCACCACAACTGTCCCGTCGATGGAATGGACAGGACGCTCTTATTTCCTGTAGAAATGGCGTAGGCCGCCTTAAATCTTCCTCTCAAAGGGTGTGAGCGTCACTTTAAGATTCGCCTAAACACGACGGCTCACTCTTCACAGTCTCTGGGACAGAACCTGCAGCCACTGCAGTGCCACTAACCAAAAAAAAAACAATGGCGATCCCAGAGACTTGTTGCCGACCTAGCCAGTTCTTTTGAAAAGAGACAATGCACTTTTTCGAGAACACCAAAAAAAATGAAGTTGCCGGAAACCGTTTCGTAAATCTGGTGGGGACAGTAAAACGCAGTACCAACCAAATTTTCCCGGTTAAATTCAAATAAGGATGCAAACCTATTTATAAAAAAAACGCTCTCACCAAAAAATCACTAAATTCGGTTTGCGAGACTGGAGGGAAAAACCCGCAGTTTTCAAACTAACCAATGAGGAAATACATCAATACTTTCGTACCGGTATATAGGGGGCTGCATCGACCAAGGGGATATTGAAAATACGTAAAACGCACCTTGAGGTGTTGTCGGATCTATTTCCACGGTTGAAATTTTTATAACAAGGACATCGAGACACCCTCCATACATAGACCGAACATTTGCCTACCGGACCCCTGCCAACATAGCAAGTAGGAGGAAAATAACCAGCCGGACTATAAGAAGCTCAGCATTGAAACCATCAACTGTAAATTCAATTACTGGAGATTCGAGCATGCATCAAACCCAGGAATATTCGAACACTCAACCAATTCCCATATGAGTAAAGCTATACTAAGTGTAGTTGTATTTTAGTTACAGTTTTAGTCAAAAGTTTCCTTTGCTCTTTAGATATGTTTTCTCTAAGATTTATATGGTTTGACGCACTTTTTGTAAAACATTTCTACATTAATAAAGTTGTTTCTGAACTTGAACATAAAATACACATTGAACTACTGCTCAAACCCGGCGCAAGAGTGCTCAGATGTTAAGTTTGTTCATCACTATCTAGCCCTACACAACCCTTCAATCCGACTGAGTTAGTTATTAACTTTATTTAAATATGATTATATATAAATTTATATAATATAAAAAATACGATTTTGTTTATTCTTTTAGTCCTGGTTTTATCCCTCGTTTATCTCCAATTTACAAAAGTGCATAACTCGTATTTATTTTATCTTCTTATCAAATTAATAAAGATATCAAAGGGGCGGAGCCTCGGTTGTTCCTGGTCGACCCGTGGGCCCAACTATGTTTTCGTGCTATCAAAACTAGCTAATCCGTGGAGGATATGAGGTTCGGAAGAGAAATTATTTTCCCAATATCCTCGAAAATAAACATAATCGAATGAAATGTTCATCTAAATGTTTCCTTCCTGTTACTGAAACCATTTGTGATGCGGCAACGCCGCCATTCCCAGCAGAACAGCTGTTTATCTTCGTGAACGTCAAAGAAAATTACAAAATTTTACAGATAAACAAAAAACAATCAAAAGTTTTAATGTGATTTTTCCGAAACCTGTGATCCTAAATTCCAATTACGATGTCCAGATAATGCGATGTGCGTAGTGTCCACAGTAATTCGATGGAATGTCTCCTTTATAAGGTAACTTTTTGGACACTATATAACCTCCAAACCTAGCTCTATAAAATACCCTTAATTTGTGTACAGAAAGACGAGTCGAAGAGCCTTGATTATTTACCTAAATAAGCAAAAATGTAACATTGCCTTAAACGTAAAAATGACACGTTACATAACCCCCCCCCAACTTCAAGACGATTAACCTAAAAAGGTTAATCGGAGAGATCCGCTGCCGACTTAAGATCTTTGGCATGTCAGCTCCCTGGTAGTACTTTCCCCGATGGTTCCTGAAGCTCAAATATCCAAGGAGAAATTTTATTCCTAATCACATAAGGACCAACGAATTTCGGTGCTAACTTCTTCGAGAAAAACTTCGCAGCATCTGACAACACATAATTCTTCTTCCAAACACGCTGACCCACAACAAAGTTGGGTACCCTTGTACGCAAATTATACTGAACCACGTTTTTCTCTCCCGCCACCTCTAACCTTCTCTTAACATCAACATAGAGCTTCCGGAAACCTTCGTTCTTACTTTCAGCTGTGGATTGTACACCATTCTCTTCAGATAACAAAACTGGGTTGGAGTAGTCTTTTCCTGATAAACACATATTCCTACCGAAATTAACAAAGAAAGGAGACATCCTGGTTGTCTCATGGGTTGCAGTACGAATCGCGCAGGCAAGTTTATGTATTTGTTTGTCCCACTTCCTGTGGTTGTCTTTCACATAACAACATAACATGGTTTTTAACGTACGATTCGTCCTTTCTGTTGGATTCGCTCTGGGGTGATAATCGGATTATACTGAATTTTAACCTGATAACTCTCAGCAAAACGCTTAAACTAGTTACTTTTGTACTGAGGACCATTATTACAAAGTATCAAACGGGGTACTCCGAAGACCATAAATACTTGCTCCTCAAGATGCTTGACCACTGCTTGAGTAGGAGCTGTTCGCATTGGAAAAACTAAGGAAAACTTACTCAAATAGTCCGTAACGACGAGAATCCAGCAATTACCCTTTGTCGAACGAGGTAGGGGTCCACATAAATCTGTTGAAATAATTTCCCAAGGACGAGTTGGTTTTGGGTGAGATATCATCTGATCAGATACACCTTGTGTATCACCTTTATGAGCTGCACAGACAAAGCATTTCTTTACAAAAGTTGCCACGTCCTGGCGCATTTTTGGCCAATAATATTTTTCTGCCAGTCTGTGGAAAGTTTTATACACACCCATATGTCCTGCGGTAGGAGGATCGTGAGCTTCTCCAATAATTCTACGCCTATGATCTTTGGGGACTACCTCTTTCCAATATTCGTTAGATGGTGAAAGTTGAGGGTATTCTTGTTTGACATATTTATACAACTTATTATCAGTGTATCTCCAATTCATAAATTTTAATGGTGATTCTACGACCCTCTTTACCATCTTTTGGTACCATCGATCTTTAATTGCTGTTGAAACGTCTCTGGGCTGCGAAATTGTGTCAATCATGGGTACTGCGCGAGACAACATGTCCGGGACAACTAAATCTTTCCCTTTCCGATGGATTACTTCAAAGTCATATTGCTGCAGTTTTACAGACCAACGAGCAAGTCTTCCACTGGGCTCTTTCAAGCTATGAAGCCATTTTAAACTAAAATGATCTGTTATGACCTTAAATGAGATCCCCTCAATATAAGGCCGGAGCTTCTCTATCGCCCAAACCAATGCCAAACATTCTCGCTCGGTTCTTGCTTAGTCAAAGATCGACTCAAATAGCATATGACTTTGTCTCCCTCAGGATAAGGTTGCGTTAAACATGCTCCTATTCCATATCCTCATGCGTCTGTTTGAATGACAAATTCTTTGGTATAATCTGGACATGTAAGAATCGGTGCAGTCACTAAAAGTTCCTTAATCTTAATAAATGCCTTTTCGCAGTCTGGAGTCCAATCGAACTTTTGATTTTTCTTAGTTAGAGCTGTAATTGGAGCTATTATCGCGGAAAAATTCTCTATGAAACGTCTATACCAGGAAATTGTACCTACAACTCTACGAACTTCTCTGACAGTTCTTGGCCTCTGGAGCTCTAACATGGCTCTAATTTTATTAGGGTCAACTCGGATGCCTCGACGGTCCACTACGAAACCTAAATAAGTCATTTCTGGCCTACACAGTTGGCATTTTTCCCAACTTACCGTTATCTTTGCATTCTGCAATCTTCGTAGGACCTCCTCAAGAATTCTAAGATGTTCAGAAAAGCTCTGTGTGACAATTACGCGGTCATCGAGATATACGTACACGTAGGGGTCTAAATCGTTTCCTATGATGCTATCTATGAGTCTCTGCCAAGTTGCAGGTGCATTATGAAGACCAAAAAGTAAACGCTTAAATTGGAAGAGACCTCGTCGACAGATGAATGCTGTTAGCGGCTTCGATGATTCCTCCATTGGTACTTGCCAATAAGCGCTTTTGATATCTAAAGTTGACAAGTACTTAGCATCTTTCAACTTGTCAAGAGTCTCGGATACGAGTGGTAAAGGATAACTATCACGCGCCGTCACTGAGTTCAATTTGCGGTAGTCTACACAGAAACGATATTTCTTTGTGTTTTTCTTTTGTACCATTACCACTGGTGAAGCCCATGAACTACTACTCCGTTCTATTACATCCATTTTCAGCATTTCGTCGATCTCGTCATCAATAAGTTTTTGAATGACCAGTGAGACCTTATAAGAACGTTGTCTTATCGGTGCTGCATCTGTTGTAATCTTAGGCTCTACCCTGTCTGTACATCCCAGAGAGTCACCCATAATAGTCTCATATTTATCGACCAATTCCTCTAGTCGTTCTGATTCATAAGGCGTAAGAGTAGTTTGTGTGGCAAAGTGCCACTCATTAGTACTTAAGTTCGGTACTATACCCATCGAAATCCAAAAATCTAATACTAAAATCAAAGTGTGCGGCAACTCAGGAACGACGACGACCTCTATTAACCTAAATTTATCTTGAACTCGCATAGGAAGCTGCACTGTCCCAATACTACTCGTGCTTTGACCATTTGCCACAATACAACTCGTCTTCTTTGTCGTATCAAGTGAAAAACCAAACCTCTCGATGATTGACCAACCATGATTCCCTAAAAAGGTACGTGAAGCCCCGGAATCCAACAAACCTAATAACTTATTTCCGAGCACATTTACTTCTAAATAAGGTCTCTCATCTTTACGAGCATGACTTATCACATAATCTAAGACGTTCGTTAGCCTATCGGTCGATGCTTGTTCAGGCTGACTCGAAGGTCGACCGCCTACGAGCGCCTGGGTCCGTTTCCCTGACGATTACAATTACGACATTCTCTTACTGTAACCGCTGCCTGTCCACACGAATAACATTGCTTACCTCTAGATAATGCACACCCGATTGCCATGTGCCCTGTTTGGTTGCATCTATAACAAACAACGTCCCTGTTCGCCCTACCAGGTCTAGCACCTTATGGTGGTTGTCTATCCCTATCATTTTCACTAGACTGACCACTAGCTGGTTGCTGTCTATCTCTATCAGCTCTAGCAGCGAAATTGCTTGCTGGCTGTTGCCTATCTCTGTCAAATCTATCAGCATGATGATTTGAATTCCGTTGGTTAGATGTCGCGGTACTTGATATTTGAATTGCACTGACTTCTGTTGGAAAATCGTCACTGTCGCTCTCTACGTCAACGTAGGCCAAGTCAGGTTCGATTGATTGGTTTTTCCTAGGAGTAAAATTCTCCTCCTCTAAACCATATCTCTGGTCTATTCTACGACACAAATTTTTTAAATGTGATAGGCTGTTGACCTCAGTAGCAATCAACCCATTTTTATAGATGTCCGCGATATTTCTGAAGACGATAGCTAATTTTACCTCTTCGGAAACAGGACAGCCAAGTCTTTGGAAGTATGTGTTCATGACAGCAATATAGGTCCCTATAGACTCTCCAGGGCCTTGTTTACGTTTTTGAATTTCTTTCAATAGCTTCTTGCCATATGAAGAAGGAAGATATTCTGCCATGAACCTCTGTTCCAGCTGTTCCCATGTATGGACTTCTCTACGAACATCTTTATAAAAAGTATAGGCTGACTTTTCAAAAAGATCAATGCCTGAGTTCAGTAGAATCTTTTTGCTAACTCCTCTAGCCTGACTCAACTCGTCCACTCTCTCAAAAAATGCGGTGACGGAGATTGTACCCCTCTCGCCTGTAAACTTTAAGTTCCATTTATGTGGAGGTACAGGTGCAACGTGATATGAGGTACCAGGATCACTTGACATTGGTACTGGTGACGAACATGAAAATGGCCGTGACTGACCAATCGGTGCTATGCTACTTTGGAGGGCAGCTAGACTCAAAGGAACGGTAGACGGTTGTTGATACAGAAAAGCTGTTGTACCGTAATTCTCAATCGGCATAGGGAGTGGTGCTTGTACTGATGGTTGGTTCGTAGGCTGTTGAGCTGTTCTTTGTGTGCTCGAGTGTTGTGGTTGCGGGAAATGAGACTGGTTAGGTGTGTTGCCAGCATTTGTCGAGTGGTCTGAGCTTCGACTCGTTGATTGGATTTCAGATGCTTCATCATCATCTGAGGTAACGCCAAGTCTTAGTAAATCTGTTGCTTGGCTTTGCAACCTCCCAATCAAACTCAAGGTTTCCGCAACCAGTATGCCTTTCGTTTGACTTTCTTCAAAGTTAGACGGATTCATGTTATTTATCCTGGCTAACACGTGTTCCAACCTTACAGCGATTTTCCTAAACTCTCCCCCTTTGCTCGTACCAGAGAACTTCTCTACCAGTGGTACCAGACTATCTAGCTTCTTCATGCAGCTAAAAGCATCCTGGCCAAATGTAAAGGGATACGGAGGGTATCTCATACTTCCATCAGTCCTTTCTCTCTGCCTAATCAGTATGAGCTGTTGCTTCATTTCTTCCACCGATTCAATGACTATGCCTCTCCATGTTAACTCATAGATTAACTCGTCCTTGACTAAGTACCTTATGTCCGACAACCGACTCAAAGAAATAGCCATGGTGCCTTTTATATTCAAACTTTAAACTTTAATTAAAACTGTTAATTATACCTCCCAATTATAAAAACTAAACCACGCAATAACAAACACAAAGTTCACTTTAAATTCACTAGTGAAAATCACTATAAATTTTCTCACAAATGTAGAAAATATAAAACTTAAATACGGGCAGACGCGAACAAAACCGTAAAACACCGGAACAGTAAGAAAATAAAATTGATTTGTATTTAAAAATGTAATCATAGTTTATATAAGTATTTGTACAACCAACTATGACGTCCAACCTTGCAGAGAGAAATAACCACTTAAATCCTAAATTAGAATTAACAAGTAGCCATAAATTTTTTTTTTAAAAAATAAATAAAAGAGAGACAAGAGTTTTGGCAGTGTTTAGGTCTTATGTTCCACTCCTGCGTGAGTAAAATCAAAAAAAAATAATTGCGCTTATCCTAGCTGAACTGGATTAAAATTAAAGTTAAGTTATGTTTGTTTACCTTAGCAACCGAATAGGTAAATTTATCCCTAAATGGAACGTACAACAGACTACCTATAACAAAAATCCCAAAGCTGGTGTACACAGTTAACGCTAGGGTATACTCCTGCTATTGCAGAACGGCTCCACTAATAAACTCCTCAAAAAAAAAACCCAAATCGCCGTATATAATGATTTTTCTCGAAAGAATAAATCAAAACCCACTTTAACCTGCTTTCCTATCCTGAGGTTACCCGAACCATGCATTGCTTAAGGCAACATCATCCCTTAATATATAAGTGAACCAAAGAAATTCAAGGAACCCTAGAAGACGCATCCCCATTATTTAATACGCAAATTCATTCATCATGCATGAAATCTCAGAAAATTTCGCCGAATCCTCGCAGGCAACACTGTAAGAGGTATAAAAGAGAAATCGATGAAAAACCATGGGCGTGCAGATTTTGTTGAAAATAAAATAAATATATTATAGACATTTTCCTATAAAATTTTTGCACCCAAAATTATAAAATTTAAATAAGTGTAAAATATTACCGGTACAGCTTTGACAGCCATTCTATTTTTATAGAATTAATTTTTTTATCGATTTATAATATTAGAAATCAATAACTTATTTGCAGCTGGTAATATCCGTAGTTTTGATTTTTATTATTTTTCCCTAAAGATAAGAAATCTACTTTATATTATTTTTTTCTGGATATAGAAAAGTGTTACTTTAATCCCTAAAATTTAAAACACAGGTAAAAGTGTTTCTTTTTATTTCAAATTGTCAAAGGTGTTTTTTTAGCTTTTTACTCTTTCACCTTGGTAATACATTGCTCTTAGTAAATTTTTTACAGTAAGTAGATTTGTTCTGTTAAAAAAAGTCAAAAACTCCGAATTATATACTCAGACCTTGAGATATTTATCAAAATTTTTGCATCAGGATTTAAAGAGTCTATTTGATCCCCTAGTGTACAGGGTGCATTTTCGACACTTTTGGGTGTTTTCGGTTTCTATGTTTATAATATTGATATGCGATGTTTACCATCATTATTCTCTTCAAATTAAAGCACACTAAGGTGTAGTCGTTTTTTCTTCAATCTTCTCTAGAAGTTCCCGAAACCACCCAAATGATAAAAATGGGACAGCCTATATTTATAATATAGATTTTTTGTTATATTTTATCAGCAAAACTCTTGCCTCGAAATAAAAAGCACTCATTGGTTTATTTTACCAAAATCCATTCATTAGTTTATTAAACTCTAGCAATTAGTTTTTTTAGAAAATATTTGGTATGAGTCTGTGTTTTTTTACATTTGCAAATGTTAAAAAATATGACTTATTCAGTTTTATCAACAAAATACTTTTGATTTCCATAAAAAAATCTATTTAATTTTTATTTACCAAATAAAATAAAAATGAAAAAATATTATTTATAATTAAGTGATTATTATACAGGGTGTCCCATAACTTAGGCGTCGTAGTGCAGCAGGTGATAGAGGAGGTTATTTCCAAGAAAAAAGTTTATATAACATGGGGTCAACATTCATCTGTTTTTAAGATATAGGATTTTTAAAGAGGAGTGGGTGAAAACCGGTTATACAAAAAAAAATCTGTGACAGCCAGCTGAATACTCAGCTAATTGTGATTAAAAAATGTGGTACTCCTTTTTGATAAATTACAAGTGGAGGAGGTACGGGCTGTCAAAATAACCTCGAAAATGTATAAAAAATAATATTTTTTTTTAAATTAATTTTTGCTTTCTCTTTTAAAAAATATCAATAATATTTTATTATTATGTCTCGCTAGAGACCTGTTTTTATTAACAAAAAATATTTAAAAAACATTGCATTTAATATGGCATTCATAAAAGTTCATACCAAAAAAATAGTATTTTCTAAAAAAATTGACTGATTAACTTTTTTCAAATTAATTTTTTAAAATTAATTTCAATTTACTGTTTTTGTTCTAATACAAGACTACCCAATTTCATATTTTTACTGCGTTTTTTTAAAGTTATTATCACAAAAGTTAAAAAAATTGCCAACAAGTTTTTGATCAGACATGACCTCCTCACTTGTTGGCCTATGGCCCCTAAGTTATGAGACACCCTATATATAGAAACATTATTAAATTTGGCAAATATAAGAATTAAGAACAATATTTTAATCCATTTGACTCAAGGCTCTCTTTTAATTAATCACCAGGGACTATGCAGTAAGTAAGTGAAAAGGAAGTTAAAACTCTTTTTTTTCTGTGTAAAAGTAGGTACTACCTTTTTTCTTCTTATAGTTATATTTGTTAATTCTAACTACTTTTTTACATCATTATATGATGATCGAACATCAAAAACAACCAGTGATAATATATTATGTATACTTTATAATAAAAAGGGATAGTTGAATATTTAACTACCAACCACTAGTAGTAAGTAGTTTTCTTAATTTGAACTAGTCTTTAACACCTGACCTTGGGCAAGGCATTTCGTACAAGATAGTGCCTACTAGGTGCTAAACGAACATACTGAGGATCAACGTGGTCAGAACAAAGAATGCCCATTTTGACAGAATTTTCTCCTTATTAAGGCCAATAATCTCCCTCCAATGCTCTCTCTTGTTTGGATCAGTGGAGAATCTAGTAAACTCATAAATTTGAATATTTTTAAAAGGTTTAATAACTGTACAGTAGCATGACATAACATAACATTACAGAGTGAAAATGGTTGTTTACATAAGAAATATATTTTTTTATATATTATTGCCAGAATAAATTCAAAAACTTTTCCAAAAAAACCCAAACACTAGAGGTGGGAAAATAAGGGAATTTGCAACAATAAATAATGTTTCTTAAAACTTCTTTGTAAAATAAATCACTAATATTTTGTAAAAAAAGTTATAAACCACACCACTGTCTTACCAAATCGTAAACAATATGACGGTTTCTGGAAGAGATTCAAACTTACCGGTGAAATGATAAATCCAGCCACTTCTCTTCACTTTTGTCACACTTCTTAGGCATTTTTAAAGTTATTTAATAAAAAAAATCTTAATTTTGTGATCAATATTGCAAAAAAAACAACGAAAACGCACGTTTATTCGGATAACCTCTCAAAGGCAACAATAAATGATGCAAGGGTGACGTTTGGTCTACATGGTTGCCGCTATTAAGATTTTTTCTGAAAAATAGCGAACAAAAATCAGTTTTTTGCAATTTACGCGTCGTAGGGCAAAATTTAATGTATGAGAAATATTACCCATAGAATTCCCTACAATCGGTCTCCATAGTCTATAGGTCTACAACCACACGTTTAGAAGAAAATTTGAAAAAATTATGTTTTATGCAATTTATGCAAAAACGGTAAGTCTTAAAAAAAAACTTTATTGACATAAAATGATCAAGACACAATTCTCTACAATGCGACAATGACAATTTACAGCTCTACAACCATATGTGTTGAAGACAGAGGGTGCCGAAAATGCCCATTATATACTTTTTTTCGTTTTACGCAAAAACCATAAGTCATAGAGCTGTGACTCACATAGGTGAATTGTAGAGAATGGCGTCCTGGAGATTTCTTGTCTATAATGTGTTTTTCTAGGACCTACCGTTTTTACATAAAATAAAATAATAATTTTTGCAAATTTGGCGCCCTATATGTTCTACACGTAGTTGTAAACCTGTGGCCCAAAAGGAAAGATTGTAGAAAATTGTGTCCTTTAACATTTTATGTTTATAAAGTTTCTTTCTACGACTAAAAAAACACAATTTTTGACAACTTAGCTGCCATCTACCTTCTAAACATGTCGTTGTAGACCTATAGACTATGGAGATTGATTGTGAAGACTCGTATGGGTAATATTTCTCTTAAATAAAATTCTTCTCTACGACTTACCGTTTTTGTGTAAAATGCAAAAAACTGATTTTTGTCAATTTTGGTGCTCTTTATCTTCTATACATGTAAGTCTAGAGCTATAATCTTTAAGAAAAATTGTAAAGGAATTTTTGAAGTGTAAACTTCTTTAGGCGCGTTTAGTAGTTTTTGTGGGTACTGAATTGAACTGAGCCGTCAGACTCGGCTATGTAACGCTCATTCGGGTGAAGTCGGCTCGAGTCGACTAACTGTGAGAGGAACTTTCAGCGAGCAATATGATGATGCAGATGAAGGCCAGTATTATTAATTTCGCCTTGTTAAAGTTTACACTTCTGCCATGTGGTCTTAAGCACACACAATTTTTTTTGTCAACAAAGGTTTTCTCTGCGACGTTCCATTTTCAAATCAAAACACTTTTTGAGTTTTCCAGAGTTGCCCAGGAGAGGGTTGTAGACTAATTTATATATATATATATATATTATATAAAGAAAAGGTTTTTTTAACTTTCGTGATCAAAACATTTAACTTAAATTTATTTGGACTAAAAGCAAGAGTTATTTTTATACCGAAAACATTTGTAGTGAGAACAATAATTAATAGTTAAAAGTGCAGTTTAGTCATCTGGTTTTAATAACTTTTTAAATACCACCTAGGAAGACAAAACTAATAAACTATTTATGAACTCTAACCTCACACCAAAGAAATTTAATTAAACTTACTTTCACTTGAACGTTTTTCACACTTAAATGAAGTCCCGTTTTTTTCAGAAAACCGAAAACCAAATCAATATTTTAAACTGCGCATTCGCTACCGTACTTTTTCTTCTCACATAAAATATCTCCCTCTCAGCTGTGGTCGAGCATGTGTGAAGTTAGTAAGAGGAAGATAATTTTATGTGATCAGAAAAAGAGAGGTGCGCATGTGCAGTTTAAAAAAATGGTTTGCATTACAGGATATCGCCGCTAGTTATTTTGTGTTCCTGCAAAAAACAAGCTCAAGTTGGTTGACTGCACAAAAATTGCAATTTTGTGCTAATCGTTGTACGTTCTATAAAAATCGACAATCAACAATCTTCGAAAAAAACCAACTTTAGCTGATTATTTCTAATTTATACTTTCCTTTTAATTCAAAATAGATAAGGATTTAAACCGCCACATAGATCTATAACAACAGGGACTTAAAAGCAAATGTTTTATGATTTTTGTTAAGTTTAGGTACCTATGTAAACAAAAATTTACCGATTGATTATTGGATAACATATTCTAACTTAAAAAAAAACTTTTTTTCAAACATTTGTATACATATGTGCATATAGGTACACAGACAGACATGCATACATACATATCTAGAGGTTATACTTACAACCTAGAATTAAATTGTATAGAAAAACGTTATTAATGATAAGATCTCAAAAAAAAAATCAATGAAAACAATCCTTTTCTCACATAGCAATCCAAAACGTAAGCCGAATTCAAAAACAAAATATTTTTAAGTTACCATTTTACTTATGTACCTACATCAAAATTACAAGTTATAAAAGTACTGGCAACATTGTTGCGAATTTGAAAGAAATCCCCAGTATAATACTTTTTGTGTCTGATGAAGTTTAGGATTTCTATACGGGGTCTACCTTTAGTTGAATGTTTTTGAAGTGAACGCAATAAACATCGGAACAGATGTTCATGTTATAGAAATCGTAAAATATGCTCAATTAAAACAAAAATCCGCTCGCTAAAATTGCGTCGAATTAGACTAGTAAGGATGTTGTGTGTAATTTAAAAATTTTTTTAAAAATTTACCGATGGTATTAAAAAAGTTTATACAAATAACGTCTTGGTAGGACTGCAACTCTCTAATAATCGTTAAAATGACATTCCCAAAATTTAACCTAAATTGATGCAAACCATGGTCAAAAAGACCCTAGGATCGTACCGAAAGGTGTCCAAAAAAATTTTTTTTTTTTTATTTTTGGTGTCGACCACAGTAGCCCAATAATAAAAAATTAATTAGTGGCTCACTAAAATTTTCAAAATATTACTCTACCCTAATAGGTGGTTTGGAGTAGGGAGAAAAAAAATTAAAACAAATGATGATAGGTTGTTAAAACGCGAGGGTTCGAAATGAAATTATATTTTAATTCAGAAAAAAAATATATTTAAATAAACTGGTAAAATCATTGTAGGGCAAGGTACTACTATGCATCAAAAAAAAAATTTGCAACAAGAAAATCAAGTTTCCTTCCTTAAAAAAATATTTTAAAAAAATATTAAAAAAAATATTTTCAAAAAAAATTAAAAATGTTTAAGTGGGGTTGCAGCTCCTATTAACGATTTTAAAAGAATTAAAATAAAATTAGCACTAGAAAAATCTTAATGTCATGCAACAGTTTTTGTTATTTTCCTTTAAATAAACAGTTGTAGATTTCCTTTCCTCTCCCAAAACTGTGTGAATGTGAAAAGTGAATGAGCTAGAAAAATTAATTTATTATCCGGAAGAAAAAATTGTTGGAAATTAAATTTACTTAAAAATCATAAGGTATAAAAAATCGTAATTGCAAAAAAACCAATCAGTTTAGGAAAAGAAAAAAAATATATTTATGTTCGAAAAAAACAAACGATGTTAGTATGTTTGTTTAAAATTATTACTTAAGGAAATAAGCAACGTTAGTACTTATTTACTGTACCACTATAATGTGAAGAACCTAAGTTTCAAACTTTGCACTCAACCCCGTAAAGAATTATCTTGTGTGCACTTTCAGAAAACAACTATGAAAACAATTCCAAGGTCCAACTATAAGACCGTTATAAAACTAACTTTGTCTACTAGTTTATATATACACAACATCCAATAAAAAAATTTTTACTGCTTAATGCATTCTCAGATCCTTATTCCTGGTGTTCACGAGATATAAAATTAAGTTGGGCCCTTCCCACAACTATTAGTCAAAGCAAAATTTACCAAATGACATTTTGAAATGAAACAGTTGGGAATAATCCTGTATAAAAAACCAGACAACAAAAATCAAGAAGCCAAAAACTATTGCATTAGTTTTAAAAGAGCATAGTAACCTCCCGGCCCTAAATAAACTTTTGTTATATCAACAAAACTCGGCCTAAAACCAAAAACCTTTTTATTAGACATTTCCCCTATTTCCTAAGTATAATGTCAATAAACCCAAAACTTGTGATTTCCATTCCAATCCCATCTGGACCCTGTATATTTTTTTAAACGGTTAACCGCCCACAGGCGAAACAATATCTTATTTCAAAGAAAGGTGAAGATATTTTGAGGCACCCTGTGAAAATAGGATACTATTATGGAAAATTGTTCAGATCAGTGTTCTTACTAATTTTTAACCTAAATATATCTAGTTCCCTCATGTGCATGTTACTATTTTAATTCCTATCATAATTAAATAGATCACAAAATTTGTCTTTCTCCGCGAATCTGCAAGGTCCTGGAAAATGCGAGATTCAGCCTGTAGGCCAAATTTGGATGTATTTTATTTTGCGAAAACCGAAGTTGCGAAATCCTAAAAAGATTAGCAGGAATCCTCGTTCTTCGATTTCTACACTCCGAACCAAACATTTATTCATCAGTATGAGATTATTTTAAAATTAAAAAAAAATGAAATAAAAAAAATTATTTCCCAATTGTCCACAACTTCCAAATCTTCATACCTAAATAGGTACTTTCTTAGTCTAACACCATCCATCTTTATCCAACATAACGCTTTAATTTCAGAAGCAACAAAACGCAGATGAAGTGAAAAAGCTAAGCAAGTAAGTTGGAAGTTGCTTTACAATGGGCGCAGATGACAGGCCCCTTTAGCCACTGTCCTGAAATGCAAACTATCAAGAAAACTGAAGACTAGCATATCTGCCGTCAAACAACATTTGGCATGATATAAAAATAATTCCATATCATACCAGTATCCTCAAAAACAAAATGTTTTTTATTATAAGACCCAAACAAACACCTAACCAATAAATCTTGTTATTTAAAATTATGATTTGGAAGTAAAAGATTTATTTATTCCTGCCTGATCAACTAAGACAAAAAAAAGTTCCCCTTTTGTAACTCAAGAAGTTCCCGTTTGGCCCCCTAAAAAATATAACCTGTCTGGTCACCCTTTAAAACTACGACCACTATACAAACCGTTTTGACCAAAACAAGAATTCGAGAAGTTATGTTTACAGAAAAAAATAATAATCTTTTTAAGAAAAATTAAATTATTTGAAAAAAAGTAAAATTTTGAAATATTTTTACCAATTACTACCGCCTACCATTTATATTTAGTTGAAAGTCTCTCTTAAATTCACTGACCAATTTCACGGCCTCACAATGACATTATTTAAAAAAAATTACTGAACTTTACAGATGAACTAAAAAAAAATCAACAAAACTTATATCTATATCTGTCTCAGTTAA
This sequence comes from Aspidapion aeneum, assembly GCA_963576565.1. Lineage (NCBI taxonomy): Eukaryota > Metazoa > Arthropoda > Insecta > Coleoptera > Brentidae > Aspidapion > Aspidapion aeneum. The sequence goes on along the minus strand of OY755040.1, from coordinate 65,094,800 downwards.
ACATTTCTTTTGTGGTACTATATCTAGTTGGGCCCCAAATTTATCTTCTCTGTATTCAATCCGGAGCAGGCAAAACTTCTCAAGGCTCAAACATAAATGTTTGCTCTCCATTGGCCATGACCGAGCTATAACCTGAACGCAGAAAAAAAATACAGAAAGAAATAATTGTGAACCAGAAAAACTTTAATTGATAGAAATACCCGTAGGTCATTTTTTAAAAAAATGCACTCCAACTGTATTTTCTACCAAAAAAAAAATTTGACCAGTCACGAAAACACAACTAGACAACTAAACTGGCAACCAAGACCTAAGAAAAAACTGCCCCAACAAAAATACCAAAAAAATGTAACTGGACTTTTGGCATTGATGTTCAGCCAATGTGTTGCTCTAGGGATTTTAGGCTTGTGTTTCCTAACGTCCCGAGCTGACACTAAATAGTAGTAGTACCCTCCTCTGACCCGATGTAACTGAGTGACGTAAGATCTTAATTGTCATCAACAGTAACCACCAAAAACAAGAAAAGAAAATGACAAAGCAAAATAAACTCATTTTCCTTTTCTTTTATTACTAATTAATACTTTCAACTAAACAAAGCTACCAGCTGTTAAGCTATATTTACTTTAAAACAACCTAGCCAAGAAAAATTTGTGTGAAACCCTGTAAAAATATTCCAACTTCCAAGTGGTGATATCCCACAAAAAATTAAAATCACCAAAAAAAATAACTTGTTGACCTAAATAAATTGACTGCACTAAAAAATAATCGGTGAAACAATTTCTATCTTATCACAAGCAGGAAATAATAATATATTAGTAGTAGGCAACCTGCAAAAAAATTGTCAGAAAAACACACTACTTCTGTCATATATTTAAAACTAAAAAGACCCTGTCTGGAGGTCCATCCACCTATAAATCAACAAAAAAATTGAAGTAAATTTACATTACTGTTCTTAAAAAAAAATTAAAACATGTTTTTCCTACAAAAAACTTTAAAAAGAATCAAGAACATGAATTGGACTCCGTTCAATAAAAACTCCCATGTTTTTCTATCTACTTATTCTTCCTTAATAAATAAAATGAATCTTTTGTTTTCCAAGAAAAAATCTGTGAAGATAAGCTAATAAAAACTATGAAAACTACCAAAATCACAAAACGAATTCCAAATCAACGCTCAAATATTACTAAAAAATATTTAAAAAGTGTTATCAAAACCAACAATGATGGAAAATCTTATTTTTTTACTAAAAAAATGATTGGGTGTCAAAACCACCGACAGCCACTTAAAGTCTTTAACCTGGCTTTGGCTGTAACACAAAAAAAAATTTCCTTAAAAAAATTCAAAAAAAGTTTTTTCTTTTTTTTTTAATTAAAAACAAAACAAAAAAAAATTACATTAGATGTTAAAAAAACTAGCCAAAACTCACGTAGGGCGCCATTTGTGGCCAATTAAAATGCGTTGGGTGACATTTGTGGCAACTACAAGACGTTGCCGCCATTTTGTGACACTGTAAATAGAACAATACCGCTGTGCCAATTTGTGACACTAAGATCAAATTACTGAGTAATTAAACAAATATCTGGAAGCAGAACTGTATTTTCCAGCTAGGTAAAACATTGATATGCCCGGTAACTTTTATACAGTGGAGAAGGGGGGGTTCAGAATTAAGAAAATTTTAAGCGCCACAGTGTTTTAATATCAATGTTTTTCAAAGAAGATCTTAATTCAAATACAGTTCGACTCAACCGTTGTAGCCAAACAATGAAACTCTACTTACTTCCGAGGCTTCCAGAGTATTTGTGTAATTAAGAATAACCAAAAAAATTGACTAATAAACAAAATAGAATTTAAAAGATTCCTAAATGAATCAAAATGACACAAACAGATAGTTCCTTATAGGTAGATGCACATTTCCAACAGGTCACAGTGTACCTACATTTGAGTCAGTAGTGTAAGACTCACTTACATAAATGATTGTTAAAAAATTACACTTCCAAAATCGTTCCATCATAGGGGAGATCTGGACCAAATATCTGCTGTCATCATTCTACGATAGGTAGAATGAGACAGACAGCAACCCAGTCCGAGATCTACCCCATGAGGTAAAGTGATGTAAGGAAACCGCTAAAGAAATATAACCTCATCTCTCTTTTGTCTCTGCATAGTTGGTTCACTGGATTGTACAAATAATACAAAAATTTAGTTCCTCTTGTTTATTATACTGGTAAACCAGATAATGAAATGGTTGGGAACAAGTCAGGGTCACAATAGCAAGGCACTTAAAACTTGACAGGAAGTTATCCTAAATAAATGAAAACAAGTCAATGTAGTAAATATGCCGCAAAATGGTGGTCATGACGTCATACCGTTACCTTGCGTTTACAAGCAATGATGAAATTAAACTGTGCAAAATTATATATGGAAAGATTATGTCTAAATTATATTGTGAAGATTATATATGGAAAAAATTATAGTTATGGCTTGCTCCTACCTTGGTCCTTCAATTATTTTATGAGTGAATAAGAGGGTGTTTTGTTTTGTGAACCTGGATTTGTTGTCCAGACATCTCCTCACTGCTGTTGCACCAGTTCCCCTGTCCTGTCCGCGCCTCCCCTACTGATTATCTAGCACATGACGCTAGGGCAGTACATGGTCAGAAGAATGCTGTTCGATTCTTGCCCGAGCGTAAAACCCTTTCCCAGGGTTACAGTGCTACACCCGGCTTCACACCAGCGTCCAGCACAACTGTCCCGTCGATGGAATGGACAGGGGCTCTTATTTCCCGTAGAAATGGCGTAGGCCGCCTTAAATCCCCCTCTCAAAGGGTGTGAGCGTCACTTTAAGATTCGCCTAAACACGACGGCTCACTCTTCACAGTCTCTGGGACAGAACCTGCAGCCACTGCAGTGCCACTAACCAAAAAAAACAATGGCGATCCCAGAGACTTGTTGCCGACCTAGCCAGTTCTTTTGAAAAGAGACAAGGCACTTTTTCGAGAACACCAAAAAAAATGAAGTTGCCGGAAACCGTTTCGTAAATCTGGTGGGGACAGTAAAACGCAGTACCAACCAAATTTTCCCGGTTAAATTCAAATAAGGATGCAAACCTATTTATAAAAAAACGCTCTCACCAAAAAATCACTAAATTCGGTTTGCGAGACTGGAGGAAAAAACCGGCAGTTTTCAAACTAACCAATGAGGAAATACATCAATACTTTCGTACCGGTATATAGGGGGCAGCATCGACCAAGGGGATATTGAAAATACGTAAAACGCACCTTGAGGTGTCGGATCTATTTCCACGGTTGAAATTTTTATAACAAGGACATCGAGACACCCTCCATACATAGACCGAACATTTGCCTACCGGACCCCTGCCAACATAGCAAGTAGGAGGAAAATAACCAGCCGGACTATAAGAAGCTCAGCATTGAAACCATCAACTGTAAATTCAATTACTGGCATCAAACCCAGGAATATTCGAACACTCAACCAATTCCCATATGAGTAAAGCTATACTAAGTGTAGAATTTAGTTGTATTTTAGTTACAGTTTTAGTCAAAAGTTTCCTTTGCTCTTTAGATATGTTTTCTCTAAGATTTATATGGTTTGACGCCATTTTTGTAAAACATTTCTACATTAATAAAGTTGTTTCTTAACTTGAACCTAAAATACACATTGAACTACTGCTCAAACCCGGCGCAAGAGTGCTCAGATGTTAAGTTTGTTTATCACTATCCAGCCCTACACAACCCTTCAATCCGACTGAGTTAGTTATTAACTTTATTTAACTATGATTATATATAAATTTATATAATATAAAAAATACGATTTTGTTTATTCTTTTAATCCTGGTTTTATCCCTCGTTTATCTCCAATTTACAAAAGTGCATAACTCGTATTTATTTTATCTTCTCCTTATCAAATTAATAAAGATAATAAAGGGGCGGAGCCTCGGTTGTTCCTGGTCGACCCGTGGACCCAACTATGTTTTCGTGCTATCAAAACTAGCTAATCCGTGGAGGATATGAGGTTCGGAAGAGAAATTATTTTCCCAATATCCTCGAAAATATACATAATCGAATGAAATGTTCATCTAAATGTTTCCTTCCTGTTACTGAAACCATTTGTGATGCGGCAACGCCGCCATTCCCAGCAGAACAGCTGTTTATCTTCGTGAACTACAAAGAAAATTACAAAATTTTACAGATAAACAAAAAACAATCAAAAGTTTTAATGTGATTTTTCCGAAACCTGTGATCCTAAATTCCAATTACGATGTCCAGATAATGCGATGTGCGTAGTGTCCACAGTAATTCGATGGAATGTCTCATTTATAAGGTAACTTTTTGGACACTATATAACCTCCAAACCTAGCTCTATAAAATACCCTTAATTTGTGTACAGAAAGACGAGTCGAAGAGCCTTGATTATTTACCTAAATAAGCAAATATGTAACGTTGCCTTAAACGTAAAAATGACACGTTACAACTTCGCTAATCTGGCAACGCTGGTTTTATGCTTTTCTGTTCTCCCACGCAATCCATACAAAAATCCTACCCCTAGATAGGCTGTATATTACTATTTTCTGTAATTATTATGGGACCTTCTTTTTTTTTTGAGAACATTATAGCGTATAAAAACGTGATTCTTTAAAAAATTTAAAAGTTCAATCCTATTAGAATGGAATAGAATAGAACAGTGCTTTATTGTCAAGAACAAAAATTCAGTGGACAAAGCAGGCTAAGTCTAACTTATCTATACTCTTTAAAATAATAATAATAAAAATATATATATATTGAAAGTTACACATCACAGGCATTTAGATGATAGTTATATAAAATAATAATAAAATAATAGTTACACACAACTACAACAGGCTACAAATTTTCTTTAAATATTAGAAAATAATAAAAACGAAGTCAAATAAATAAAAACAGATTAACATCTAAATTTGTCAAACTCAATAAAACTAATACAATAAATAAAACCATACATTATTGTAACCCATCCTAAAAAAATTCTGCTAGGTTGTAAAAGGATCTTTTTATTAGAATTATTTTTAATTTTCTTCGAAACAGCTTGATGGAGCCAGCACATCTAACATGTATTGGTAAGTGACTAAAAATTTTTCTTCTCTCGTAAAATATAGATTTTTATGCTAAAGCACTTTTTGGGATAGGAAGAGAAATATTTTTTTTTGTCTTGTCACTCGGTTTATCTCTACCATAGGCCTGTTATTAAATTTTTTATAGACAAGGCTTGACGTTTCAAGAATGTGATGTGATGGAAGTAAGAGTCAGTATTTCAAGGCTCTTAAAATAAGGTCTGCAGGATTCCCTTTGGTGTACATTAACAATAAAACGGACTGCTTTTTTTTGTAATATAAAAAGAAGCTTAAGAAAATATTTACTTGCTGATCCCCAAAATGGGATCCCATATCTAAGATGAGACTCAAATAAGGAAAAGTAAACATTTCTGGCCATTTCAGCTCCAAGTTCAGATCTTACACACCTGACAGCAAAGCACCCTGAGGAAAGCTTCCTGCTTAATTGGAAAATATGTTCTTCAAAACAGAGTCGGCTGTCAATATGAACTCCAAGAAACCTGGACGCATGCCCAGTCTGCAAAGGATCATCCCCCAGATTTATACTTTCCATGTCACCTAAACCCAAGTATATTGGTTTTATTTACATTGAAGCACAACTTGTTAGAATCACACCATTTCTTGATTTTTTCCACATCTTGAGAGATAGTCTAAGGATATTAATGTCCTTGCTATGCCATAGAATGGATGTATCTTCCGCAAATAGAGTAAACTCTCCAGAAATCTTAAGATAAACAAGATCATTAATGTAGAGCAAGAAAAGCAAGGGTCCTAAAACTGATCCCTGGGGTACGCCACAGTTTATTCTCATTGAGGAAGAGCATAAACCTGAAACAAGAACTGATTGGTTCCTTTGACTCAAATAGGGCCTAAACCATGACAATACCGAACCCCTAAATCCATAACGCTCAAGCTTCTGCAACAGGATCTCATGATCAACACAATCAAAGGCCTTAGACAGGTCACAAAAAACTGCAGCGACTGCCTCACCTTTATTAATCTCTGTGTAAACCCTGTCCAAGAAATCAAAAATAGCGTAATGTGTCCCCTTTGCTGGTTGGAAACCGTACTGCTTTGGTGTAATAAGTCTGTATTTAGTAAGGAAGCTCCACATCCGCTTTTTGATAAGTTTTTCTGACAGTAGGGATATTGGTCTGTAATTTGAGGGCTCATCTGTCGACCCACCTTTGTGAAGCGGAATAACAATTGATGTTTTAAGACATTCCGGATAAATACCCCGCTCAAAAGAGTCGTTAATGGAGGTACACAGCGAAAGAAGAAGAGCACTAACGGGTAGTTTTATTAAAATGTCAGCAGAGATTTCGTCCTCCCCTCATGATTTCTTATTTTTTATGTCTTGTAGTGTCTCAGTTAATTCTTGTGGTGACACATCATCAAAATGGAATGAATTAGGAACAGAAACATGACAGAGAAAACTCAGTGGGTCAATGTCTGAGGAGAGGTTTTTTGTCAGTTTGCCGGCAATACTACAGTAAAACTTATTTAACGTGTCACAGTCAACTCCAACCTCATTCAATTGGGTAGACTTATTATTACTCCGAAACTCATTTATAATGCGCCAGCTTTCCTTTTGAGTGTTTTTTGCTTTAAAAAGTCTATCCTTGTAAAATTTATTTTTAGCCAACTCAATCAATGATTTGTGTAATTTTTTGTATTTATTGCAATATGAAATAAACCATTCTTCCTTGAAAAACTTTCTTAAGTAATTAAGATTTCGGAAATTATCCACGAGAATGCTATGAAAAGCCGCCAGTGGTTCCTGCGATGTGTTAATTCCAGGCCAGTTTACACCCTGACATATATTTTGAAATTCGTTGAAGGCTTTTTGACTAAAGATTCTTTTATGTTGTCGTTTTGGTTTATTAGGAGCAGATTTAATAATAAAAACGGAACTAATGGCCTCATGATCAGACAAGCCAGAGTGCAAAACAAGAACAAGAAACATCACATAAATTAGTGCAAACATAATCTATGGTAGTTGATGTTTCGGTGATACTTGTGGGGGTCTCAACGTGCATTGTTAAACCATATGCTGTTAACATATTATTGAGCATTATAGTATTTTTTTGATTTTTACAATTAAAGTCAAAGTTAAAATCACCTGCATTGCAAAGGTTATTTAACTTAGGCGCCAAATTGCTTGAGAATAACGCAATTAGAATCTACGAAATTTGGCAGAGGTAATATACGTTATTTCTGTTTTTAAATTCACGCATTACTTAATTTACCTACCAAATATTTAAATTAGGAATCTTTTAGTAACGACAAAACCTTTCCGAAAGTCTCTTATAGGAATCTAAAAGTTTTTTGTAATTATTTTCTCTTCTTTGTACCCCTATACCTAATAATATTAAAATGTATTTATCAAAACACCAAACATAATCTAATAAGATATGACAGTAGGATAAATGGTGTAAAACTGGGGGGCGGTTAATGCGAGAGCTAGGAAAAAATAATTTCAATAGCATTAATTAAAAAGTGTTTGTGGGTGGTGTTTGTTTTAAGCTAACACATATAATATAAGTAGTGTGAGCTATGATGATCATGTCAAAAATTTGAAAAAAGTTGCTCCGATTTCAAAAAATTCTTTATATGTTTACGTTTCAGATGAATTTGAAACTTTTAAAATGAAATTTGGTACCTATGTTGGGTTTTGACCCTAGATGGTCCCATTTAAAATAAATAAAATCCACCGGACACAAGCCGACAAAAAGTGCGGGGGTAGATTAAAAAAAAGTAGAGTTCTGGTAAAAGTATTACTTCTGTGGTACTATATTAAAGGTAATGTACAAGAAGATAAATTTTTTTTATTATAGTTTGTTTTGTTCAGTGCTATTACACTAGGATGGGGTAATCTCCAATTGGTCGCATCCCCGGGTGGCGGCTAGGGGGTTATTTTCGCGGAACATAATGTGTAAAAAGTATTTTTAAGGTAAGAGTAAAAGCAACTTTTTATTTTAATTATTTTATTCATTTGGAATAATTTATTTGTTTTTGAGTTTGATGTAATTCATAAAACCTTATTCATAGCATTTTCATGAGTCTTTGATATGGTAATAATTATTAGGTAAATTAACAAATAAGGATGGTAAAATTTTATTTGACACTATATTTTGACCCCCCCAATTACTTGATATAAGTCATACGGGCGTTTACAATATTTTTAGCAAGGCAAAAATGTTTGTTTTTTTTTAAACACTTTTTCTGTACGCCTCTTAATTAATAAGTTAGAACCTTGCTTAAATAGACAGTGGTTAGAGATACTAATTTCTGTTGAAAGATTGCTTTAAGAACTACTTAACTTTGGCCTGAAACAAACGCATAAAACATATCTCTAAAAGACGTATAGCACGGACCCCAAAGAAAATGTACAGTGTGTCCAAAATTCGATGATTTTAGGGGATGTTGGGACGTCTAATGAAGGCCAGGTTAGAATCTAATTTCACATTATAAGGTTGAAAACAACATCCCAAAAAATACCAGATTTTTTTGAAAAAATTTAAAATTTATACGTTGTCCAAACATTTTCAAAGAAAAGTTTAGCATTTATACACGAGTTCGCTGAGATAAATGTCCGAAAAAACCGTTTTTGACTTAACTTTTTGTTGCTATATTAATTCTTATTTCACACAATAGTGAAAAGTTTTAGCATTGTATGAACGAATAAACGACAGAGAAGTTTACGCTTCTGTGTTTTTAGCTCACACATATGCTATAAATAGTGTGAGCTATGGTAATCTTGTCAAAAGTCAAAAAAAAAAATTGCTTTGATTTCAAAAATTTTTATATATCTTTGCGTCTCAGATCATATTGAAACTTTTTTGTCACGCTGTCTGTTTGCCTGTCTGTTACGACCAACGCGCATAACTCAAAAACTACTTGCCCGATTTTAATGAAATTCGATACCTAGGTTGAGTCTTGGCTCTAGATCAGTGGTTCCCAAACTGGGGGGCGTAGATTGACAATATAAGGGGCGCACTGTTTAAGATTTGAGGAGAAACACTATGAGAATTTTTTTAGCAGGGAGTCTTAAACTTTTTTCTTTAATTTAAAATGACAACAAATCATTTTAAGTTAATCTAAATGTTATCCTTTCGAATTAAATTATGTGTTATTGTACTAAAAATAGACTTTTTTATTTCTATATTCGGGGGCAGAGCTGTCACAAGTACATTATGAAAGTACTTCAAGTACAAGTACCAAGTACATTAAGAATTGGAAAAGTACTTGAAGTACGAAGTACATTTTCTTTTCAAATAAAAGTACTTGATTTTTCCCAAGTACACTACATGTAAAATAAAAGTACTTGAAGTACAATAGAAGTACTTCAAGTACTTTAAATATGTCAAAAAATGGAGAAAAATGCAAAAATATCAAAAAAAATGTGAAAAAAGTTAAAAATGTTTACAAAACTTTTAACCTGAAAGGTTTTATTTTTTGAAACATTAATGTATGTAAATATATTACTTATATACCTAAATTGCATTTATTTATTTTTTCTGAACTCATCATTACATAAAAATACCATAGAAAGATAATGGAAAGAGATAATTTTATTAAACAAAAAGCTGCAAAATTAACTCAGTCGTATCAAACTGTTTTTAACGTTTTATAGTTTTGAAATAGAGGTGTCACAGTTACCACGAACTCCAAGGTAAATTGGACCTACCCCAAAAGATAAAAATTTTAAAATATATTTAGTTTTTCTGTCTCAAATTGCAAACGGTTTTTCCAAATAGATCACATTTATGTAAGGGGGCGCTATAGGAAAAAGTTTGGGAACCACTACTCTAGTTGGTCCCATTTAAAAATGAATAAAATACACCGGATATAATTAGAGTTTTGATTTAAATAGTACTTGTGTGGTACTATATTAAAGGTAACTGTGCATGAGGATAAAAAAATTAATTATAGTTTGTTTTGTTCAGTGGCTTTACACTGGGGTGGGGAAACTCCAATTGGACGCATCCCCGGGTGGTAGATAGGGGGTTATTTTCGCCGACCAAAATGGGTAAAAATTACATTATACAGTAATGGTGTGGGCTTAGGTTCCCATAAATTGGGAGTATTTTTAAAATTTTTATTAGTAAACAATGGTTTCGGCCTACTAGTTTGCACAAAACTGGTTCATATCGATAAAAAGAACTAAAAGTTTCTTTTTTCATCTGACTGGATGCGATACATATTAACAATAAAAAACATTTGAAGGAGACGCAAATTTTCGACAACCAAGCCTTTACAGACCTATGTTTATTAAAAGTTTTAGATTAAAATAACACCCTGTATAGGCCTACTGTAGAAATATAATGCAAGCTATTTACCTTCAGTTGTTCTTTCAAGCTTTCATTAACTTGAACAATATCGGGCAAAGCTGTGTTTGCACCCTCGGGTAAACTCTCAAGTTCTTTCTCGCGTTCTTCCAACTCTCTTTGACGACGATCTTCTTCGTCTCTCTGTCTTCTTTCATCTTCCGCCTTTAGTTTAGCCTCTTCTTCCTATTAACATACAAAAACTCGTTTAGATTACTTTTGACAATTATTTTTTTACCTTCCTAGCCCGCCGGCGCCGGCTAGAAAGGCTATTGTTTTCGACAAAACATTATTTTTAAGATAACAGTATTTTGACGTATCTTTGCAATATCGTCGTGACGTCTCTCTGTGGTGTGTGTAGACGGTAAAAAAAATTGTCTTAGATCAAAGCAAATTGCTTTGAAGTAAAATAATTTGTGCTTTCCTATTCACCAAGAGAATATTTTCTTGATATAGCACAAAAAATATCTTGCCTTTTTATTTTAATGTGAAACAGAAATTGTTTTATTATAAATTGGAACTGAATTAATCCAAGCCACCGTTTTCTCTGGAAGCAAAATATTACTTATATGAAGGCAATTTGCTTTGTTACAAAATGGAGTATACTGAAACAAAACACGTGAATAAGAAAAATAAAGTCTTAGTAGAGGGTTTATGGGGGTTCTGGCGCACTTTGGGGGGGGGGGGGGCAGGGCCTTATTCGACGACCCCTAAAATAAGTCAAATTTACAAAAAACGAGCGAACCGTGGCAAAAATTGAATGAAAAAATCGAGTGAACCGAAGCTGTCGCGCTATTCGACGACCTCTAAAATCAGTCAAATTTACAAAAATCGAGCAAACCGAAGGAAAAATTTATTGAAAATGTGTTACTATAGTCAAAATAATAAAAAATCCAGAAGTTCTAGCCCAAGTAAAACTCTTGTGTTTTTTAGACGATATTGAGAAAACGCAACGAACCGCGTATTACCCTTGCATCAAATTGAGCTAACCGCGTGCCACTATAGTTGAAATTATAAAAAAACATAAAAAAATTATAGAAAATCCCAAAGTTTAGATGAAATTGTGAAAAAAGCGACTAACCGCGTGTTAGCATAAATATCAATTTAGAAATGTGACTAACCGAACCAAAAATTTAACGAAATAATCAACACAGGTCAGGTTTGATAAACAAATTCATGCATTGCAAAATGTAATAATAATACAGTTTTCTGTAAATATAACATAAAAATTACGTACTTTTCAATACAGAAATCTGTATTTGAAACTATGCATTGGTATTTTTCAATATAGAAATATCTAGCTTTCGAGTGCTGTAAAGAGATGGCGTTAGCCGTTAGCATTGCTGCTTTCAATTAATACATGTCTATCTTTCGAATGCTGTGAATAGATGGCGCTGCGCGATGTATTTGTCCCTAGTAATACGACACAGGTTGTCTAAATATTAGCTTTGAATTGTTATGGTTTATTAAATGTTAAGAAGCTTATGTTTGTGTACTACATTGTGTGATTAAGTTAGAAATCTTGATATTCTGTGTTAGTAGTTTAAAGTTCAAAATTTCTTTATTCAGAAGAATCTATCAAAAGGTTACAATACATAATGGATATTTATTTCAACTGTTTTGCGTTATGATGCAATTCTAATACTTATATGCGGTGGTTCTATTGTAAAATAAATAACTGTTAACAAACGATTTTAAAGACACACTTACAAACTGTTATTAAATTGCTGATTGTAAAATAATGAATAATTAAACTTAAAAAATTTTAAGGTTTTGGTTGAATGTCCGGCTGAGGCCTGATTTTTACGTAGGTCATTCGGACTCGCGGTTCTACTGCAGCGCGCTTGGGTTCGAAAGTATTCGAGAACCTTCATTGGCGAACAGTTGCTTGTACACATAACTATATATAAGCTAAAGTAGGTTAAACGAAAGTCAGTGCAAATTGCATCATATTTAAAACTGTTAAAAGTGGTAAACGATCAGTGAAAGTTTTTTATATTCAGTATATAAAAATGCATTTGTGCACTGTTTGCAACAAATCTTTTGCATATCTTAAAGGTTTAAGACGTCATCAACGAGATAATTGTAAGATTGAAGCCACCGCCGACCATAGCCCTTCGAAGAAGCAAAAAATAGAAAATCGATGTGAAATATGTCAAAAGAATTTTTCCCGTCAAGAACATTTAAGACGACACCAGAAAAAGGAATGTAAGTTAAAAACTCGTGTTGATTTACCTTCAACATCAAAAAAGAGCTCTAATATTGAAATGGAGCTATGCACAATCTGTGATGTCGATATCCAGAAACGATATTTGATGGCACATCAACGCAGTGAAGCACACCGGAATAAATCATGTAAACAATTGTCTGATGAGGTATTTATTTTACAAACTGCTTTTAAGTCGAGGTTGGCTAGTTATAGATTACTTTGTCGGAATTCCGAAATGGACTATAAAAGATGTTTTGCTGAGATGAAGAACCAAGTGTTGCAGTTATTACAAAAGTCAATCGACGAACATTGTGCTGTAAAGGTTAATATGGAGTTATTTGCAGAGTTTTTGCATCCAATCAAAGAAATATGCTCAATAAAATCATTCAATACTTCCAATCTGATAGTATGTGAAGGCTCCGACCTGTCTGTTGTTTATGAAAACTTTGTGGATCAAATGCTGGCTCAAAGTACAGAATTCCAGGAGAGTGGATCGGGTTGGGCCTTGCACAGGATTTTTCACCTGGAAGTCAACATAAATAGGTATACACCTCTCAAAGGTAACTCATATATCAAGTTACCGAAAAGTATAGAAATGAAAAAGGCTGTAGTGAATGTTCAAAATACCGATAATGCTTGCTTTGCATGGGCAGTCACATCAGCTTTGTATCCAGCTCAGAAAAGCTCCAATAGAACCACATCATATCCCCATTATTCATCAGTTCTGGACTTTACAGGTATCGAAATGCCGGTTCAAGTAAAAGATATATCTAAGTTTGAAACTTTAAATGATATATCGATAAATGTATATGGATTGGAGCAACAATCCGAAAATAATAAATATGAAGTTGTGGGACCACTTCATTATTCTGGACGCCGACTTCAGAAGAATATCAACTTGCTGTTACTATTTGAAGGTGTTAAAACCCACTACTGTTGGATAAAAGACCTTTCACGTTTGGTAAGAAGTCAGATTACATCACACAATACAAAACTTTATTTTTGTGATGGTTGTTTGATTCACTTTTATACTCCACAACATTTGCTACGTCATCAGCAACAGGATTGTGGTCAGGTTTATGTGAAAACACCTTCCACTGAATGGAAGAACGATAAATATGGTAGATTGATTAAGGAAAATATTTTAAACAACTTTGCAACCAATGGAAGTTTGTGAACCAGATCCCAACAGATCATATACAACTAAAAATATTATACATAAACCATATGCATTTGCATATATAATAAAGTGTTCATTTGACGATTCACTTTCAAAATTTGAGCTATATCGTGGACCAGATGCCGCCCAAGAATTTATAAAAAGGCTCGAGTGTGACCTAAGAGAGCTGTATAATAAATACTTAAAAGACATCACTCTAATGACACCTTTGACCACAAAAGAAAAGTTTTTAAAACAATCAGCAAAAACGTGTGGCATTTGTGATGAACCTTTTACAGCAGAACAAAAAATTGTGACTGATCATTGTCACATAACAGGGAAAAAGCGCTATCTTGCCACACACTCAATATGCAACTTACAACATAAGATACCATCATTCGTACCAATATTTTTCCACAATCTAAGCGGTTATGACTGTCACATGTTTATCAAGGAGCTGTGTTGCCATGAAGACAATATTGATGTGATAGCGAAAAACAAGGAAAATTACATTTCGTTCACCAAATCACTCTATGTAGACAGCTATAAAGACTCGGAGGGAAAGATGGTAAACAAATATTTAAAAATGCGATTTCTAGACAGCTTTAAATTTTTGGCAGGCTCGCTGGATACTCTTAGCAAGGGACTGGATACTAATATGTTTTTAGAGACACGAAAACACTTTGACACCCAAGAAAAATTTGATTTAATGCGGCAAAAGGGTGTCTTTCCCTACAGTTATTTAACAGACCTAAATAAATTGGAGGACAAAAACCTGCCAACAAAAGATCAATTTTATGATCATCTAAGAGAAGAACATATATCTGATGACGATTACGAGCGAGCAAAGAAAGTGTGGGAGGTGTTTAACTGTCAGAATTTGGGTGAATATGCCGACTTATATTTATTAAATGATTGTTTGTTACTAACCGATGTTTTTGAAGAATTTAGGAGCAAATCGATAAATACATACGGGCTTGATCCTGCTCAATACTTTACTCTTCCATCCCTATCATTTGACTGCATGTTGAAAATGACTAAAGTCGAATTGGAGCTGCTTACAGACATCGACATGCTCCATTTCTTTAAAAAAGGAATAAGGGGTGGAATTAGTCAGTGTAGTGAGAGATTACACTATGCAAATAATAAATACCTACCCGAATATGATCCAAATAAACCCTCTTCCTACATAATGTATCTTGATGCAACGAATCTATACGGGCATAGCATGTCTCAAACTCTTCCAACAGGAGGATTTAGATGGTTAAAAGAACAAGAAACTTCAAGTTTTAATGTGCTCGATATACCAGATAACAACGAACTAGGTTATGTTCTGGAAGTGGATATATGCTATCCCAGAGAATTGCATGACAAACATGCCGATTTTCCTTTTTTAGCTGAGAACATAATACCACCTGGATCAAAATCCAAAATTCCCAAACTAATTCCAAATCTATATGATAAAAACAAATACATCATACATTACAGGAATTTAAAACAGGCGGTTCAAAATGGTCTAAAGATTACCAAAATTTACAGAATAATCGAGTTTCAACAATCAGAGTGGTTGAAAGAATACATCGATACAAATACCGACTTACGAAATAAAAGTAAAAGCAATTTTGAACGTGATTTATACAAATTATTTAACAATGCCGTCTTTGGAAAAACAATGGAAAATGTAGACAAATATAATGACATCAAACTTGTAACAAGTTGGAACAGTTATTTAAGAAGGGAAGGTGCAAGATCCCTATTGAGCAGACCAAATTATAAAAGTTCCTCAATCTTTACCGAAAACCTTGTTGCTATGAAGATGGAAAAATTAAAAATTTGCTATAACAAACCCATATATTTGGGTTTCTGTATTCTAGATCTTTCTAAAACGGTGATGTATGAGTTTTTCTATAACGTTATAAAGAAGGAATTTGGATCGAATGCGACAATGATGTACTGCGACACAGATTCTCAAATAATTAAGGTTTTTACTGACGATTTTTATAAATTTATCAAAGAAAATCCTCAAAACTTTGATACATCCAACTATAATGAGAATAACCAATATAATATAACGAAAAATCTCTCTATATTGGGGAGAATGAAGGATGAATTTGCTGGAGATCCAATTCAAACGTTCATAGGAACCGGTGCTAAGGCATATTACGTGAAATCTCTTTCGAAAGAAACCAAAAAGTCAAAAGGTGTTAAGAAATATGTCATTAACAAGAACCTAACAGAACTGGATTACCTAAATGTTGTGAGAGAGAGACAAGGTATGATATTTCGTAAGATGAACACTTTTAGATCTGATATGCATGTCGTTTATACAGAGATTATTAATAAAGTCGTCCTGTCACATCACGATAATAAAAGATTCCTAATACCGAACACGACATGCACGCTACCTTGGGGACACTATGACATTGATCAGTGATTAAATTAATGTATTTTTTTTTAGTTTGTAGAAAAAATTTAAATTGTACTATTTTTATGTGTCTTCTTAAAAACGTATAACTAAAAATGTATAAATTTTAGTGATGTAGGGTATCTCATTTTTTTTATTTGTTTATTTTAATTTCTGTTATTTAAAGGATGTAGTGTTTAAAGGAAGGAATTGTACAGAATGTAATTTTTTATTTTAAACCTATAATAAAGGGATTAGTAAATAAAAAAAACATTGTTTTTATTGCAAATGTTTATTAATGCTCCGAATATATAAAGTATCATTTACAACTTTTTGTGAATTAATAAATAAAAGCTCTTTTATAATACATATTTCTAAACTATCAACTAACTTTGCTAAACTATTTAAAACAAAGAAAACATGTGAATACTGTTCATCAAAACACAGAGTACTCGCAACTTTAACAAATCGATTATAAAAACCATTAAAGTTTATTCTAACAAGTGTTTGGATGTTGTCCTGCAAAAAAGATTCCAAATATAAAAATTCTTCCAAGTCATTTTGAAACAAGATGATGTTTTTATTATTTCTTGCAAATTTAACAACTTTCACTTCTCCCAAAATATCAGGTAATATGGAAAATTTAGTAAATTTCCATTCAGATTGTATGCGTTGACCTTTTAAAAAGTAGTTTTCGTAAATATCTCTTAAAATTTTGATCAACTCGGGCAACTCTTGCGGGTTTATGCACACCCATTTCTTATCAACACTATTCTCGAGTTTAATAATTGGAGTAAATTCTTCAAGCAGCGAAACGTGTAGTCCAGTACTAAGCATATTATAACCATCATTCAACCGAAGTATGCTTTCACAAATTAGTTGGGGGGCGTTCCAAGTATTGTTGTCAACATCATTTTCAAAACCAGGTCCGGAATGGTATCCGGAAGAGTAATCACTACCAAAACTGGTACAACTGGAGTCACTGTAATACATCTTCTTATTCACTGTTACTGGTAAATTATGAATCTGGCGTGGAGTGATTCCTCCTTATATAGGTCATAAAAATGAAGGCGTGATTCGGTGCGCAGACGCTATTAAAGTTTGCTTATTAAAAAAAATATATATATATTTTATTTATAATTTTTGTTTTTTGTCTGCAAAGTCTGTAAATTCCTTTGTTAGCTTTAACAGATTAAACTTTTTAAAAACTTGCTGCTTAATTTCATACATTTCCAAAATCTTTTTTAACTCTTGCAAATTGTTTAAATGCTTTTCCAGACGACGATGATATCTCTCTTGTTGCAACTTTTGCCGTACACTATGTGATGGCATTGTAAACACTAAAAACTGTTGCGCTGTTGCTCTTATATATAAAAAATTATACCTGTCTGACAGTTTTTGTCAGTGGGTTGTAGGAAAACATTTTATCATATATCACGAGACAGAATGCGGTTGTTTTTGCTGGAACGTCTTTGTGAGTTTCAAAGGTTATTCTCATGGTAATGTTGGAAGATTGCACAGTATCCCTCTGAAAGGTTGTATCAATATACAGCAATGGCGCCAGCTCCAAGTATTCTAAAGGTGAAAATAGCGGATCAGAGATAGGGACTCCGTAGTAGGAACTTTGAAATTTTGAATACATTTCATACGCCGATGCAAACTGGTTTTTATCAATATCCAAAAAGATCTCGTTATAGGGATATCTCTCTCCATTCAAGTAAACATGAATATTTCTTAAATTGATGTGATCAAATCTTGCTCTGTCAGCTCCTGGTTGATCTTCTCTATTAGTTTGAAATCCAATTATTACGTGTCGGGCAGCTTCTGCCTTTACAGATGTTTTTATTTGCCAATTGTGTCGAGTTGTTTGCATAAGTTCGGGATACTCTACCAGTTCCCATCGTCGAAAATTAATTGGGATCTCTGTACCTTTGTTTACAATCTTTGATAATGTCAGTTCGGTGGGGATATTTGTTGTTACATGTGGCATCATCCATCGCATGGTTGTTAGTAAAATTTTTACTTTTTCACCAGCAATATCATTATTTATACAATTGTTATCTGAATTGGATCGTATTAAAGTTAACTGTTGCTTTGAATTTAAGATAATTTTTCTATAATCTTCAAAAAATCCAAGCAAATTTCTCAATGGATAAATAGCATTAAAATTGCCTTTCTTGTCACACAGTATGCTGGCTTCATTGAATTTAATGTTTGGGAACCAACCTGCATTTCGCAGTTTTTTGCTTTCACCATTGCTTAGCGAACAATATCCTTTAAGCAAGGTGGTAGTACCCACATCTCTTACAAAATCGACAGTGACATCATTCAAGTCGTATCTTATTTCTTTAAACATAAACGCAATTGGGTTGTTGCTAAATTTCATGTTTTCCGAAAATTTTCCATCATTGGTTAGCTGTCCTTCAATGTATAGATAACTCTCACATGGCAAAGTGTAGGCTTCAACATCTGGTATAACAATTTTAATTTCGTCATTGTTGTTTAATTTGTTGGGTGAAAATGGATCGTAGGAATAGGTCTCGTATCTTATGACCGAGTTATCCTCAATAATTTTATCTGTCACATTTAAAAAATTCATTGTCTCCTTAGTTTTAAACCAAGTGATCTCAGGAAAGCGCGGTTGGTCTTTGTTAACTGTTTTGAAGCCGGTGTAAGACTAACTAATGAATTGGTTTTTTTCTTTCTTTTATACGATTTTTTTGCGTGGGTATGTTGGTGGGAGTTAAAACTGTTTTGACTTAAATACTTTAGCACCATGCTTTCTATTACGCGACAGTTTAAATAATGATTTTATAATGGCGTCCACTGCCTTTTTATATGCAATCTGAGGGTGATAGTCTCTCCACTAAAATTGATCAATTCATTGTTTTGGTCCCTAACCCATACGGTTATGTTACTTAACGTTTTTACGTTGACTGGGAAGTAGATGAGATTCTGGGGTGCTTCAACAATTTTATATCCGACTGGTGCTAGAGGGAAAAATACATATATTGTATGAGTGGGTTCTCCATTGAAATATGATCCATTTGCAATGTTACAATTTATCAATATTGAATTAACTCTAATAATCTCTGTAGTCTCTTGCGAAGTATGCAATTTATTGCCTTCGTACAATCCATCTTCAAATTCTAAAATACTACCAATTGTTTCACTGGTAAATTCGATATTTTCACTGCATTTCATATGACAACGCAAAGTGTTGACATTTGGTATTAGAGATAAAGTAATCCCATGCTGTTGTAGTTGTGTCTTTAAATATTCTTCGATATCCGGCAGTTCATATGCTCCAGAAGGAATTTCTATTGTTTGCTTTCCAACAATAAATTTGTTGTTTCTCTTATCAATGTTTGGAATAGCGTTAAACGTTTCAAAATTAATAAGACTTACTTCGTACTCAGCATCATGCAAATCTAGTGGAGGATTAAAATTGGCTTTTAAAGTGGGTGAATTCCCAGACAAAGTTATTGTAAAAGACATGTCTAAAGACTGATTGTAAGCGTGTCGCGGCTGAGGTTATATATATATATATATATAAATTCAAACCAACGATAATGACTTTAGTATTAACAATGACTTGTGACAAGAAAGATCGTCGTCGTCATGGTGTCTCAGCTGGGAAAAAAACATAAAACACAAAAGAAGGGTGGTCGTGGTTTGGTAAATACCTTAGTTAATAAACTACCTTTTGAAGTACATTTACCAAAATATAATTACTGTGGTCCTGGAACAAAGCTAAAGAAAAGACTAGCACGTAAAGATAAGGGTATTAATCCTTTGGACGAGGCGTGCAAAGAACACGACATTGCCTACTCACAAAAGTCAGATCTACCAAGCAGACACCAGGCTGATAAGGTTCTTGCATCAAAAGCAGCACAACGAATAACAGCATCCGACGCTAGCTTTGGTGAAAAATTGGCTGCTGCAGGAGTTACAGGAATTATGAAAGTCAAAAGTAAGTTTGGAATGGGTTTAAAGAGAAATCGACAACAAAACAAAAAGATCAAGAAAAAGAAACCTCCACGAATTGGTGGTAAAGGAATCTCGTTGAGCAACGCGATAAAACAAGCTCGCAAAAGTATTGTTGGAAAAAGATTTAAAAATTTACAAACAGCTGCTAAAAGTGCTTTGCGTTCGCTAAACGGAAAAAAAGTTGTTTTACCGAAGCAAAGGACTATTCCGATTCCTAAAACAGGAGGCTTCATACCATTGATACCTCTATTTGCTAGTCTCTCAGCTCTTGGTGCTTTAAGCGGTGGTGCTGCAGGAATCGCGAAAGCTGTCAATGACGCCAAAGCAGCAAAAGAAAAATTGGAAGAGGAGAAAAGACATAATAGAGCCATGGAAGAAGTGGCTATCGGAAAAGGTCTGTACTTGAAACCTAACAAGACTGGTTGTGGTTTGTATCTAAAACCGTATTCAAAAAACTGCTAAAGAAACTACCTCACAGACCTTTGACCAACATTGATTTAGAAAAATTTGGAAAACACCTTCCATACTTCCGAGGAGTGTTTATGCGCGATGAATTACCAAAGGAAATTAAAGAACATGAAAGCGCTATAATCAATTTGGATAGCAAGAAGAATACAGGTAGTCATTGGGTTGGATTTTATAAAAATAAAACAGATATTTACTACTTTGATTCATACGGTAACCTAAGACCACCCTTGGAAGTTGAAAAGTATTTCAAAAGTGATGGTAGTTTAAACAAAATTCATTATAATCATACACAACACCAATTTGGAAGGAACTCCTACAACTGTGGGCATTTGGTTCTAAAATTCTTATATAAGCATACTTTATGCTAAATTATTTAGTTGCTTTTAAAGGGTTGCGCAATGCGGATTGTAAAACAAAAATTTACTCTACCAGTGAAAAATTACGATAATACGAGTGAGGAATTTCGAAAACATGGTAGACTATTCCCAGGTAGCTGTAAACGCTGTGTCATTGTAGCACCAAGTGGTGGGGGAAAAACAAATGTAATGATAAGTTTACTTGAAGATTTAAATGGATTAAGGTTTGAAAATGTTTATGTTAATTCAAAAACCTTAAATCAACCCAAGTATGAGTATTTAAGAAATCTTTTAAAACCCATTAAAGGAATTGGATATTTTGAGAATGACAGTGAAGACAACATTATTCCACCAAACAAAATTAAGGATAATTCTGTAGTTATTTTCGATGATATGGTATGTGGTGGTCAAAGCATTATTCGCGATTATTTTTGCTTCTCTAGACATAAAAATAAAGACTGCTTTTATTTAACTCAGACTTACTCCAGTATACCAAAGCAGCTTATCAGAGATAATCTAAGCTTACTAGTTATCTTTCCACAAGACCTTACCAATTTAAAGCACATTTATCAGGACCATGTGAGCACAGACTTGTCTTTTCAAACATTTAAAGAACTTTGTTCGTTGTGTTGGAAGGACAAATATAGCTTTTTAGTTGTTGACAAAGATAGCGATATTAAAAACGGTCGATACCGACAGGGCTTTGACAAGTTTATTCATATATAAGAGGTCTAGTTGCAAACTTTTGATCATTACTGATTTAAAAACAAAGATGGACAGACGAAAAGCTTTGGAGCTTGTTAAAACTCGCAAGGCAATAAAAAAGAAACTTCAAGCCTTAAAATCCGATCTCGTTGAATCAGAGTTTAAACGAGAGAAGCAGTTGAAACCAATAACTAAACCTCTTGAAGAATTTTTATCGAAAGTGAAAAATGAAATGTCAATTAAATCGGAACCAAAAACCCCAACTCGAGATTTCTCTACACCCAGCAAAACAAATTTAAACTTTTCCTCATATCGTCCAATTGACTTAAATTCTACCGCTCGAAGTAATTTGTATAAATTTCAACCAATGTTGACACCTACAATGCCCAGTTTTTTAGAAGATACTTTTGTTAGCGACGATAATGATGCTCAAAACAATGGTGATACCAGTGAAGAAATTGATAGAACACTTAACGAAATAAATGAAAGTAGATTAAACTTAACAAGACTTCCTGTTTACGATGAGTACTTGAAAGATTTTGATCCGCTGCCCAGAAAGTATATTGACGAACAAATGAGAGATACTAAAGATGTTCATGATTATACCTATGGAATCTATCACGATGTTGATAATGAAAAGTTTCTTATTGGTAAATCTGAGCTAAACTTTAAAGGTAAAAATGTTTCAGTCAATGGTTTAACCTACCCCGGCACTGTTGGTTTATATGAGTTGTTGTTTAAAAAAGAGCCAGCGGCTTATAGGAAAGATGATTTAGATCAATATATGGATATTTTATCAAGATCCAATGCCTACCGTAGAAATTATGACCCCCCAGGATCAGATTCAAGGTACAAAAGTTTCGAAATGGAATCAAATAATTAGACCATATTTGATTAATAAGAAAATTCTTCCCCCACAAAATCGGGAAAGACTTGCTTCTTTTAATAAACCACTTCCTCCGAGAAATTTAAGACCTAGAGCACAATCTACTTCAAGTACTTTACAGAAAAAAGGTGGATCTATGCTCTTGTCAAACAATAAAATAGACTATGTATATTATGATGATCCAAATGAAATTGTGGAAAGATTGAAACTTTTGATAGCGTCACAAACAGCCGGGAATGATGGTCACACAAATGAAATACAATCAATATTGGAAGAGCTTAGAGAGCGTAAAATTTTAGTATAAATAGAGATGTATACAGGTAGATAAGTTTATTTCGTTTTTTACAACCATGACGGTGGACAAGTTCTGGAGACATGTTTCGAGAAAAGGTAAAAATATTCAATACAACATTAGTCAGAGCGATTTGGAAAATAGATTTTTGTCAAATGTTTCGAAAACACTTCAACCGCAAAGCTCTGACTTTGAAGGTTTAAAGAGACGAATGGTGTCAAACGACTATGAAATGTCAGAAATTCGAAAAAAAATTAAATTAACCGATGAAAAGTTGGGCAATGTGCAACAAAATTGTGTTAAAGAAGACAACTTGTTGGAAAGGGAGAAAAAGCTTAAAGCAGATATACTAAATACTACTTTTAAAGACCAGAATAAAATTGTGGATGATTTCAAAAATCGAATCAATGTGAACTTTGAAAAAATAGTATCCCTTCAAAACCTTGTTGGTCAACAAAATAATGTTACAAATGATATAACTTTATTAAAAAGAGAAATAAATGTTCTTGAAAGTGAGCTTAAAAATTTTCAAAATGGAAACAAAACAGAATTAGAGAGTTATGGACAACATTTTACAGTTTTCCTTTCAAAATTTAATACTCTTAAAAGTAGTTTTAAAAATTTTCAAGACAAAATTAATGGTGATATTCAACAAATTGCAACTACCAACAACACGAAGCATTTGGAATTTAAAGAGCTAGATGACAAAAAAACATTTTGCAAACAAATTCTGATTTACAACAAGCTGTGGATGAACTTGGTTTGAAATGCAAGCAGGTTTTATCAAACGATGATTTGGAAAAGGATAGCATAAATCAATTCGAAACCGAACTTGCTACATTAAAAACACAGCTTTCAGATCTCGACAAAATTTCAACTGATGCCCTAAAAAATTTAGAAACCAGTATTAAAAAACAGTTTCAAGAAATTATTAACGAACAAAATCAATTACATGTTGAAAGTTTTAATCAACAAATTAAAAAATGTCTTGAAACAAGCTCAGGTTTAATGGAAAATGTTAATAAACTTAGTCAAAAAGTAAATGAAATTTCAATTAGAAACGTTTCAGAAACAAGTCCGGATGTGCAAAAAAAATATGGTGAACTAGAACGTGATCTTTCCATGTTAAAAACCCAGCTTGAAAATATACCAAAAATTGATGAGGAATCTTTAAATTCTAAATTTTTAGAAACTGTTAAAATAAAATTAAAAGCACAACAAGATCAACTTGAGAAAAATTTTCATGAAAAATTTCCAACAATCGATTATCTCGAACGTAAAATTAAAGATCAGATTGCACACAACAACGAAACAATAACAAAATTAAATAAATCGATTAGTGGCTACATCGAACAAGTTAAAAACTTGGAGATACAGTATGATACATTATGGAGGGCGAGTCTTAAATTATATGATGGCAACTTTGATGAAAAACTGGAAACTGCAAAGTATAAAATAGATCAAGATGTTAGCGCTTTAAGTGAAAAGTTAAAAACATTTCAAGATGATTTAAAACGTGTAAAATCACTTTTGACTGTAAGCACAGATGAGATTAGAGATAAACATTCGCAATTGAAAACTGCTTGTAAAGATAGTAATAAACAAACAATCAAAAAACTTTCCGAGTTTGAAATAATTGTCAACAATCAAGATGAAAAAATTACTAAACTACAAGAAAATTTACAAAATAGTGTATCGTCAAAAGAGATCCAACTCACACAAAGTATAAAAAACTTTAAAGATGACATTGCATTTAAAGTACAAAATATGGAACAAAAAATATCTAATTTGAAGCAAGAGAATAAAACATTTTATGGATATTTACCGCTAGATTTTGTGGGAAAACATATGGAGCAAGAAAATAAATTTTTTATATTTTCGTTAAAAAGTGTTTATTATACCATGCCCTTGAGAGAAGCACAAATTGAGTTTGCAAAATTTCACCCCAATACCACGATTATGGTCGTTGAAGACAAGCTCGAAAATGTAAAATATTATGATTCAACAAATGTGGAAGATATAAAATTGAAACAAAATGATAAAATTTCGTTTGAGAGAGAAGCAGCAACTTCATCCACTGATTTTAGTGCTACTATACTACTTAAGTATCCAATACAATCATAATTTCTTCACTTGCCTTCAAGATGTCTTTGAAAGAAATTGTGGTAAATGAACTGCATAAAACAGCTCGAAAAAAATATTTTCGTCGTAAAGTTAACATCAAGGGATTGAATGATTTATGGGAGGCTGATTTGATTTCCATGATTCCATATGAACGAACAAACAGAAGACATAGATTTATTTTAATTGTAATAAATGCATTTTCCAAGTTTGTATGGGCACGTCCTTTGAAAAGTAAAACCTCTGCAGATGTATTTCGGGCGATGAAATCCATTTTGGAAGAAGCGCCATCAACACCAAAAAACTTACATACGGATAGGGGCAAGGAATTTTTTAATAAAGATTTTCAAAAACTCATAAAAGA